>JASDDO010000031.1:84387689-84851937 GCA_030015575.1 Agapanthus africanus | reverse complement strand
TAGAGGCCATTATTGTATATATGATGTATATTATAGTGGATGTTTGGACATATATAGAGAAGACTTTCTTGCTCGACATGATAGCATGCTATCTGGTTGCTCTTTATCTTAACATGTATACTTGTCTCTTACTGTCTCATGGTTACATGTTGGTAAAGCCTTTTGGATGTGTACTTGACTACCAGGATTATGATGCAGATCATACTAGTGGGGCCATGGTAGTCTATAAGTTCATCCTTTAATGTTCCTAGTCGTGGGTATATCGAGACAGGGCATCGATATACCAGTGTAGACTAGCGTATACGCTTCTCGACCCATGTGATGGGCGATGGATGATCCCATATCCATAAGTGTTTGACATCAGAGATGGTATACGGGTGCTCAGTAGAGACTAAGTATACTGGACGGACTCGCCGAGAACTCCTAGATGGTATTATACCTGACGTCAGATAACAGTTCTCTGGAGACACTGGTACAGGTTAGTCTGTAGACCCGAGATCGTAATAGAGTCTTGTGTGATTCCCACTGTGCTTTGATTTCCACCTTACCACGTTCAAGAGGACGTGCAAAACGGTGGTTTTTGGGTACAGTCCCGAGTCACATGGAGGCAATGAACGATAGGAGGGGATTTCGTCTCTCCCGGTATTGGGGGTGGATGTCGTGCAGTGCTCGATTAGCTATAGCTGGATGCCCCTGGCCAGGGCTGATTTAGAGATTTACTGATAAATGTTATCAGTAGCTTCTCGACTCGTTATGAGCCTCGTATCGGCATGACTTATCGATTTATTGGGGTCTGACGTTTACCATCCTTAGACTTGATATGAGACACCTTAGACGAAGAGACCGGACTGTACGGTAATATTATTGACAGGCTTTACAGGAGCTAGAGCGGGCTTGCTTGTTGATCTTCTGATCGCTCAATACCCGGGTAGCCGTTACGTCCAGCTAGTACCGCTGACGGCTTGTGAGTGTTTGATGTGATCATCACCTACTGCCGGCGTATTGACGAGTCTTTAGAGTTATACATAGATGTTTTACTGGCACAGGCAAAACAAAGTAAGAGCACACATATGATATGTGCGGGATGGAGAATAATATGAGTAAGTGATATCGTATTCTATTCTCGCGATATTTGTATCGGTCGGTTATATGTGATATAGCCGGGTTATCGAATCAAGTGTTGATTCGATAAATTGGTACATATGATAATAGTCGGTCATATGAGATATAGCTAGATTATTAAATCAAGTGTTGATTTGATAATTTAGTGTATAATTGTATATTTGATATACTATTTTACATTAACTAATATTAGCTCACTTAAGCATTTATTTTCTCACATGTGCACATTTAATATATATGTGATATATATTAATTTTGTTTTATTTTTTGTGTCATAGTTGTTGATACACACTACATGGGTGCATGAGACTTACATCATACTAATTATACTGTAGGGTTTTAATATTTAAAGTAAATCCAAATTAGTGGATAATTGCCCACATGCATGAAGCTTGTAGAAGCTTGTGGATGCATTGACTTAGTATACTCATTTTGTTTTACTTAAGATATTTATTAACCTAACCATTATAATTTTGCCATGGTTATGTCTCTATATGAGTTAGCTATATGATACAAAATCACCCATGATTGACTCTCTCACCTCATTAGTTCATTCTCATCTCTTTGCTTCATCTTCTTCATCCTTGGAATAAAGCTTGCTAGGTTTTTTCAAAGTGAGAAAATATTGTGAGAAAAATAAAACTAAAGTGAGCCCACTTCCTACTTCATCATTCTCTACTAGATTAGCACTTTAGTATAGGGTGTTAGCTTCACTAATCTCTTATTAGTGAAGTAGTAGCTTGAGTTAGTGTCTTCTCGACGTAGATAATCTTCGGCCTCGAAGACTTCAAGCAAGATCGTTCCTTTCAATTTGAGAAGCCATGCAACAGTCCGGGAGTTCCATGATCGCAGTGAAGGGACCACAACAAGGAGCCATTGAAGTGAAGGACCGTTCTACAAAGGTTGCATTTCGTTATCACTTAGAAGTAAAGATGTTTACCTTCTAGTTTAGCTCCTAAAACTCTAGTTAGATCCTTATATAGGGTTGTTTGGCACACTAAATTTTTAAATATAGCATGTTTGATACCTTGTGAAACCTTGTGGTTGAGCCTAAGAACCCTACAGTTATTAGGGGTCTAACTTTATCCACCCCCCTAGACTCGATATGCGATACTCATAGAAGAACAGACCGGACTGTACGGATATTGTCACTGTCCGGCCCAATAGGGGTTTGGATGAGTTTGCTCATCGGCCTTCCTTTCGCTCAATACCTAGATAGCCGTTACGTACAGCTAGTGTCGCTGACGTGCTTGTGGTTAAACCTACTGCCAGCGTATTGACGAGTCTTTAGAGTCCCACACAGAGGGTTTTCACGGTTCAGGTGATATGGTGTAGATGACTTATGTTGGTACATACAGGTGTCCGTTTAAATATGTGTACAGGCTGCACAGAGTTTAATCGAACGGTTGATAATACTAGCGTCTTAGGATTAAACCGGATTATTAAATCAGATTTTGATTTAATAATTTATATATGTATTTATATTCTAGTATTATTGTTCACTATTCATTTTCTCTCTTGGCTATTCGTATTTTTGTACGAATACGCGTATATGTATTTCGATACGTATATCGGGTTGCATTCCGTAATTATATGGAATGGTTTCTAGAAGATGTCCACCTCATTAATTGATTTTCTTTTCGGAAAATAAATTTGGAAATGAGGAGGAAGGTGAGTTGGCATGAGTATGGTGAGGCATGTAGAGAGGTATGGGCATTGGAATTGTTTATTGCAAATTGAAATAAGATATTTTTCCATTGCATGAGAGAGAGAGGGGGCAACCACTAGTTTTTGGGGTGGGCCTTGGTCATTTTTTTCTTCACTTGCTTGCTTGCATTCTCTACTCACTTCAACACTTAGCCATTTCTTGAGTTTCTCATGCCACATGTTTCCTCACCTCCTTCATCTTCTTGAGTTGTTCTTTTGAGCATTGTAATGAGAGAAAAATTATAGTGACACATTTCTACACCTCCACTCTCCATTGCTAGCAACATTTGAGCGTCGGTTACCTTGCTTGGCGAGGTTGAAGTTGTTAGTGCATGTTGCATGCTCCCACAACTCTTGTGAGGCGGCAGAAGTGATAAACGAAAATTTTCTTTGCATACAACACGCACTTAACCAACGATCTTGTCTAAACCATAACTAGAAAACTCTAACTAGAGATCTTATCTACTATGTTAGGGATTATACCTTGATGATACGGTCCTTCGGGTCTTCTCTTTGATGCAACTCCTTTGCTCCTTGTCTTCTCTTCCGATGAACTCCTTAGCTCCTTTGGATGTTGCTGATGTCCTCGATCTCCGGCCACCTCAAGACATAGATGATCCACGCAAGGGCTATTATGAAGGCTACAAACTCTTTACATGAGTTTAACCTAGAGATCAAGTTTGCTAGAAGAGATCACTAGGATGATGTAGAGATTAGTGTATTGGATTCTTTAACCCTAAGCTTTTGATTCACATCACATGTGAAGGGTAAAGCTTAGGATGAAGGAGGAGAGAAGAAGGAGAGAGAAAGTGTTTTTGATAATGAGAGAGAAATCAAGCATGATGAAGGATATGGCTCAAATGAAATAATTGAAGCATGCATTATAAAATTAGCACCATGCTTCAATAGTAACCCTAAAATAATAAAATATAATACAAGCCATTCTTACAACCATGCTTAGACTTTCTTAATTTCAACCTCATTTATTTATTTTCACAAATAAATAATGTAATTATGAGGTGGCACCTTCTAGAAGGTATTCTTGTAACAATTACAAGAATACCCATCCTACATATACCGTATACCATATATGCATACCCATTTCCGAATTCCGAAAAATACGAATACATGTAATCCAATAATATAATACTGGTATCCGGCTTAAACCAAAGCCTACCGATATTATCCTTCCGATCATTATTCCTGTAACAATTACACGAACATGATACCTTACGGCTGCCATAACAACTTACGGCCTTTACATCTTTTGCCTGAATGAGGGAACCCTCTGTGTGGAACTCTAAAGACTCGACAGTAGACTGGAAGTGGGTTTAACCACAAGCACGTCAGTGGCACTAGCTATGCGTAACGGCTACCCAGGTACATGACAAAACGGTGGCCGACGAGCGAACTCATCACAACCCTAAAGAGCCTGTAAGACTTACCGTACAGTCTGGTCTCTTCGTCTGATACGTCGCATATGAAGTCTAGGGGTGGTAAATGTCAGACCCCGGTAACTTTATAAGTCATGCTTATTTACGGATCATAATAGTTCGAGGAACTACTGATAACACTTATCAGTAAACCTCGAAAACCCTGGCCAGAGATTTAGGTGTTATAGCCGATCAAACATAGCACGACATCAACTCCCTATACCGGGAGAGACGAAACCCCTCCTATCGCTCACTGTATCCATGTGATTCGGGACTGTACCCAAAGTCCACCTGTTTGCACGACTCAGTAGAGCCGTGGTAGGGAGGAAATCAAAGCACAGTGGGAACCACACAAGACACTATTACGATCTCGGGTCTACAGACTAACCTGTATAAGTGTCACCAGAGAACTGCTATCTGACAATAGATATATATACTATCTAGGAGTTCTCGGCGAGTCATGTTCGGTGTACCCATTCTCCAATGAGCACCTGTGTACAATCTTTGATGTCAAACACCAATGGATATGGGATCATCCATCGCTCTCCAAGGGTTAAGAAATGTACACACTAGTCTACTCTGGTAATATCGATGCCATGTCTCGATATACCCTCGAATAGGAACAATTAAAGGATATGCTTGTAGACCACCCATGCCCCACTAGTATGATCTCCATCATAATCCTGGTAGTCAAGCATAATCCTAAGGGCTTCATCAACATGTATATAAAGATATGAACTACAACACATCACACGTTAGGATGAAGACAAACCAGATAGCATACTATCATTTCGAGCAAAGATTGTGTCACGACCCGAAATTGGGCACATGACCGGCACTTAAACTACGTAACATCAACAAGAGTAACGCAATTAAGTAAGACGAAAACCCAGCAATCTAAACCATTACAATAAAGATAGATTACTTTTAAAAATCTCGATGCAAAAAACTTTTAAACTTAAGTTTGCTTTTCATTAAAATTTCGGCAGAACCTCCTTTGTAAGAACTAGCTCCGAAACGGGTACAAACATAAGATAAAAGTAAAGCATCCCCAAAAGGGAGCAAATCTCGCCCAACGGCGGAACAACTACCACAACAGATATACGACGCCATAGCGAAGAAAAGATAAACCACATATATAAAAGGCCGGCTCACATGAGCACGACAATCAGAGTCATAAGAATATACAATATCGATCCTCACAACTCGTCTCTAAGTCAATACATGAAGGTGGTAGATGGAGAGTACTAGATACAAGAGATATACAATGTACAATATCGAATAACCGCAACCCACCTAAAGCAAACGGCCTCACAGCCAACCGTAGCAGTATCCGCAAAAGTAGAGATAACAAGGTACCCTGCCGCGACCACTCTGATGATCAGACCTGAAAAACCCTGCGGCACAATAGGGGTGAGTTGCCAACTCGTGAATAGTAAATAGCATCATACAGTAATCGCAAGTATGAACTAACAGCGATAATCTATCACAGGTAATCTAATAGCATAAGTATGACAATATGTATATGCAACAGTCATGAAAGGTACTCTATCAGGTACTACTAATACATGAAGCAATCCATATAGAATAAATGCAGAGTACGGGGTAAAACATGTCATCCTCACGGAATCCTCATCGTGGCAGACCAGTGTCCATCAAGACAATCTAAATCCCCAAATTCCTTCAAATCGGCCCCATATCGAACCTCACATCGGGCACATCGGCCCCTCATATCGGGCACATAGGCCCCTCATATCGGGCATATCGTCCACTCATATCGGGCACATCGGCACCTCATATCGCAATGAATAAGAATACACGCACAGATCATTATGATGATATATATTATAGGTATACATATATAACAGCGTCATATACCACTGATATATATATATAGAGAGAGATATAAATATATAACAGCGTCCCATACCACTGATATATATATACATGTATATATATTAGTGTCCCATACCACTGATATATATACACAAGAGTAACATCCAGAAACATCATATGAAATCCATATATCAATGCGAAATCCATGAAATGAAATATATACAACATGAAACAGTAATATGAGCATGTAAAGGAAATCTGCTATTTAACTGCAACAAGTTATTGAATATATCATGCGGTTCCAAATTCTCCGAAACCAAACGCAACATCATATAAAGGTGAACAGGTAGCTATAGCCAGGTATGCGTAACCATGTCGGTATAGCAAAATATGTGTATCTACCTATCAGAAATAATGTAATACCCTCCAAGTATATGTGTAGCTATATCAAGCTAGGTATGTGTATATACATGTCAATAATGGTACAATACCCTCCAGGTATATGTGTAGCTAGCATGTAGTCATAGCAAGGCATATATGTAAGCATGTAGGTATACAGGTATGCTATATGTCATATGCATAATGGAATATGAATCAATGTCTCAATGTCCCTAACTATACAATATCACGTTTGTATAGGTGGTATGTGTGTCATGGCAATTATTGACGGTGTGAATGGCATACAATCAGTGCTCGTGCAACATGAACCGTCAATAATAGTGCAGTGTCCAAGCACATCAACTAATAGTATGCAATGAAGTTTTATGCACAATCTTTATATATGCAATATAACATGCGGCTAATATCAAATCATATCCAGCCCAGACGCATAACTCCATGTGGGCGAATTCCCCGTAGATGTTAAATCTACTCACGGAAAATCGCGGGCTAGGTAAATCCAATCACCTGCTTCCCTTTCTTCGCAGCGTCTAAAGTCCCTTCCTGCGATCCTATTAACACAAAACATAACCAGTGCGAATCTCAGAAAGCGATCAATACCAGTACACAAGACGTTTGACCAACGCACCAACTCTAATCCGACCCACAAGTGTTTGTCTAACGGCTAACGTATATAGCGACACACCAAAACCAGCCCACGCGCTACAGCTACATGAGATCACGAACCGTGTCGGATCACGTAACACGCGTACCCAAACACAAGAATATAGTAAAGTGGCCCCAGATTTTGATACACAAATAATTGGTAAAAGTTGCAAGTACCACGAGACCACAAACAACCACAGAGACCCTATGCCCAAACTCCAACACCCCAGCCCCCACTCTGGCCGCAATTTGCGGCAAGAACTAATAAATCTGTGGCCTGTCCTTAGAGGGGTGGTCTCAGGTTTTTATTATGGGTTCTATACCTCAACAATATGTCACTGTGATGGGAAATTTTCCATAAAATACCTGGTTCTATAGCAGATCTCAGAGACTCAAAGTTGACACTAAAAATACGGTTTTTGCACGAAACGATAGCTTAAGTGTTTAAAACAGCAACCAACAAGCTTTACAACATTATAACTCCTAAATATCAGTTTAGAGATCATTACCTAGCCACTCTTGCTCAAAAATCCTAGCTTTCCAAGCTCCAAGGCAACCAAGTGGCTAAATCAAGACATTTGAAGTTTTTAAATGGGATTTTGTGAAGTTTTTGCAAAGATTTGTGAAGAGAGAGTGAGGTTTCAGTTTGGGAGTTGAGAGAATATGAGAAATGAATGAGAGTGAGAAAAATTGAGAGAGTGAGAGAGTTAAAGGATGAGAGGGTGAGTGTAGGGTCAATAATTTCCTTATGCTCACTCTCTCCCTCACCTCAATTAATGCCACCATTAATGCACCATGACTCACTAGCCACCTCTCTCAAATCCAAACTAGATATTTCCTCACCCAAAAGATTTAGAAAAAGGTTAAGGCAAAGGTTAATTGGCAATGGTTTAGCTAAAGGTATTAAGGTTGCTAAACAAGGTTAACACTAATATATACCCTCACATTAACATGCACGTGTGTGTGCAAGCCATATCAAATAATAATAAACTATTAATTAATTGATATAAAATGTGAGGAACCCGATTTGGTAAAATTTTCCTTAAAAACCCGCATTATCGCTTAAATAACACTAATCGCATTCCATGGTGTTACAATCTCCTCCCTTAAAGAAAATTCGTCCCCGAATTAAAATTTCATACAAGCGTACCTTCAAAGAGATGAGGGAATTTCTTCCGATCTTGCTCTCGGCCTCCCAAGTGATCTTCTCACTAGTCGGGCTATGCCAAAGAACCTTCACAGATTGCAAGACCTTTGATCGAAGTTTCTTCACCTGCCGATCCAATATAACTACCGGCTGCTCAGTGAACGAAAGATCGCATTCAAGCTGAACGGTCTCGTGCTGAATCATGTGAAAAAGATCATGAAGGTATCTATGAAGCATCGACACATGGAACACGGGGTGAACATCCAGAAAACTGGGCGGGAGTGCCAAACGATAAGCAATAGAACTCACTCGCTCAAGGATCTCATAGGGACCTACAAATCGGGGACTAAGCTTCCCCTTTCTCCCAAATCTCATAACACCCTTTATCGGAGAAATCCGCAGGAATACATGATCCCCCACTTCAAACTCAAGTCTGCGACGACGACGGTCGGCATATGACTTCTTTCTGCTCTGGGCTGCTCTCATCCTGTCCAGAATCAGCTGGATCATCTCCATAGTCTCCTGAACTAGCTAGGGTCCCAAAACCCTACTCTCACAGAGTTTGGTCCAACAGACCGGCGATCGACACTTCTTACCATACAAAGCCTCGAAAGGCGTCATCTGAATAGTCTCCTGAAAACTTTTGTTGTAGAAGAACTCAATCAACGGCAAGTGACGATCCCAACTACCACCGAAATCAAGCACGCATGCTCGAAGCATATCCTCTAAAGTTTGTATAATCTGCTCTGACTGACCATCGGTCTGTTGATGGAAAGCTGTGCTAAAACTCAACCGGGTACCCAAAGCTTCCTGAAGCTTCTTCCAAAGACGGCTAGTAAACTGGGTGCCCCTGTCGGATACAATGCATGTGGGAACGCCGTGAAAATGCACAATCTCATCTATATACAACTGAGCATACTGAGCATAACTGAAAGTGGTCTTCACTGGAAGGAAGTGAGCCGCTTTCGTCAACCGGTCAACAATCACCTAAATTGAATCATACCCCCGACTGGTCCTGGGTAGACCCACAACAAAGTCCATGGAAATCTGCTCCCATTACCACTCAGGAACGGGTAAAGGATGCAACTCTTCAGCCGGTCTCTGATGCACAGCCTTGACTTGCTGACAAGTCAGGCACCTCGAAACAAAGTTCGAAACATCGCGCTTCATCCCTTCCCACCAGTAAAAGTCTCTCAAGTCACAGTACATCTTGGTGGAACCTGGATGAACACTAAAGGCTGACTGATGTGCCTGCACTAGGATCTCGCGCCTCAACCTATCAATATCAGGTACACACAAGCGAGTCCCGCAACGTAGCACACCCTGGTCATCAATCATGAACTCCGAAACTATACCCTGTCGAATAAGCTCAAGAATCTCAACCAAAGAGGCATCACTGGGCTGGGCCTCATAGATACGATCCAAAAGAAACGGATGGGCGCGGACATGAGTGATCAGTCAAAAATATTGCATTTTTAACACATCAATTTCCTTACTATTTGCAATCATCTAAAGGTGTTCGGTATGAATATAGCACATATTAGCAATTCGTCTGTAAAATATCAAATAACATGTGTTATACATTATAACCGGCATTCTGAGGGAAATTGTGTGTTTATTATTGCACGCATAATCTTTGTATATCGCAAAACTTGTCTCGAGATTGTGTGCAGGAAATTCCAGGAAAAGAGCCGAAACTGCTAAAAGTGCTGATAAAAATACGCCAAGTCCAAGACTTGTGATCTGGCAGTGAACAAGAAAGTATAAAAATATTCCAGACATCAGAAAAGTGCCACAAAGCCAACACCAGAGTACCCTGAGAATTCCATGCAGCAAATACACCAAGCGGCCGCGGATCCGCGGCCGAATGGGCCGATCAGCCGCGGATCCGCGGCTACTTGGACACGTCGGTAGCTCAAATTCCTCCGCGTAGCTTCATCTAAAAACCCAAGCTTCCAGAAGACTATGAAAGACCACGTGGCTTCTTCCAGAAGGCTCTGCATAACAAACTCACT
The DNA here is from genome assembly GCA_030015575.1 of Agapanthus africanus. NCBI lineage: Eukaryota > Viridiplantae > Streptophyta > Magnoliopsida > Asparagales > Amaryllidaceae > Agapanthus > Agapanthus africanus. The sequence continues at coordinate 84,841,633 of JASDDO010000031.1, read as the reverse complement.
CTAGAATATTCCTTGCAACAACCTTATTCTAGAAGCCTCCTTATAACAACCTCATTCTAGAATATTCCCTCTAACAAACTTCTTCTAGAAGACTCTTTCTAAAAACCTAGCTTTGGAGGGAAGATTCAAATGAGGTGGTTATAAAATGAGATCTAGATCTAGGGTTTTGGGGTTGTTAAAATTGGAGGGAAAAATTGTAGATCCAAATCAAATCTAAATCAAATTGAGTGACACAATTTGATCCAAATCAAGATCTATCGAGTGCCGAGCCAAAGCAAGCATCCAACGAGCCTTTTTGAAGCAACGCCGATCTTCATCCGAGCAAGTGATCCACGATGATCCACGACTCATGAAGACGATGCGAAGCTAGTTCGACGATTGAGTTCTCTCCTCAATTCTTGTAGTCTTTGAGAGAATTGTAACGAAACGGTGAATAATAAAAGGTGAAAATTCTTAATCTTTCTTTTCTTTACATTCTTGCATTGTGGAGTTTCTTGATCTTTGATTCATTTAATTTCATGGTGTTTGAGTAAATCTCCGCTTGTGGAGGATTCGAGAGAATTGATAGATTTAATGAGGATCAAATCTTAATACTAATTCTTAAGTCTTATGAGATTTGTGAACTCTAGGAAAAAGAATCATCAATGACCTAATTTGGATCGAGATCACATTCTTGCAAATTTCATTGCAAATTAGGGATCAAATGGTTGATGATTTTATTTGTTAGAGGCTAGATCTGAATGATAGTGATTGAAAAGACAAGGGATAGAAGGAGAAACCCTAGTTTCTTCAATAGATCCCTAATCTTTGATCATCATCATCAATCTAGCTACAAATTATTAATAGATAAGATTAGGAATTTTTAGATTCATCATTAGATATTGACTCAATCAAATCCTACATGCTATTATTCATTATCTTGATAATTCATTCGATTTGGACATCTTCTTGAACTTTATTGATTTTAGATCTACTTCTTTACGATTCTTGAAATTAAATCTCAAACTTCTTGAATCAATTTTCTTGCAATTTTTCTTTTATCTTTTCATTTCGACTCATCTAAAACAATAGTGAGCAAAACACACATCTCAGTGGACGATCCGTATTCATTAACGCGCTACATCGACACCGTTAATTGATTCGGTTTATAAATTTCTTTGGTTGTGATCTATACACTTTTCTACCTACACACCGAGATTCATATCAATCAATGAGCAAGCTGTCCCAGAGTGGAAGTGAACTCAAACTGCACTCTTCCATCGCACAAGGTTTGCCAATCCGCAGAAGACTGTCTCTGAACTGCGCTCAATTGGGACAAGCTACTCTCGGGCCTACGACTCAAAGAGTCAGCTACCACATTCGCCTTGCCTGGGTGATAAAGGATCTCGCAATCATAATCCTTCACAAGCTCCATCTGTTAGTTATGTATATGCCCTAAAGGCCATTATTATACATATGATGTATATTATATTGGATACTTGGATATATATATAGAGGACTTTCTTTCTCGATATGTGCAGGGTTCCTAGGCAGTCATACAAAGGTCTATAAGGTATCAACTATGCCCGAATAAAAATTTAGACGTGCCGAACAACCCAAACCCGAGATCTTTGCTAGATTATTAGGGTTTAACATGCAAGTAAACATCTTTAGAACTAAGTGTGAGGGATTACAACCTTTGTAGTCCGCTCTTTCGCTTCATAAGCTCCGAGTAGAAGTCCCTTCGCCACAATCCACGATCTCCCGGACTCAAGAGAGGCTCCACAACTCGAACGATCCATGCTAGCTTGTAGTGTTCCTTTTCTCCGATGATCTACGTCGAAATTTCTATAACTCAAGCCCTCTCACTCTAATGAGGTGAACACCCTAATCTAATTGGCTAGATTAGATGAGAATGATGGAGTAGTATTTATGCTTTCTTTTTATATCAAATTCTCATATGAAATCATCACAAAATGAAAACCTAGTAAGCTTTCTCAAAGCTCAAGGTTGAAGAAGAAGATGAAATAATGCTTTAATCCTTTTGTGATGAATAATGAAAAGATATATGATTAATAATATAACCATGGTAAACTATGACTAGGCTAACCCATGTAGAAAATTAACTAGGGCTAGGATTTGGGTTGGGTTAAACAATGAGTCACTAGAAAATATCAACCATAATATCTTTCTCATGACAAAAGAAAAGCTTCTAGAATGTTCATGAAAGAACTAACCCAATTCAAACCCTAACCTTGTTTAATCTCCACTAAACATGTTTCATTATTAATCATATCACGTTACAATAATATATATCACATATATATTGTATATTTGTAACAAAAGAAAATAATACAATTAATATATATCGCATATATATCAATGTATTATCCGGTGAGAAAATGAAATAATAAAGCGAGCCAATATTAGATAATGTAATGCAATATATCATATATATTATTATACATTAAATTATCGAATCAACACTTGATCCGACAATCCGGCTATATCGAATATAACCGACTAATATATCATGTACCGATTCATCGAATCAACACTTGATCCGATGACCCGGCTCATATCTAAATATTGCGAGAATATAATATGGTATCTCATATCGCATTATCCTCGGTCGTGCACATATCACATATGTGCCCCTACTCCATTCTGCCTGATTCAAGAAACCTCTGTGTAGGACTCTAAAGAATCGTTAATACGCCGGTAGCAGGTGATGATCATATCAAACGCCCACAAGCTGCAAGCGGTCAGCTAAACGTAACAGCCACCCAGGTATTGAGCGATCAGAAGATCAACAAGCTAGCCTGTACATTCTCCTGTGAATCCAATCAGTAACACTCCCGTACAGTCCGGTCTTTTCGTCTGATATGTTGCATATCAAGTCTAGGGGTGATATACGTCAGACCCCAGTAACCGATAAGTCGTGTCGATGTGAGGCTCATAACAGGTCGAGAAACTACTGGTAACACTTACCAGTAAATCTCTATATCAACCCTGGCCAGAGACTTCCAGTTATAGCCAATCGAACACAGCATAACATCAACTCCCTATACCGGGAGAGAAGAATCCCCTCCTATCGCTCATTGCCTCCATGTGATTCGGGACTGCACCCAAAAGCCGCCGTTTTGCATGCCCTCTTGGACGTGGTAAGGTGGAAATCAAAGCACAGTGGGAATCACACAAGACTCTATGACGATCTTGGGTCTACAGACTATCCTGTACCAGTGTCACCAGAGAACTGCCATCTGACGTGTGGTATATCACCATCTGGGAGTTCTCGGCGAGTCCGTCCAGTATACCCAGTCTCCACTGAGTACCCGTACACCATCCTTGATGTCAAAACACCGATGGATATGGGATCATCCATCGCCCGTCATATGGGTCAAGATGCGTATACGCTAGTCTACTCTGGTGTATCGATGCCCTGTCTCTATATACCCTCGACTAGGAACAGTTATAGGATGTACTCATCGACTACCATGGCCCCACCAGTATGATCTCATCATAGTCCCAGTAGTCGAGTACAGATCCTAAGGGCTTTATCAACATGTGAGAGTAAGACAGTAAACCAATACAAGTCAACATGTTAAGATAAAGTGAAACCAAATAGCATACTATCATGACGAGCAAGAAAGTCCTCTCTATATATATCCAAGCACCCATTATAATATACATCATATGTACAACAATGGCCTCTAGGGCATATACATAACTAATAATCTCCCACTTGCACTAAGGCCAGCTGTTGTAGTATCCCATACCTAGCATCCCGAATAATCTCTCAAACTGTATCTGGGGAATGGCCTTCGTGAGTAGATCCGCAGTGTTATCCTTCGTATCTACTCTCCTGACCTCGATCTCCCGGCGATCAACTATCTCCCTGATCAGGTGATACCGCCTCAGAATATGTCTAGACTTTTGATGGGACCTGGGTTCCTTGGCTAAAGCCACAGCTCCATTGTTATCGCAATACAGAGGTATTGGATGCTTAATGGATGGAACCACACCAAGTTCACTAATGAACATCTTTATCCAGACAGCGTCTTTGGCAGCATCGTTGGCAGCGATGTATTCAGCCTCCATCGTCGAGTCTGCAACGGTATCCTTTTTGGAACTCTTCCAACATACCGCCCCTCCATTGAGGGTAAAGACAAATCCCGAGTGCGACTTAGAGTCGTCCTTATCACTTTGGAAGCTAGAATCGGTAAAGGACTCCACCTGGAGTTCTCCGTTACCATACACCAAGAACATCTACTTAGTCCTTCGTAAGTACTTGAGAATGTTCTTCACAGCTGTCCAGTGACTCTGTCCAGGATCTGCTTGATACCGACTCACTACACTTAGTGAGTATGCTACATCGGGTCTGGTACATAGCATCACATACATGATAGAGCCTACTGCCGAAGCATAGGGCATCCCTTGCATGCGAGCTCTCTCCAAATCAGTCTTAGGAGACATCTCTTTGGAGAGAGTGAGTCCAGAGATCGTGGGTTGGTTCCCACGCTTGGATTCTTCCATACTAAACCTCTTTAGTATGGTGTCAATATACCTGGATTGGGACAATCCCAGTATCCGTTTAGATCTATCTCTATAGATCATGATTCCCAATATGCAGGAGGCATCACGTAGATCTTTCATTAAGAATCTTTGTGATAAGAAGAGCTTGACTGATTGTAGCATAGGAACATCATTTCCTATCAAGAGTATGTCATCGACGTACAATACGTGGAAGAAAACCTTACTCTCTGCTACCTTCTTATAGATACAAGGTTCATCTATATTTTTTATGAAGTCAAACTCTTTGACTACAACATCAAAACAGATGTTCCAACTTCGTGATGCTTGCTTTAACCCATAAATGGATTTAAGCAGCTTGCATACCTTTCCGCTGCTCCCACTATCTACGAAGCCCTCTGGCTGAGTCATGTACACGAACTCTTCTAAATCACCGTTTAGAAAGGCGGTCTTAACATCCATTAGGCAGATTTCGTAGTCATGGTGTGCAGCAATGGAAAATAAGATCCGGATGGACTTAAGTATAGCCACTGGTGAAAAGGTTTCGTCATAATCCACACCCGGTCGTCGACGAAAACCCTTTGCAACAAGTCTAACTTTGAAAGTCTCAACTTTTCCATCAACACCAATTTTCTTTTTAAAGATCCACTTGCTCCCAATAGGTTTTACCCCTTCAGGAGCATTTTCCAAAGTCCATACTTTGTTGGTGTACATAGATTCCATCTCAGATCGCATTGCATCCAGCCATTTCACCGAGTCACCACTCGTGATGGCCTGCTCGAAACTAGTTGGGTCATCATCTTCCATGATGCAATCCTCGCTCCCACCATCAATGAGAAAACCGTATTATCTCTCAGGTGGATGAGAAACCCTGCTAGATCGGCGGGAGGCTGGGGTTCGTCGGGTACTACTGAATCCTCTGGTTCCAATAAATTATCAGTTGTAGTTTGTGGTGCTGGAATCTCTTCCAGCTATACCTCTTTGCCACTAATTTCTTTTGCAAGAAATTCATTTTCCAAAAAGGTGTCATATTGAGGAACAAACACTTTTTGTTCTTCAGCGCTTTAGAAAAAGTATCCTTGGGAATTCTTAGGATATCCCACAAACTTGCAAAGAACTGACCGTGCCTCGAGTTTGTCCGAATTTTGCCTTTTGACATAGGCCGGACAACCCCATATCTTAACTCGTTTAAAATATGGTCTCTTCCCACTCCATATCTCATATGGTGTGGTAGGTACAGATTTAGACGGAACTTGATTCAATAGGTATGCTGTTGTCTCAAGCGCATAACCCCAGAAGGAAATAGGTAACTCAGCAGTGCTCATCATAGAGCGCACCATATCTAATAGGGTGTGATTCCTCCGCTCCGATACACCGTTGTGCTGTGGTGTATAAGGAGGAGTAAGCTGAGAGAGAATCCCATTCTCTTTTAGATAATCTAGGAACTCATTGCTTAAGTATTCTCCTCCTCGATCAGATCGAAGGATTTTAATACTTTTTTCCCGTTTGGTTCTCTACTTCGTGCTTATATTCTCTGAATTTCTCAAAAGCTTCAAACTTGTGTTTCATCAGGAACATATGTCCGAATCTTGAGAGATTGTCAGTGAATGTAATGAAGTAGGAAGAACCGTTCCTGGCGTGTGTAGACATGGGACCGCATACATCACTATGTACCAGTCCTAAGAGTTCCATAACTCTTTCTCCGTGTCCACTAAACGGAGCTTTGGTCATTTTGCCTTTGAGACATGAATGGAAAGTATCATAAGATGATAATTCGAATGGATTTAAATATCCATCCTTATGTAACTTATCTAGTCGTGTCGCATTGATATGACCAAGTCTACAATGCCACAAGAAGGATTCGTTCATTTCTGAACTCTTCCTCTTGTGTGTGTTTTGTATATTAAGGACTGTATTTTGATTGAGAATGAATATGCCATTATGTAACGAGCCTGATCCAATCAACTTTTGATCTAGGAATATGTTCATAACATTATCCTTTACTACAAAATTATATCCTTCTTTACTTAATAAAGAAACTGATATAATGTTGCACATCATGTTCGGTATATAATAGCACTCATTCAGAATCAGTGTATTACTACTTGGTAATACAAGGTGATATTCGCCAACTGCTTTGGCTGCAATACTTGTACCATTCCCTACTTCAACGAAATGATCACATTTTCCCAGTTCTCTACCTTTACGTAGCCCACGTAACAATTTCAATATGTGGGATCCTGATCCGGTATCTAATACCCAGGACGTAGGGTGAACTGTGAAACAGTTCTCAATAACTAACACACCCGAAGAAGATGCATCAACATGCATGTTCTTTGTTTGGGCGGCGTGAGAATCCAGATATTCTCATGTTTCCTGCTTAGTCTTATAACACTTATAAGATAGAACGGGTCCAACGTTCCCCTGCTCAGTATAATAAGTGGGTTCAGTCAATACATCCATATTATTATCTTGATTATGGCCTGACAGGGTCGCTACCTGGAGAGAGAGAAAAAAACACTTTAGGTATGCTCTTGCAAGTTTAGATTGGTTATTATCTTATCTAATCAGGATGTCTCCCACTGTTTTTATCAAATCTTTCTTCAAACCCTAAAAGGTATGATTAGCCGGGATTAATTACACCCTACAATATCGTCAATCTTTCAGCCAGATCAGTGTTGGTACTTGAAGGAGGTTCCCCGTACTCTCGCACGGACCTAATTAAAATAAACCTCGTTTTCCCAGAGGCATAACTCCGTTAACACCTTTCTAGACACCTACTTGATCGGCTAATTGTCCTGTGTAAAACTCTTCCAGGAGTAACTCTTACTCGCAGTGGGTATCGGGATCCAACTATCTCATAGGAGGTATGCAATCTCATTGCAAATTTCAACACTTGAAATTCCAGATAATGCTTTTGCCCATAGCAACTTATGACCTTAACATAGTCAACAAATCATAATTGCTAGCCAAGTTCAACCCGTCATTTCCCGATTGAATTAAACCCACTTGTACGACCCTTAACATAGTCAACAAAGTCGTACAACTATCCTAATCCAATCACATCTCATGTTTTAACAGATAAGTACTAATTAGCTACCACACACTACGCCTTAACATAGTCAACAAACGTAGCACGAATACTAACTAGTCTTTATCTGAAATGACGGAGGGCTACGCAGGTTTTTTAGAAAACCTTGAGCGTAATGAACTTGATATCGTCGTAGAATCAAGTGGTTTTTGAAAAAGGAGTGTTTTTTAGGCTTTTCTAGTTTCGCTAAAGAGGTCACTCCCGGTGAAGGGATCTCGGCTCTTTCCCCATCGAATAAGGTGCAGGATATATCGCATATACCGCTGTGCAAAGCAAGAACTATATAAGCTGTCAAAAACTAAACCGCAAGTTTGTAGCATCTGCCAGTTTCGCTAAAGAGGTCACTCCCGGTGAAGGGATCTCGGCTCTTTCCTCATCGAATAAGGTGCAGGGTATAACATATATACCGCTATGCAAAGCAAAACTGTAGCTACCCTTTTTATAAATTTTTGATTCTACAACATCTTATAGGTTTCTTTTCTTTTTATTAATCTCATTAATAAAACCCATCAGCTTATGCTTCCTAAGCATCACAGAAGAAACGAAAGCAGATAATCAAATACCCAAGATTTTCTATCACATACTTCGCATTTCATGCCTAACTATATGAATTCCACATATTGTACCACATTCCAAATAAATAGACAGTATTAAACTTTCCGATCAGATAATCAAATACCCAAAATTTTCTAAATAGCTCAACACTTGAGCGGAGTTCAAATAATCCCAGAATATGTCACAGTACCGATGGTCCAGCCGTAGAAGGGTCAAGCCAACGCCTCACATGTGGCATGCCGTACTACCCCAAACCCTAAGGTTTTGAGGCGGTTCAGATGGTCACATAATCGAGTTAAGGTTTGTGTTCTTCTAGAGGGACCACCGCGTTACTTGCACGTTTTTCCGAAAGATTTAAACCCAAGAAAAATTCAACACTTGAAAGTTTTTCGTGCCGGGAAAAAATGAGTTAATGATATCCGTTCGAACATTTTAACAGTTTCTAAATATCCGGAAAAAAAACGAAATTAAATTTTCCGATCGAATCAACGAATTCAAAATAATCCCCAGAACTCTCAACACTTGAGTCAGATTAAAAATACCCAGAAATATACTTAATCTTCTACGGATATTACTGTGCCAAAACGTGTCAATAAGTCTTCTGTACGGCCGCGGATCCGCGGCACAAGCAAGGTATTATCGCGGTTCCGTGGCAGTTTGTACGGCTTATTGCCACGTTTTCCACAGTAACGCTTATATTTCCCTGCTGGTATTTTTACGTATTTTTAATGCAGAAAAAATCACATTTTTAAAAAATGTCCAGAGAGGGGGTCAAAATGGGTGTTTCGGGGTTCGATCGGAGTTTTAACGTCGTATACACGTCGCCTAATACTCTAGCTAGGCTCTAATACTACTGTAGGGTTCCTAGGTAGTCATACAAAGGTTTACAAGGCATCAACCATGCCCGAATAAAAATTTAGACATGCCGAACAACCCAAAGCCGGGATCTTTGCTAGATTATTAGGGTTTAACAAGCTAGTAAACATCTTTACAACTAAGTGTGAGGGATTACAACCTTTGTAGTCCGCTCCTTCGCTTCATAAGCTCCGAGTAGAAGTCCCTTCGCCACGATCCACGATCTCCCGGACTCAAGAGAGGCTCCACAACTCGAACGATCCATGCTAGCTTGTAGTGTTCCTTTTCTCCGATAATCTACGTCGAAATTTCTATAACTCAAGCTCTCTCACTCTAATGAGGTGAACACCCTAATCTAATTGGCTAGATTAGATGAGGATGATGGAGTAGTATTTATTCTTTCTTTTTATATCAAATTCACACTTGAAATCATCACAAAATGAAAACCAAGTAAGCTTTCTCAAAGCTCAAGGTTGAAGAAGAAGATGAAATAATGCATTAATCTTTTTGTGATGAATAATGAAAAGATATATGATTAATAATGTAACCATGGTCAACTATGACTAGGCTAACCCATGTAGAGAATTAACTAGGGCTAGGGTTTGGGTTAGGTTAAACAATGAGTCACTAGAAAATATCAACCATAATATCTTTCTCATGACAAAAGAAAAGCTTCTAGAATGTTCATGAAAGAACTAACCCAATTCAAACCTTAACCTTGTTTAATCTCCACTAAATATGTTTCATTATTAATCATATCATGTTACAATAATATATATCACATATATATTATATATTTGTAACAAAAGAAAATAATACAATTAATATATATCGCATATATATCAATGTATTATCCGGTGAGAAAATGAAATAATAAAGCGAGCCAATATTAGATAATGTAATGCAATATATCATATATACATTAAATTATCGAATCAACACTTGATCCGACAATCCGGCTATATCGAATATAACCGACTAATATATCTTGTATCGATTCATCGAATCAACACTTGATCTGATTACCCGGCTCATATCTAAATATCGCGAGAATATAATACGGTATCTCATATCGCATTATCTTTGGTCGTGCACATATCACATATGTGCCCCTACTACGTTTTGCCTGGAAACCTCTGTGTAGGACTCTAAAGAATCGTCAATACGCCGGTAGCAGGTGATGATCATATCAAACACCCACAAGCTGCAAGCGGTCAGCTAAACGTAACAGCCACCCAGGTATTGAGCGATCAGAACATCAACAAGCTAGCCTGTACATTCTCCTGTGAATCCAATCAGTAACACTCCCGTACAGTCCGGTCTCTTCGTCTGATATGTTGCATATCAAGTCTAGGGGTGGTATACGTCAGACCCCAGTAACCGATAAGTCGTGTCGATGTGAGGCTCATAACAGATCGAGAAACTACTGGTAACATTTACCAGTAAATCTCTATATCAGCCCTGGCCAGGGACATCCAGTTATAGCCAATCGAACACAGCACAACATCAACTCCCTATACCGGGAGAGAAGAATCCCCTCCTATCGCTCATTGCCTCCATGTGATTCGGGACTGCACCCAAAAGCCACCATTTTGCAAGCCCTCTTGGACGTGGTAAGGTGGAAATCAAAGCACGGTGGGAATCACACAAGACTCTATGACGATCTCGGGTCTACAGACTACCCTGTACTAGTGTCACCGGAGAACTACCATCTGACGTGTGGTATATCACCATCTGGGAGTTCTCGGCGAGTCCTTCCAATGTACCCAGTCTCCACTGAGCACCCGTACACCATCCTTGATGTCAAAACACCGATGGATATGGGATCATCCATCGCCCCTCTTATAGGTCAAGATGCGTATACGCTAGTCTACTCTGGTGTATCGATGCCCTGTCTCGATATACCCTCGACTAGGAACAGTTATAGGATGTACTCATCGACTACCATGGCCCCACTAGTATGATCTCATCATAGTCCCAATAGTCGAGTACAGATCCTAAGGGCTTTATCAACATGTGAGAGTAAGACAGTAAACCAATACAAGTTAACATGTTAAGGTAAAGTGAAACCTAATAGCATACTATCATGACGAGCAAGAAAGTCCTCTCTATATATATCCAAGCACGCATTATAATATACATCATATGTACAACAATGGCCTCTAGGGCATATACATAACTAACAATATGATAGTATGCTATCTAGTTGCACTTTGTCTTAACATGTTGACTTATATTTGTTTACTGTCTTGCTCTCACATGTTGATAAAGCCCTTTGGGATATGTACTTGACTACTAGGACTATGATTAGATCATATTAGTGGGGCCAAGGTAATCAACGAGTAAAACCTATAACTGTTCCTAGTCGAAGGTGTATCGAGACAGGGCATCGATACACCAGAGTAAACTAGCGTATACGCATCTTGACCCATATGATGGGCGATGGATGATCCCATATCCATTGGTGTTTGACATCAAAGATGGTGTACGGGTGCTCAGTGGAGACTTGGTACACTGAGCGGATTCGCCGAGAACTCCTAGATGGATTTATACCTATCGTCAGATAGCAGTTCTCTGGTAACACTAGTACAGGTTAGTCTGTAGACCCGAGATCGTCATAGAGTCTTGTGTGATTCCCACTGTGCTTTGATTTCCACCTTACCACGTCCAAGAGGGCATGCAAAATGGTAGAATTTGGGTACAGTCCCGAATCATATGGAGGCAATGAGCGATAGGAGGGGTTTCGTCTCTCCCGGTATAGGGAGTTGATGTTGTGCTGTGTTCGATTGGCTATAACTGGAACTCCCTGGCCAGGGCTGATATACTGGTAAGAGTTATCAGTAGTTTCTCGACTTGTTATGAGCCTCACATCGACACAACTTATCGGTTACTGGGGTCTGACGTTTACCACCCCTAGACTTGATATGCAGCATATCAGACGAAGAGATCGGACTGTACGGTAATGTTACTGATTGGATTCACAGGAGTGTGTACAGGCTTGCTTGTTGATCTTCTGCCCACTCAATATCCGGATGGCTGTTACGTTTAGCTGACCGCTTGCAGCTTGTGCGTGTTTGATATGATCATCACCTACTGTCGGCGTATTGACGATTCTTTAGAGTCCTACACAGAGGTTTCCTGGCTCAGGCAAAACGGAGTAGGAGCACATATGTGATATGTGCGGGAACGAGAATAATACGATATGAGATACCGTATTCTATTCTCACGATATGTGATATCGGTCGGGTATATGTGATATAGCCAGGTCATCGGATCAAGTGTTGATTCGATGAATTGGTACTTGTTATATTAGTCGGTTATATGTAATATAGCGGGATTATCGGATCAAGTGTTTATTAGATAATTTAATGTATAATTATATATGTGATATATTACGTTACATTAACTAATATAAGCTCGCTTTATTGATTCTTTTTCTTACTTGATAATACATTGATGTATATACGATATATGTTAATTGTATTATTTTCTTTTGTTACATTATATATTATATATGTGATATATAATATTGTAACATGTTAGGGTTACAAATGCAACAAGGGTTTTGAGTTTAAACCAAGTTAGGGTTTGGATTAGGGTTAAGTATTTGGATGAGCTTTCATGAAGCTTCATAAAGGTTTGACTTTTTGTCATCTTTCCTTAATATTTTGTGGAGATATTTGTTAACCCAACCCAAACCTCTACCCATGGTTTATTCTCTACAAGGGTTAAGGATCTCATTCTTAACCAATGGTTGTAATTGTAACCACAACAATAATTCATTATTCATCACAAAAGCTTTCTTCTTCTTCCTCCTCCTTAAGAAAAGCTTTCTAGCTTTTTGTGTTGTGATGATTTAAAGTGAGAAATTGAAAACAAAAGAGAGCAAAATTCCTACTTCATCATCCGCATCTATTCTAGCCACTTATATTAGGGTGTTCACTTCACTAATACTTCATTAGAGAAGTTAGAGTTTGGGTTTGAGATTCTTCAAGATAGATCATCTTCGAAAAGGAGGACTTCAAGCAAGATGCCTCATTCACCTCATGGAGCCTCTCAAGATTCCGGGATCATGATGATCGCAGCGAAGGGACCTCAAAAGGAAGCTTATGAAGTGAAGGAACGGACTACAAAGGTTGTAATCCCAAACTCTTAGAAGTAAAGTTGTTTGCTTCGATATTTTTTTTATTCTCTAGTTAAAGATCTTGTGTTTGGGTTATCTAGAATGGCAACATTTTAAACTTGGCATGTGTGATACCTCCCGAAACCTTGCTGCGTTGTAGGTATCCCAGCAGTAGTATCAGAACCTAGCTAGAGAATTAAACGGATAAGTCTAGGATTACGAAACCAAAACAACTCCGAAACACCCGACGAAAAACCCTAGTTTCTGTCGAAATTTTTCATCTGTCGAAAAATTATTCTAACAGTTGCAGAATGATGTATGAGATACATATATAACACTATGCAAAACCCAACCCCTGTGCTCGGAGTACAGCCGGCGACCAGAGCAACAATTCCGGCGTCGCCGGATTACCCATAGAGTTTGGGCTTGGGTTTTGGTTGGTGTTCTACATTCTGGGGTTTTAGTAATTGTGGTGTTGTTTATTTTTGCTAAATTTGCATGAGATGTTTATTTACTAAAAAGGTAATTCAGAGTGTTTCGTATTCGCAATTCTAGCTTTGTTTCGGATTGTTTAGACGGTATTGAAAAGTCCGATCGGATATCAAATACCGACTTTTTCCTTTGCTGAAATTTTTCAAGAGTTGGATCTTTTCACAGTTATAGAACATTCAAAGATCGTGCAAGTGATGCGGTGAACCCTCTAGAAGAACAAAACCTTAACTCGATTTTGTGACCATCAAAACCGTCACTGAACCTTAGGGTTTGTAATGGTTCAGTGAAGGTTTAGCGGTGCCACAAGTGAGGCGTTGGTTGACCCTTCTACGGCTGGTTCACGACTACTGTGGCATGTGATGGATACTTCTAAACTATGCTCAAGTGTTGACCATTTGGGAAACTTTGGGTGTTTGTTGATTCGATCGGAATGTTTAACATCGTCTAGCTTTTTCTGTAATGTGATACAATATGTGGAATTCATACAGTTTGGCATAAAATGAGAAGTATGTGATATTTTGGATTTATGATGTCTAAGGAGATTGTGGATTCCAAATGTTGTAGTTTTACATTTTCTTTTCTGCGACCGTAAGTGTAATATGTGGTGTATCGTCAGTTCCGTTGCTATACATCAACGACAATTGGGATACGCATATTTACTTACGTTGATGACATGTGATGTTATGTGTTGCTGTGATATGTTATATTGAATCTTCGTGTTCTGTATTGCCGGGGGTTTTATGTGTGAAGAGAGTTTTCATTTTCATTCATGTAAAATTCAATTGTATGTAATATTCTTTTATTGGGGCACTTCCGAGTTGAGGATGATGTCAACATTGTATATTATTTACTTTTCCGCATTAGGAAAGACCCAAGGCGGAGAGCACAAGTGTAGGGTTACTAGGCACACTAACAAGGCTCTACAAGGCATCGACCATGCCAAAATTAAATTTTTATGTGCCGAACAACCCTAAGCTAGATCGTATACTAGAGATTAGGAGAAGAAAATAGCAAGTAAACAACTTTACGACTAAGGGTATGCGAAATATAACCTTTGTAGATCGGTCCTTCACTTCTAGAGCTCCTTGTCGTAGTCCCTTCGCTGCGATCAAAGTTCTCCCGGGCTCTTGCGTGGCTTCACGAGGCGAAAGATGCGACCTTGCTTGAAGTCTCCGAGGCCGAAGATGATCTACGTCGAGGGAATTCCGACTCAAGCTACTACTTCACTAACTAGAGAATTAGTGAAGTAAACACCCTAAACTAAAGTGCTAATCTAGTAGAGGATGGAGAAATAGGAAGTGGGTTCTCTTTGGAATTTTATTTCTCACAAAGTTTCACTCTTTTTTCAAAACCCTAGCAAGCTTTTTCTCTTGCTCAATGAAGAAGAAGATGAACAAAAGAAAAGAATGAGAATAATGATCAAGTCAAGTGAGCTAACCATGGTGAGTGAGTATCATATACTAACTCTTGTAGAGACATTACCATGGCTAAGTGTTAAGGTTAGGTTAAAACCCAAAGTAAAAAAAAAATTTAGTGGACTTTAGTCAATGCATCCACAAGCTTCATGCATTTTCTAATTTACCACTAATTTTGTAATTACTTTTAAATGTTAAAACCCAACATAACAAATAGCATGGTGTATGTCTCATACACCCAAGTCAAGTGTATCATCAACCATGATACATAAATATAACACATTTTAATATATATCATATATATAGTAAAAATGTGTACATGTAAGAAAAAACCCTAAGTGAACATGTGTTAGTTAATGTAAACTAGTATATCAAATATACAATTATACAATAAATTATTAAATCAACACTTGACTTAATAATCCGGTCATATCACATATAACCGACTAACATTCAATGTATCGACTTATCGAATCAACACCTGATTCGATAACCCGGCTATATCATATATAACCGACTGATACATAAAGTCGCGAGAAAATAATACGGTATCACATATACGTATTATTCTCGGTCCTGCACATATCACATACATGCTCCTATTTCGTTTTTCCTGAGCCAGTAAAACCTCTATGTAGGACTCTAAAGACTCGTCAATACGCCAGCAGTAGGTGATGATCACATCACGCACCCACAAGCCGTCAGTGGTACTAGCTGGACGTAACGGCTACCCGGGTATTGAGCGATCAGAAGATCAGCAAGCTAGCCCGCTCCAACTCCTGTAAAAGCCTGCCGGTAATACTTCCCATACAGTCCGGTCTCCTCGTCTGATATGTCGTATATCAAGTCTAGGGGTGGTAAACGTCAGACCCCAATAACCGATAAGTCGTGCCGATATGAGGCTCATAACGGGTCGAGAAACTACTAGTAACACTTACCAGTAAATCTCTATATCAGCCCTGGCCAGGGACTTCCCTGTTACGGCCAATCGAGCACTGCGCAACATCAACCCCCAATACCGGGAGAGACGAAACCCCTCCTATCGCTCATTGCCTCCATGTGACTCGGGACTGTACCCAAAAACCACCATTTTGCACGCCCGCATGGACGTGGCAAGGTGGAAATCAAAGCACAGTGGAAATCACACAAGACTCTATGACGATCTCGGGTCTACAGACTAACCTGCATAAGTGTCACCAGAGAACTACCATCTGACGTGAGGTATACTACCATCTGGGAATTCTCGGCGAGTCTGTCCAGAGTAACCAGTCTCCACTGAGCACCCGTATACCATCTCTGATGTCAAACACCAATGGATATGGGATCATCCATCGCCCATCTCATGGGTCGAGAAGCGTATACGCTAGTCTAAACTGGTATATCGATGCCCTGTCTCGATACACCCACGACTAAGGACCTTGAAGGATGTACTTGTGGACTACCATGTCCCCACTAGTATAATCCGCATCATAGTCCAGGTAGTCAAGTACTCATCCTAAGGGCTTTACCAACATGTAACTATAAGACAGTATAAAGAGACAAGTATACATGTTAAAGTAAAGAGCAACCAGATAGCATACTATCATGTCAAGCAAGAAAGTCCTCTCTATATATGTCCAAGCATCCAATATAATATACAACATCTGTACAATACTGGCCTCTAGGGTATACATACAACTAACAATCTCCCACTTGCACTAGGGCCAGCTGCTGTAGTATCGCATAACAAGCATCCCGAAGAGTCTCTCAAACTGTATCTGGGGAATGGCCTTCATGAGTTGATCCGCTGTGTTGTTCTTCGTGTCAACCCTCCTGACCTCGATCTCCCGGTGATCAACTATCTCCCGGATCAGGTGATACCGCCTCAGAATATGCCTGGATCGCTGATAGGACCTAGGTTCCTTGGCCAAACCCACCGCTCCATTGTTATCGCAATACAAAGGTATTGGATGCTCAATGGATGGAACCACGCCAAGTTCAGTAATGAGCTTCTTGATCCAGACAGCCTCTTTGGCAGCATTGTTGGCAGCGATGTATTCAGCCTCCATTGTCGAGTCTGCCACGGTTTCCTGCTTGGAACTCTTCCAGCTAACCGCCCCTCCGTAAAGGGTAAAGACAAATCCCGACTACTACTTAGAGTAGTCCTTATCATTCTGGAAGCTCGAATAGGTAAAGGACTCCACTTGGAGTTCTCCGTTACCATACACCAAAAGCATCTCTTTAGTCCTTCGTAAGTACTTGAGAATGCTCTTTACAGCTGTCCAGTGACACTCTCCAGTATCAGCTTGATACCTACTCACTACACTTAGTGAGTATGCTACATCGGGTCTGGTACATAGCATCGCGTACATGATAGAGCCTACTGCCGAAGCATAGGGTATCCCTTGCTTGCGAGCTCTCTCCAAATCAGTCTTAGGAGACATCTCTTTGGAGAGAGTGACCCCTGAGATCGTGGGTAAAAACCCACGTTTGGACTCTTCCATACTAAACCTCTTTAGTATGGTGTGAATGAACCTGGATTGGGACAATCCCAATATCCTTTTAGATCTATCTCTATAGATCATAATGTAAGTTCACGGCGGCGGCCCGGCCTCCATCACGAGGCCAAAATGCGGAAACGGTGATAATCTTTAATTTTGCGAACTTAGCAAACCGGCACCATCGCGCACTAAAACCCGGATCGAACCATTAACTAGTCCTAGCTAACTACAAGATAGGGAATAGAGATATACCGACTGATCCGAGTCCTCCGGTCTTCTCTTCGTCGTCCCGATCTCCCGCGGAATGTCCTGTCTCCATCTCCTCGCCGGAAGGGCACCACGTCGCCTGCATCTTTTACGGGCTCCCGCCTCTATACCGAGGCAACTCGGGCATGAAGCTGGCGAGTCGACGTGCCCAAGATTTGCTGTAGAATATGTGTAGAACTCATGTCTTATTTTGGGGTAGTGGATGTTGCCTTTTGGTGGAGGGATGAACTATGGAATTTGGAGATGGAACTTGTGGGAATTTTTCAAGAGCCAAATGAACAAAAAACCCACACATGAAAAAATGGGCAGCCCACCTTCTTGCATGGCCGGCCAAGCTTATGGGGAAGGAGAGAATGAGAGTGAGTGTGTATCAAAATGAATGGAGCCATCCAATCAAGCAAGAAAGAGAAAGGGTGATGATGACAAACAATGATCACAAAGCAAACCCTCACTCCACCAACCAATCAACAACCATGATTGCTTTAAAGGTCAAGCCATCATGATAGAAGAAGAAGTCAAAAGGTCAAAGGATGGTGCAACCATCATGACACAAGTAATATGCAAAAGACCCCCTTCCAAATGCTTATTTGCATAATTGCAAATTAGCCCTCCTCCACCAATCTTCCGCCATTTGAAAGATACAAATGAAAATGGCCGAAACGGAAAGCAAACTGGCAACTCCAGAAAACTGGTCCCGTAATAAATTACAGGGAAACCCCGATACTGTGTATACACACCCACATCTGTATTCCGACCGAAATACAAATGCCATGAGACAAAATCTACACTGTACTATACTAGGATCCGGCTTAAACCAAAGCCGGCTAGTAATATCTGTTCGATCCTGATCCGTGCAATACCGCACGTATCTGATCGAACGCTGCCATATAACCATACGGCCAGTAGTACAAACTGTCCGATCCTGATCCGTGCAATACCGCTCGTATCTGATCGGACCTTGCCATATCTCCATACGGCCTCTACAGCTTTTCGCCTGAAAGCTTGTGTAACTGAATGTGTGGTGGACTCTAAAGACTCGTCAATACTATGGCTGTGGATTTAACCACTAGCACGTCAGAGGTATTAGCCATACGTGACGGGCCACCAGCTATTGACCAAAAGGGACGTCTGTGAGCGAACTCAGCCTGACACCCTACTGAGCCTGTCAGTGACAATATCCGTACAGTCCGGTTCGTTCGTCTATGAGCATCGCATGGCGGGCCTAGGGGGTTGGTAAAAGTCAGACCCCCAAAAGCGGTACAAGTCGTTTCGGAGTGTACCCCAGAACACCCTGAGATACTACTGGAATACCTACCAGTAAATCTCCTGCCTCGGCCGAGGGCTTTGTGTAATGGCTCTCCTAGACACAGCGCGACCTCACCCCCAATACCGGGAGAGACGAACCCCTGAAGATCCGCTCACTGCCTCCATGTGGCTCGGGACTGTACCCAACTAAAACCTGTTTGCACGACTCCTTTGAGCCGTGGTAGGGTAGTAATCAAAGTACAGTGGGAACTCACACGAGACGAATGACGATCCCCAGGTCGATGAACTAACCTGCACACATGTCACCAGGGAACTGCTATCTGACGTCAGGTATAAGACCAACTAGCATGTTCCCGGCGAGTCCTGTCTGGTGTACTCATAACCCAATGAGCACCTGTATACATCTTAGGTGAACCAACTGACACCAGTGGCTTGTGAGACCGGCCACCGCCCCTCGTCGGGGTCTCGACTGTATACACTAGTCTACTCTGGAGTATCGATGCCCTGTCTTGAAACTCCCACGACTAGGGACCTTTTAAGGATGTGCTTATAGACTGCCAGCTCTCACGTATATGATCGCCCTCATACTGCTGGTGGTCAAGCAAGAATCCTAGGGGCTCTATCAACGTGTAATAGCGACCTGTCAGGTCACCTAAAGCAGTACATGATGATAAAGATAAACCAGATAGCATACTATCATCATGAGTAAGACTGTCCTCCTGGGATCGGTCCTCCTTCAATCATTGCAATCACGTGCCTGTGATCCAATAATTGACTCTGAGGGCACTATCTCCAACAATCTCCCACTTGCACTCAAGGCTAATTATTGCGATGTCGCATATCCACAGCCCGTGTGATACCGAACACCCAACTCCTCTACTAGTCGGTCTCACAAAGCTCGCTTGCGAAACCATTACGTTCGAAGAATAGCCTCAGTGAGTGGATCCGCTTTGATGTTTCTTTCTATGTCTCTCTATATCTCAAGTTCGCGGAGAAAGCCATCTCCCGAAATGAGCAATACCTGTCTTAGAATATGTCTGGATGTCTGATGGGACCTAGCTCATAAATGAACTCCAAATCTAAACTTCTTAGACTGTATCGTCAACTGAACTTAATCAGTATCCTGCGCCATGCATCCCTCAGTATTGCCTTGGATCACCTGTCCAAAATACTGCCCCTCGTCAGAAGGAAAATTATAACTCTGACAACCTCCCTGTCGTCCAGGTCACCTTGGAAGCCTGGAATGATAACTGTCTCTCGAATGAGGCTGTCGTTATCATATCCCTAGAACATCCACTTATGTTCTAAAACTGCTTCCGACTGTTTCTCCAGGATTGGATCAATGTCAACTTATTGCATCTAGTGCAAGAACAACATCTGGTGTGGTACTTTGACATCTCATGATTGACTCAATTGCCTAAGCAAGTGATATGTCAATCATGCACATCCCTCTCCCCTTTAGTCTGTAAGACACCTTTAGAGAGGGTGACTCCATCACCTGCAGGTACACTACCATGCCAGGAGTCGTCCATTCTAATTACTCTTAGAATGCTGTCTATGTACCCTGATTGGGAAACCACCCAAATCTAGATCTAAAACCATAGATCTAGTAACCAGTATGTCTGATATAATGTCCAAGTCCCATGTGGAGAAACCACTGTGTAACGACCAAAGTATAACCGATCGTAGTA
Source organism: Agapanthus africanus (assembly GCA_030015575.1). Lineage (NCBI taxonomy): Eukaryota > Viridiplantae > Streptophyta > Magnoliopsida > Asparagales > Amaryllidaceae > Agapanthus > Agapanthus africanus. Next base: position 84,820,886 of record JASDDO010000031.1, on the reverse strand, counting down.
TAGGAGTTTCCTTTCCTATTCTGTGTATGTCATCCAAATACCATGACATCACACCCTACTTTCTTCTCAACAGATCCATCCCCTATTCTGATGAAGTCAAACCTATGACTGTCACATCAGAAATTGATGATCTATCTCCGCTATATCTGCTTTAGTCTATAAATAGACATAAGCTACCTGTGCACCAATGCTTCCGCTGCTCCCACTGACTACGACAACCCTCCGGCAGAGTCATATACACGTACACTTCTGAAGCCAGTTCAGAACGACGCTATACTCATCCTCCTGCCGGGTCTCGCAGCTTGGAACAACAGCAATGGCAAGTGTGGGTAAACAAGAACTTCCCTGTCACCGTCCTTGAGGCTACCGGAGGACCTCTCGGGTGCCTGAAGTTACCCACCTTATCTGCGGAGTGGCCAATGGAATGTCAATCCATATTGAATCTTTAGGTTCCTTATCAAATCTTCAGTAATCATTTGCGGTTTTGGAATCACTTCCAGTTCTACCATACTCCCACTACTGTTTTCTGAAAAGATCCATTTTTAAAAAAACTGTGGCGAGTCTAGAACAATATCGCTATTGATCTTCCAGATGGTAGAAAGTCAACCCTCGTCATAGCCTGGGTCAACCCACAAACAGACATTACAGAAACGTGCCTTGAGTTATCCAGAATCTGGTTTTAAGCATAAGCCAGACAACTCCCCGTACCTTAACATCGTTAAGTTATGAACTGTTCTATATCCAATATAGAAACAGAGGCACTGATTTAATTGAACCAGATTCAAATCATGCAGCTGTCTCCAGTGCATGTCAACTAAATGGAAGGAGGCCTATCAGCGTTACTCAACTTAGGAATGCTTCCAATTATGAGTAACCTGAAAGAGAATCAAGTTCTCTTAACCATTACTATCAACTGAATACCATATACAAGTATCTATATCTTCGATCTCTTTGAAGAATCCCGATACTTGCTACACTTGGTTCTCTACTCTATTCAAATACCTATAACTTCTCAAAATTCGGACCCTGTGTTTCCACGAAACACCTGTCTAAAAACTAGAGAAGTCATAAGTAAACCGAATATAGTGCGAGGACCAACCCCTCTGTCCTGATGGACCCTGGACAACATACAATACTCTGTATAAGTCCTTTGAGTCTGATAACTTATTCCCTGTGTGTCGTATGTTGAAAACTGTACTTATGGTTAAGAAGAATTACACCGCTGTTTAATGCTCCTTACCTAACCATCCACTGATATAGGTAAATGTCGTAGACATAATTTCAAAAAGGTATATCTCACTCTATAAAAATAGACGTACAGATATATCAATTTGAAATTGGTGCATATCAACGGATATTCAAAACCAAATATTTGCCGACCGGCAAACAGCCCAGGTGATTTCCTCAAATATCACCGATTACAACGAATCCCGATATAATGAGGATGATCACCCAATTCCCAATAACTTACTCCCACTCATCATCTGTAAAACCATACAGATGTGATAATCATACCTGGTAAATACATACCCTGGAGAAAGTGTCTAATTGGAAAATCAGTTTTCCTTTAACAGTACACAGTGAAACTGAAATATTGAAATGTTTCGTAGGGGTATCCTGGCATTCCCAGTAATGCCTCTTCCATTATCCAGATTCACAACTATAACCATGTAATTCTTTGCCACCTCTCCAAATCCCTTTTTATGTCTTTAGTCATTACCTTCTGCACACCCTTTTAGGCCAATTGGTTTTCTTCCTTCCCTACCGTTCGGCACCAGCCTATGGTTTGGAAGAAGACTATCCAATAAGCATAATGGGTGTACTGTCCTAATCCTAGGAACACTCGCAATGCGAGAGAAGGTGAAGATAAAAGACAACCGAATAAACCTTACTCCTATTTCTCCTGAACCAGAATCCATCCCCGAACTGGAACAAGTTCCTTTCGGGTTCGTATATAACCATACGATGGAGTATCCAATAAACTGTGGATCTTCGTAGTGATACGGAGTGTCCTGGAGAAATACAAAGGTGATTTAGGATTGGCGAAGAAATACTTGGTATGGTCGTGAATAGCAGTCGCAATTTGCTTTGCCCTCCTTCTAATCCCTTTCTTTGTCTTTAGATAATACCTTCTGTACACCATCGTTAGGCTAATTGGTTTTCTTCATTCCCTACCAGTCGGCACCAGCCTAAGGTTTGGAAGAAGACTATCCAATTTGCGTAATAGGTGTACTACTCCTAAACCAAGGAGTACTCGCAACATGAGAGAAGGTAAAAGGAAAAGACAACTGAATAGTCCTATCCGTTTTCTCCAGAACCGGAAACCATCCTTGAATAAATTCCTTCGAGTTCGTATCTAACCATACGATGGTTTTGTCCAATGGAAGTGGACGTTCGTAGTAATACGGGGTGTCCTGGAGAAAAGGGTAAAAGTAGGAGTGGCAATGAGGTTTGCAACTCTGACAATCCAAAAGCCAGTGTTTAAGAAGGTTCGGTCAACTTGGTCACTGAGTCATAGTCTTAGGGTCGGGTCAATGGTCGCTGCCAAAGAGAGAGAGAAAAGAAACACTTAGCGTGCACTCTAACCTAGATCAGAATGGTTACCAATTTATCTAATCTGGAAACCTCCCACTGTACCGTCAAATTCTCCTCCAAACCTGTAAGAAGAATTAGTCGGGATCACCCGAGGAGTATACCAACTCATCAGTGGGAATCGGGATCCAACTATCATTGCATGATAACGTGACGGAATCCGCTCACGGTGTCACACTCCAGAAGGTATGCGCATATCTGGCAAGTTTCAGTTTCTTTAGAAACTCCCGATGTGATTTCTGCCCCATGCTCTTATGACCTTGACTTTGGCCAACATATCATGAGTCACATGTCAAGTTATGCCCGTCATTCTCCAGGTTAATTTGAATCCGCCCGTACATACCCTTGACTTTGGCCAAAATGGCAGTACGACTGTCCCAAACCAACGCATCTATCTATGCTGCATATGAATACCCAATAGCTACCAAACACTGTGCCTTGACTTTGGCCAACAAACACAGCTTGAATACTATTGACTATTCATATGAAACGACGGAGGGCTACGAATGGTTTCTGGCGAAAACCTTTAACGTAAAGAACTTGATATCGTTGAAGGAACAGATATCTTTTTAAAAATATAGCGACGAAAACCTTTGCTAAAGAGGTGACTACCGGTGAAGGGATCTCGGCTCTTTCCCCGTAGAATGGGGTGCAGGATATTCCAAATGAATACCACGATGCAAAGCAAAAAATAATCGGCTATAGTGAAGTTAATGCCCTGACGCAAACTTCTGTCCAAGGGGTCACTCCCGGTGAAGGGATCTCGGCCCTTGCCTCGTCGATTGAGGAGCAGGATATTCTAACTGAATATCACGATGCAAAACAAAAGTGAACGTCCTTGCAATAACAGCTTTTTGAAAAGTGTTCCAACAACATCAGATTAGGTTTGTTTTTAACTTGCATTGATCCAAATCAACGCAGTCCCATCAATTGATCATACCACAAAGAACGAAAATAATATGATGTACGTATATGCCACCCGCATTCGCCACTAGGTCCCGTCATTACCCGTTAGGTTAGCTAACTAACGACAGAGCGGGGACTGGACTAGCGCGGATGCAAAACATATACAACATCTACTAATATATATACCAATATATTATATTTCGCTCAAGGCATGATAGAAAATGCAACATCACAGAAATGTACAGCATCACAGAACAATACAGATATCTAGGATCCCCGGGTTTCACAGAGCCACTACTGAAACCCGACGTTCCCCTGGTCGTATGGATAGCCTGTGCAATGAAAACCTAGACCCCTACGGGCGCGGCAAGTTACCCGCCAAAACCTGAAGCGAGGTACCCCCTTCAGTACCGTGAATGGACCACCCAGCACTTCACGGAATCCGGTAACTTGGGCACCCCTCCTGGGTCAACCTGTACCCCCTACGAGTGTGGCGAATAGCCCGCCAATTCCAGAGTGAAGCCCCCTCCGTCTCAATGCCATGAGATGCGGGCTTGTTGCCTTCAAGAATCCGGCTATCCGTGCACCCCGCCGCGGGGTAATCCTAGTACAGAAAGTAAGATATACATACAACGGGTACATCGACCGCAACCTGGTCGTGCCCCAAAATAATAATACAATCAGGCAGTGACGGCAGTCCACATGTCGGACGCTCGCCCCGCAATATCAAATGTACATAATACAACAAAACTGTACTAGCATTGCATCCTGGCTATCCCCACGACCGATCAGGAACATCACAGCATAACACAGAACATCAACGTGAAAATAACGTTCGCAAATCCGTCTAACCGGGTTATAGCAGTCAGACAGGATTTACAGATCAAGTGACATTCATGGTCGCAGATATAATGTAAATACTGTGAAATAGTGTGTTTAAAATATCCGATCGATTAAATTTTATCAAGTGGGCCTCCAAGTACTACTGTAGCACATCAAGAAATTCTGGGCCCAAATATAATATTCCAAAACCCCTATTTTTAACCCAGAAAGCGACTGCAAAAATTTGATACAGCGAGGACACCAATGTGTGGCGGAACCGCGGCCCAAAGGGGGGTTTTGCCGCGGTTCCGCACTTCAGTGGTCGATTCACTGTGTCGAATTTCTACAGAGTGCTTATAATTTCCAGTACATCACTTTTCTACAACCTGAAAAAATTTTCGACTCCAAAAAATTTCAACAGAAAACTGATGTGAACAAAATCGCGGATTTTGGAATTTTGGTCGATCGGAAATGTAAACACATTAAACAAAGCTAGACTAAGTTAATGGTGAGGCTCTGATACCACTGTAAGTTCACGGCGGCGCCCCGGCCTCCATCCCGAGGCCAAAATGCGGAAGCGGTGATAATCTTTAATTTTGCGAACTTAGCAAACCGGCACCATCGCGCACTAAAACCCGGATCGAACCATTAACTAGTCCTAGCAAACTACAAGATAGGGAATAGAGATATACCGACTGATCCGAGTCCTCCGGTCTTCTCTTCGTCGTCCCGATCTCCAGCGGAATGTCCTGTCTCCATATCCTCGCCGGAAGTATACCACGTCGCCTGCATCTTTTAAGGGCTCCCGCCTCTATACCGAGGCAACTCGGGCACAAAGCTGGCGAGTCGACGTGCCCAAGATTTGTTGTAGAATATGTGTAGAACTCATGTCTCATTTTGGGGTAGTGGATGTTGCCTTTTGGTGGAAGGATGAACTATGGAATTTGGAGATGGAACTTGTGGGAATTTTTCAAGAGCCAAATGAACAAAAAACCCACACATGAAAAAATGGGCAGCCCACCTTCTTGCATGGCCGGCCAAGCTTATGGGGAAGGAGAGAATAAGAGTGAGTGTGTATCAGAATGAATGGAGCCATCCAATCAAGCAAGAGAGAGAACGGGTGATGATGACAAACAATGATCACAAAGCAAACCCTCACTCCACCAACCAATCAACAACCATGATTGCTTCAAAGGTCAAGCCATCATGATAGAAGAAGAAGTCAAAAGGTCAAAGGATGGTGCAACCATCATGACACAAGCAATATGCAAAAGACCCCCTTCCAAATGCTTATTTGCACAATTGCAAATAAGCCCTCCTCCACCAATCTTCCGCCATTTGAAAGATACAAATGAAAATGGCCGAAACGGAAAGCAAACTGGCAACTCTAGAAAACTGGTCCCGTAATAAATTATAGGGAAACCCCGATACTGTGTATACACACCCACATCTGTATTCCGACCGAAATACAAATGCCATGAGACAAAATCTACACTGTACTATACTAGGATCCGGCTTAAACCAAAGCCAGCTAGTAATATCCGTTCGATCCTGATCCGTGCAATACCGCACGTATCTGATCGAACCCTGCCATATAACCATACGGCCAGTAGTACAAACTGTCCGATCCTGATCCGTGCAATACCGCTCATATCTGATCGGACCTTGCCATATCTCCATACGGCCTCTACAGCTTTTCTCCCGAAAGCTTGAGTAACTGAATGTGTGGTGGACTCTAAAGACTCGTCAATACTATGGCTGTGGATTTAACCACTAGCACGTCAGAGGTATTAGCCATACGTGACGGGCCACCAGCTATTGACCAAAAGGGACGTCTGTGAGCGAACTCAGCCTGACACCCTACTGAGCCTGTCAGTGACAATATCCGTACAGTCCGGTCCGTTCGTCTATGAGCATCGTATGGCGGGCCTAGGGGGTTGGTAAAAGTCAGACCCCTAAAAGCGGTACAAGTCGTGTCGGAGTGTATCCCAGAACACCCTGAGATACTACTGGAATACCTACCAGTAAATCTCCTGCATCGGCCGAGGGCTTTGTGTAATGACTCTCCTAGACACAGCGCGACCTCACCCCCAATACCGGGACAGACGAACCCCTGAAGATCCGCTCACTGCCTCCATGTGGCTCGGGACTGTACCCAACTAAAACCTGTTTGCACGACTCCTTTGAGCCGTGGTAGGGTAGTAATCAAAGTACAGTGGGAACTCACACGAGACAAATGACGATCCCCAGGTCGATGAACAAACCTGCACACATGTCACCAGGGAACAGCTATCTGACGTCAGGTATAAGACCAACTAGCATGTTCCCGGCGAGTCCTGTCCGGTGTACTCATAACCCAATGAGCACCTGTATACATCTTAGGTGAACCAACTGACACCAGTGGCTTGTGAGACCGGCCACCACCCCTTGTCGGGGTCTCGACTGTATAAACTAGTCTACTCTGGAGTATCGATGCCCTGTCTCGAAACTCCCATGACTAGGGACCTTTTAAGGATGTGCTTATAGACTGCCAGCTCTCACGTATATGATCGCCCTCATACTGCTCGTGGTCAAGCAAGAATCCTAGGGGCTCTATCAACGTGTAATAGCGACCTGTCAGGTCACCTAAAGCAGTACACGATGATAAAGATAAACCAGATAGCTTACTATCATCATGAGTAAGACTGTCCTCCTGGGATAGGTCCTCCCTCAATCATTGCAATCACGTGCCTGTGATCCAATAATTGACTCTGAGGGCACTATCTCCAACACATAATTCCCAATATGCAGGAGGCATCACCAAGATCTTTCATTGAGAATCTTTGTGATAAGAAGAGCTTGACTGATTGCAGCATAGGAATATCATTTCCTATCAAGAGTATGTCGTCCACGTACAATACGAGGAAGACAACCTTACTCTCTGCCACCTTCTTGTAGATACAAGGTTCATCTACATTTTTGACGAAATCAAACTCTTTGATAACGACGTCAAAGCAGATGTTCCAACTCCGCGATGCTTGCTTTAAACCATAAATAGATTTAAGCAGCTTGCACACCTTCCCGCTGCTACCACTATCTACGAAGCCCTCTGACTGAGTGATGTACACGCACTCTTCTAAATCACCGTTTAGAAAGGCGGTCTTAACATCCATTTGCCAGATTTTGTAGTCATGATATGCAGCGATGGCAAGCATGATCCGGATGGATTTAAGCATAGCCACTGGAGAAAAGGTTTCGTCATAGTCCACACCTGGTCTTTGACGAAAACCCTTTGCAACAAGTCTAGCTTTGAAAGTCTCCACTTTCCCATCTACACCAAGTTTTTTCTTGAAGATCCACTTGCTCCCAATGGGTTTTACCCCTTCAGGAGCATCTTCCAAAGTCCATACTTTGTTGGTGTACATGGATTCCATCTCGGACCGCATTGCATCCAACCATTTCACTGAGTCCCCACTCGTGATGGCCTGCTCGAAGCTAGTTGGGTCATCATCAACCATGATGCAATCCTCGCTCCCACCATCTACGAGAAAACAGTAGTATCTCTCAGGTGGATGAGGAACCCTACTAGATCGGCGGAGAGGCTGAGGTTCATTAGGAACTACCGAATCCTCCGGTTCCACTAAATCTTCAGTTTGAGTTTGTGTTTCTGGAACCTCTTCCAGCTCTATCACTTTGCCACTAATTTCTTTTACAAGAAATTCCTTTTCTAAAAAGGTGGCATGTTGAGCAACAAACACCTTTTGTTCCTCACTGTGGTAGAAAAAATATCCATATGAATTCTTTGGATATCCCACAAACTTGCAAAGAACTGACCGTGCCTCGAGTTTGTCTGGATTTTGTTTTTTGATATAGGCCGGACAACCCCATATCTTAACTCGTTTAAGATATGGTCTCTTCCCACTCCATATCTCATATGGTGTGGCAGGTACAGATTTAGATGGAACTTGATTCAATAGGTATGCTGTTGTCTCCAGCGCATACCCCCAGAAGGAAATAGGTAACTCAGCTGTGCTCATCATAGAGCGCACCATATCTAATAGGGTGCGGTTCCTCCGTTCTGATACAACGTTATGCTGTGGTGTATATGGAGGAGTTAGCTGAGAGAGAAGCCCATGCTCTTTTAGGAAGTCAGGAATTCATTGCTCAAGTATTCACCTCCTCGATCAGATCGAAGGATTTTAATACTTTTCCCGGTTTGGTTCTCGACTTCTTGTTTATATTCTCTAAATTTCTCAAAAGCTTCTGATTTGTGTTTCATCAGGAACACATATCCGAATCTAGAGAGATCGTCAGTGAATGTAATGAAGTACGCAGAACCATTCCTGGCATGTGTAGACATGGGGCCGCATACATCACTATGTACCAGTCCTAAGAGTTCCGTAACTCTCTCTCCGTGTCCCGTAAACGGAGTTTTGGTCATCTTGCCTTTGAGACATGACTGGCAAGTGTCATAAGATGAAAATTCAAACGGATTCAAATATCCATCTTTATGCAACTTAGCTAGTCGTGTCGCATTGATGTAACCCAGTCTACAATGCCACAAGAAGGATTCGTTCAGTTCTAAACTCTTCCTCTTGTGTGTATTTGTTATGCTCAGAACTATTGATTGATTTAGAACATAAATGCCATTGCACAACGTGCCTGATCCAACCAACTTTTGGTTTAGGAAAATGTTCATAACATTATCCTGTAATACAAAATTATATCCCTCTTTACTCAAAAAAGAAACCGATATAATGTTGCATATCAGGTTCGGCATGAAATAGCATTCGTTCAGAATCAATGTATTACCAGTTGGCAATACAAGGTGATATTCCCCGATGGTTTTAGCTGCAACAATTGCACCATTTCCAACCCTTATGTCTTTATCACCTTCTCCAAGTTCTCTACCTTTCCTAAGCCCATGTAACTGATTACATATATGGGATGCTGACCCGGTATCCAATACCCAGGACGTAGAGCAAATGGAGAAACAGTTCTCTGTAACGAACACACCCGAAGAAAATGCATCAACATGTACTTTCTTCATTCGGGTGGCATGGGAATCCTGGTATTCCCCTATATCCTGTTCAGTCCTATAACTCTTATAAGAAAGAATGGAACCAACGTTCCCCAGCACAGTATAATATACGGGTTCGGTCAATACATTCATATTATTATCTTAATTAAGGCATGATATGGTCGCTACCTGGATAGAGAGAGAAGAAAACACTTTAGCGTATGCTCTTGCAAGATCAGATTGGTTATTATTTTATCTAATCAGGATGGCTCCCACTGTTTTTATCAAATCTTCCTTCAAACCCTAAAAGGAAAGACTAGCCGGGATTAATTACACCCTACAATTTCGCCAATCTTTCAGCCAGGCCAGTGTCGGTAGTTTGAGGGAGGTTCCCCGTGCTTTCGTACGGACCTAATTAAAGTAAATCTCGTTTTCCCAGAGGCGTAACCCCGTTGACAACTTTCTAGACACCTACTTGATCGGCTAATTGTCCTGTGTAAAACTCTCCCAGGAGTAACAATTACTCGCAGTGGGTATCGGGATCCAACTATCTCATAGAAGGTATGCAATCTCATTGCAAATTTCAACACTTGAAATTCCCGATATGATTTTGCCCCAAACGATCTATGTCTTTGACAAGGTCAACAAACCATAGACCGTAAGTCAAGTTCAACCCGTCATTTCTTGATTGAATTAAACTCACCCGCACGACCCTTGACAAGGTCAACAAGGCCGTACGACTACCCTAAAACAATCTGTATCATATGCATAAACAGATAAATACTGGTCAGCTACCGCACACTACGCCTTAACAAGGTCAACAAACGCAGCACGAATACTAAGCAGGACTTATCTGAAATGACGGAGGGCTACGACAGGTTTTTCTGAAAACCTATTGCGTAATGAACTTGATATCGTCGTAGAATAGCGTGAATTTTGAAATGGAGTGATTTTGAGGCTTTCATTAGTTTTGCTAAACAGGTCACTCCCGGTGAAGGGATCTCGTCTCATTCCTTATCGAATAAGGTGCGGGATATATCATATATATCGCTATGCAAAGCAAAACTCCAAAAGCAATCAAAAGCAAACCGAGTGTTGTCGCATCTGCCAGTTTTGCTAAAGAGGTCACTCCCGGTGAAGGGATCTCGGCTCTTTCCTCATCGAATAAGGTGCGGGATATATCATATATATCGCTATGCAAAGCAAAACTGTAGCTACCATTTTTTATTAAAATTTGATTCTACAACATCTTTTAGGTTTCTTTTCTTTCATTAATCACATTAATGAAGTCCCATCATTTAAGTCACCTAAACATCACAGATAAATACGACGTACACTTATGCCATCCGCATTCGCCTCGATGTCCCCTCGTGCACCGTTAGGTTAGGTAACTAACGGCAGAGCAGGGCAGGGCTAGCGCGGGTGTAAAACATAAGTAACGCCTATATAATATATCATATATACTATATACAGTATTTATCACATCTCATCACATGATCACATCACAGATATCGCAGCAGAAGAAACATATGAAACATTGGATATACTAGGACGTCCGTGTTTTATTTTGAGCCTCTATAAAACACGGATTCCACGGTCGCGATGAATAGCCAAACCCACACACCTAGACCCCTACGAGAGCGGCAAGCAACCCTACCAATTCTAGAGTTAGGAGACCCGGACTCGACTCCTCGAGTTGGTCTCCCACTGGACTCCAGAACCCGGTTACTTGTGCTCTCCTCCTTGGGTCTATTCTAGTGCGGAAAAGTAAATAATATACAAATGGTGACATCAACCTCATCCCGGAAGTGCCCCAATAAAAGAATATTACATACATTAAATTTTACATGAATGAAAATGAAAACTCTCATCTCACATAAAACCCCCGGCTATTCAGAACGCGACGATCCAAAATAATATATCCAGCAACACATAACAGCACATGTCATCAACGTAAGTAAATATGCGCATCCCAATTGTCGTTGACATATAGCAACGAAACCGGCGATATCACATATTACACTTACGGTCACAGAAAAGAAAATGTAAAACTACAACATTTGGAATCCATAATCTTCTTTAGACATCGTAAATTCGAAATATCACATATTTCCCATTTCATGCCTAACTGTATGAATTCCATATATTGTATCACATTCCAGATAAATAGACAGTATTAAACTTTCCGATCGAATAAAAAAATACCCAAGATTTCCATAATAGCTCAACACTTGAGCGGAGTTCAAAAATTTCAGAAAACGTCACAGTAGCAACGATCCAGCCGTAGAAGGGTCAAGCCAACGCCTCACATGTGGCACGCCGTACTGCCCCAAACCCTAAGGTTCAAAGGGAAGTTCAAGACGGTGACATAATCGAGTTAAGGTTTGTTGTCTTCTAGAGAGTCCATCGCGTCACATGCACGTTTTTCCGAAAGATTTAAACCCGAGAAAAATTCAACACTTGAATATTTTTCGTACCGAGAAAAATTGAGTTAATGATATCTGTTCGAACATTTTAATACTTCCTAAATTATCCGGAATAACATAACAAAATTAAATTCTCCGATCGAATCGACGATTAAAAAATAAACCCCAAAATACTCAACACTTGAGTCAGAATAAAAAAATACCCAGAAAGATATACACACAGAAATATACATTACAGTAGAAAATTAAAGGCCCACTGCTACAGTACGGCCGCGGATCCGCGGCCTGATCAGTCGAAAATATTGCATATTTTAACCGGCAATTTCCTTATCATCTGCATACATATAGAAGTGTTCGGCATCAGTATTCTACATATTAGCAAATCTATCACAGATTATCAGATTACATGTACTAGACCTTAAAACCGGCATTTCTAGGGAAATTGACTTCATTTCATTACATGGCATATTTTCTATATCTTGCAAACCCGTGTTTCGAAGTCTGTGCAGGAAAAGAGAAGCTTGCTCGATCATTACACCGCTCAAAAGATACGTCAACTCAACTAAACTCAAATCTGGTATCAACACAGAAGGGAAAACACAAATCAAAACATCATAGAAAAGCCCAAACTACAGTACAAGCCTACAGCAGAAGACCCAGATTCCAAGGACGCCACATGGCCGCGCATCCGCGGCCATAGCCTTCTTATGCCGCGGAAGCGCGGCTCATTGGTGATGTCATCAAGCCAAAATTGCAGCACAACTCCTACATCAGGGTCCACTGTTCAAAAATGCATGACATTTTCCAGAATATTCCAGATACTTCTACCAGTTCAGCAAACACTTTGTGCTTCATTAAACTAGCCTAATCATTTTAGAACTTTCCCTAAACCCTAGCTTAAACCCTAAGCTAGTTCATAACAAACTCTTTCAACAAACTTTGGGAGGGAAAGTTCCAATTCAAACCTAACCTAGGGTTTGGGAGTTCTATAAATAAGACCCTAGGCTCATTGTCCACAATTATTCAACCTTGGGAATTATTCATCCAATTAGTGAATCTATCCCCAATCTATCTCTTTCTTCATCCCCACTTCCTCAAGTTGAGTGAGAGAGCTTGTAGGAAACCCTAACCCTAATCCAAGCCAACATCAAGAATCCCGAGTACCCATTAAGCAAGAAGCCTTACAACCTTTAGGAGCGGAGCCGATCTTCAACGGAGCAAGCGATCCGAAGCCGATCCACGACTCACGAAGCCGAGCGACGCCCGATCAACAATCTAGATTCTTCTTCTTGTAGTTCTTGAAGCAGATGTAATCAAAATTGTTGAGATAAATAAAGGTGATATTTCTTCTATCTTGTTTTCTTTAAATTCCGCATCATGTTATCTTTACAAGTCTTTAATATTGTCTTTGTGGTGATGTGTGAATAAAACTCCGCTCGTTAAGGAGTCGAAACGATCTTTAGTATGATGATGTAACAAATTTGCAATCGATTCTTGAATCCCACGAGTTTGTAAACCCTAGCAAGTTCAAGAATCGACGACCCAATTCGTTGCGATGCTTTCTTGATCGACATCGCTCGAGATTGGGGAGTTCCGATCGCTTCTTGAAATTGCTAGAGGCTAGAATATAAATGGTATCCTCGAAAGAACAAGGGTTAAGAGATGAAACCCTAATTTCATCAAGAATGCCCTAACTCTCGTCGATCACCATTGATCTAGTATCAATTCTTCGAAGGACAAGAACACGAAATCTTTTAGATTACATCACATATAAAGATCCGATCGATTCCTACGAGCCTCTCTCTTATTCTTGATCGTTGATTGGAAATACTATCGAAACCAGATTCTTGACTGTTTATAGTTTCTTGATTCTTGAATAAAAGAATAGTGACACTCGAATACAAATCATTCTTGAATCATGTTTTCGTTTATTGTTGCTTAACATTTCATTTCAAACACATTAAAATTCAAATGAATCGTGCAATCCCTGTGGACGATCCACACTCACTACAAACTACATCCGACACCGTAGTTTGATTGCGGTCAATATAATTTTTTGATTGTCGATACATTTTACATATACACATCAGAAAATAGTTCAATCAAAATGGCGCCGTTGCCGGGGATTACGCGCTAATTCGTTTACATTTTATAGTTTGAAGTGAAAGAATTATTACATTTTACTTCATGAAATCAAAATTCGTACAAACTCTTACACGTGTGTTGTGATTGATTGCAAGGTGATCTGGAGCATTCTGTGCTGTGGAAAAATTATTTGGGATATACCAGAGAGTTGAGGGAATCAACAGAAAGCATCTGTTGAAAACTTATGCACTGATTCCAATACTAAACCGCGGAAGAGCGGCAATAGAAGGAATACGCGGCGGAACCGCGGTCCTACAGGGGGTTCTCTGCATAATTTTCAGTGCAGGTACTTTCTTGCTCTCTCCCCTCTCCCTTTTTAGCTCCAACTAATCTTTTCTGCAGGATTCTTTGCAAACAATAGCTGCGCCGCAAAAGCAAATTAAAATTGTGCGTGATTTTTTTTTTCTTGGTTGTTTTACATTATAAATACGGAATTTAAGGGGCACGGCCAAATCCAAATTAGGTGGGGATTTCATTACCCTTCCTAGGCCCCGAAAACCACCAAACTTGCATCCGCATTGACCCACATTAACTAAAAGAAATCTAGAGATGACTCTAAGGACTGTCGCGCTCATTTAGGACAACAGAGGGTCGTGGGTAATTCATTGCTTATCCGCGTTTTCTTGTGGTGCCTAAGGCGAGTGTGTCTAAGGCTAGTGGTTATTAATTAGGCCCACTACTTACGTAGTGGAGTACCTTCCCACTTACCTGGCACTTATCCGGCCACAGGGGGACAAAGAGGCAGTGGAGGATTTGATCCTGCGACTTGTCTTTTGGCAGTTAGGAGCGGTCTAGAGCCGAACCTAGGTGACCACTAGATTCTAGGGTTGGTGTGCTGCATTTGGTTTGTCGCATCATTTTTTCAAAATCCGTCCCTTTTCAAAAGCAAACACCGCATTCATTTTACCCCTAATTATAAGTCAACGCTGCCACTTGTACTAACCCTTTTTAGTACAAGATAGGCTGGACACGGGATTCTAGTGCCCGTTTAGTCCGCATACCCTTTATCGACTCCGAAGTCGATAATTCTCCATTTACCTTTTCTTTACCTACTACCACACCCACACCGATGGACCCGAATCCATCAAACTTCTTTAATCCTAATCTGCCACCGTCCGTTGGTGCGCAGAATCCTCCCCACATTTCTCTCCAGGAAAGATGCTATCCACATAGAGGTCCTCTTTCGACCTGCTTATCCACACCACCAGCCAATGGGGATAACTTTGAAATTAAGCCCTAGTATATCAATCTTTTACCCAAATACCACGGACTCGAGACCGAAGACGCTTACGTTTTCATTACCAAATTTGAAAACGTATGCGCAATGATGGGTACGTCACAACTTTCAGTGGATGCAATGCGTCTATGACTTCTTCCATTTACATTGTGCGATATAGCCGAGAAGTGGCTATATAACACTACCGCACACTCTATTACGAATTGGGAAGAATTCGTCGCTGCATTCCTTAAGAAATTTTACCCAATCCAAAAGACGGCTCGAATCCGTAGCGAACTGAATCAATTTGCCCAGCTCCCTACCGAACCATTTTCAAAATACTTTGAACGTTTCAAGGATCTATTGGTTCAATGTCCTCATCACGGCATCCCAAGATGGGAGCTTTGCCGAATTATATATGAGGGCAGTAACCCTAGCACTAAACAGAGCCTTGAAAACATGTGTCAAGGTACATTTATGACTAAGGATGATGGGGAAGCTTGGCGATACTTAGAAGAGTTCGCTGAAAAATCACTAATTTGGGAGAGTGGAACCCAACCATTGAATAGGGGTGGCGTACACCAAATAGATGTGTCCATAGGTGTTCGAGCTGAAATGGCAGCAATGCAAAAGAAGCTCGACGCTATGGAACACAAATTTGCAGCAGCCTCCCTAAACCCAATGTCGCTCCCCAAAACTGTTTGTGGGTGCTGTTCTGATCCGTCACATTTAACGGAAGAATGTCCATTAAACTCAGCGTTTCAAGGTCACGAGCATTCTAATGCCGCATTTCAACGACCTCGAAACGATCCATATTCTTCCACGTACAATCAGGGTTGGAGGAACCACCCGAATTTTGCTTGGAACCAAAATCAATATCAAAACACGGTTCCAAACACGAATAACTTTCAAAGGGCTCTTCCTCCACCACAACAGCAACCCCTTCAACTCACTCAGCACCCCTACCAGTCACAAAATTTCCAAAACCAGGGCAACACTCCTGCACAGTCTAATCCTATGCAGTCCTGTTCTGACGAGTTTTCTCAATTCACTCAAACCATGAAATCACTTTTATCAAATTTCATGGACGTTTCAACTGAGGTTAGATCTTCCGTCAGTGAAATAAAGAAAAACTCAGCGTCCCAAGCTGAGAGTATTAGAACGATGGAAGCTGAAATCGCACGCCTCAAAGCTGAAATGAGTGCGAGAGAAAAATGGAAACTTCCCTCTCAACCCCTACAGAATCCTGGGCATTACAATGTAAATGCCATTACAACGTTGAGATCGGGAAGAGTGCTGAATAATAATGTCGGGGAAGATATTGATAATACTGAAAATCATATCAACACCCCGGCTGAGACCTTTCCACACACACACACTTCACTTTCTGATCCTTCTTCTTCTACCAAACCACCTTCTCACGAGCCTATTCTCCATTTCCCTTTAGGCTCAACACCTTCACCCAACCCTTATAGTTCTCCACAGACGGTCCCCACACCTCTTTTGGAATCTCGTCTACCCCCCTTTCCTTCTCCTATGATGGACCCTGCGCTTATTGCGAAAGCTCCTTACCCGAACCGGTTAAGGGGTAACAGAAC
Source organism: Agapanthus africanus (assembly GCA_030015575.1). Classification (NCBI taxonomy): domain Eukaryota; kingdom Viridiplantae; phylum Streptophyta; class Magnoliopsida; order Asparagales; family Amaryllidaceae; genus Agapanthus; species Agapanthus africanus. The sequence continues at coordinate 84,804,182 of JASDDO010000031.1, read as the reverse complement.
GAGTCATCATATGGAGAAAATTATAGAAATGTTCAAACAGGTTAACATCAATATCCCTCTCCTAGATGCGATTCAACAAGTCCCCGCTTATGCGAAGATTCTTAAGGACTTGTGCACTAGGAAGAGGAAGACTCAAGTGCCGAAGAAGGTCTTTATGTCTAATAATATCAGCACTGCTTTTATTCCCCAGCTACCAAAGAAACGAAAGGACCCAGGATGTCCTACAATATCGATTTCGATTGGGGGTAAAAACATAAATTGTGCTCTTTTAGACCTTGGCGCGAGTGTTAACCTACTCCCTTATTCTGTCTATGAGCAACTAGGGATTGGAGAGCTGAAACCTGCTCATTGCACTCTCCAGATGGCAGACCGATCTATCACCAAACCAAGGGGTGAATTAGAGGATGTGCTGATAAAGGTCGGGGAATTTGTTTTCCCTGTAGACTTCATTGTGCTCGACACACATCCTGTAGCAAACCCCCGGGGCCAAATTCCGGTGATTCTAGGTCGTCCTTTTCTTGCCACTTCCAACGCTGTTATAAAATGTAGAAATGGTTCAATGAACTTATCATTTGGAAATATGACCATTGAACTAAATATCTACAAAGTTGGAAGTCAGCCATCAGAACCTAGTGCTCATATTTTAGATGTGTGCTCTGTCCATGAGATCGCTCCCGATAGTTGTGGAGCTGAGGAACTTTGCTTTACTGATCTCGATGACATTAGCACATCTCTGTTTGACTTTGCACCTGATCTTAGTGAGGACACTTTACCTACACATGAGTCCTGCACTTCTGACTTTTCTCCACCCGAGTCTGTATCTTTCACAGGCTCTGAGCTTCTTTGTAAATCCAAAAATCACTCAATGATCTTTCCTTCTATCATTTCTCCGCCTGAATTAGATCTCAAGGTTTTACCTTCTCACCTTAAATATGCATATCTTGGTCAGAAGGAGACTTTACCGGTTATAATTTCTGCTTCTCTTGCATCAGAACAAGAAAATGCACTTTTATCGGTATTAAGATCTAATAAAGAGGCGTTTGGTTGGAGTATGGCGGACATCAAAGGGATTAGTCCCTTGATAGTTGAACATCATATACATGTGATGGATGATGCCAGACCGACCCGAGAACCACAGAGACGGTTGAATCCCGTCATGAAGGAAGCTGTCATGAAAGAGATCGTCAAATGCTTAGATAGTGGTATTATATACCCCATCTCCGATAGCCAGTGGGTAAGTCCTATACACGTCGTTCCTAAGAAATCCGGCATCACAGTTATCACAAATGAGGCGAATGAGTTGATTCAGACACGCACCCAAACTGGGTGGCGTGTATGCATCGATTATAGAAAACTCAACGCTGCTACGAGGAAAGATAATTTTCCTCTACAATTTATTGATCAGATGCTGGAACGCTTAGCGGGACGACAGTACTATTGTTTCATGGACGGTTACTCAGGCTATAATCAGGTCCCCATCGCCAAAAAGGATCAAGATAAAACCACTTTTACTTGTCCTTTTGGTACTTTTGCTTACAGTCGCATGCCCTACGGGCTATGCAATGCTCCTGCTACCTTTCAGCGGTGTATGATGGGGATATTCTCTGATATGGTAGAGAATTTCCTGAAGATCTTTATGGACGACTTTTCGATTTTTGGTGATTCTTTTTCTGAATGCCTAGCGAATCTTGACGCTGTTCTTACTCGTTGCAAAGAGAAGAACTTGACTTTGAACTGGGAAAAATGCCACTTTATGGTCCAAGAAGGAATAGTCCTTGGACATGTCATTTCACAGAAAGGCATTGAGGTTGACAGAGCTAAAGTAGATGTCATTCAAAACCTCCCTCATCCCAAAAGCGTCAAAGATATTCGCTCTTTCCTTGGCCATGCGGGCTTTTATAGGAGATTCATAAAAGACTTTAGCAAAATTGCTAGACCTTTAACACTACTCATGGCCAAGGATACAACCTTCCACTTTGACTCGGATTGCGAGACAGCTTTCGACTCACTTAAACACTCACTCACTTCAGCCCCCGTTTTATCATCACCAAACTGGGACTACCCTTTTGAGCTGATGTGTGACGCATCTGATTTTGCAGTAGGTGCTGTCCTAGGACAGCACATCGAAAAGATGCCACACGTGATTTACTATGCTAGTAAGACCCTGAATGATGCGCAAATCAATTATACAACCACAGAAAAAGAACTATTAGCGGTTGTATTCGCATTAGAAAAATTCAGGCCTTACTTAATCGGCCCACCTCTAGTTGTATATACTGACCATTCCGCTTTAAAACATCTGTTGGCGAAGAAAGATGCAAAAGGTCGACTAATACGTTGGATCCTTCTGTTACAAGAATTCGATCTTGTTATCAAAGATAAGAAAGGATGTGAAAACGTAGTAGCTGACCACCTTTCACGCATCGTTTCTTCCCCTGTGACCCTGCCGATCAATGACTCGTTCCCTGACGAGCAACTCTTGAGCATATCTGCTGAACCATGGTTCAGGGATATTGTGAACTATCATGCCACGGGACTTATACCGAGCGATTGGTCAAAACAGGACAAATACCGCTTTCTATCCCAAGTAAAACACTATTACTGGGACGAGCCCTATTTGTTTAAATATTGTCCTGATCAGATCATTCGCCGGTGCGTCCCGAATGAAGGGTTCAAGAGTATTCTTTCATTTTGTCATGATCAGGCCTGTGGGGGTCACTTTGGTCCTAGAAAAACAGCGGAAAAGGTTTTGCAATGTGGATTTTATTGGCTGACCTTATTCAAGGACGCATTTGAGCATTGCAAAACCTGTACACAATGTCAGTATACGGGTAGAATATCCCAAAGGAATGAAATGCCTCAGCAACCCATTCTGGTTGTTGAAATGTTTGATGTTTGGGGCATAGATTTTATGGGTCCTTTTCCCAACTCCTTTGGGAATCTGTACATATTGCTGGCGGTTGATTATGTCTCCAAGTGGGTAGAAGCCATTCCAAGTCGCACTAATGATAAGAAAGTTGTCATTAAGTTCTTGAAAGAGAATATCTTCTCGTGATTTGGACACCCACGCGCTATTATTAGCGATAATGGGACACACTTATGCAACAGGTCTTTCGAGACTCTGAAGCGGAAATATTCAATTAACCACCGACTTTCTACACCCTATCACCCCCAAACAAGCGGGCAGGCTGAAATCTCAAACAGACAAATCAAACTTATCCTGGAGAAAACTGTTGCTAAAAATAGAAAAGACTGGTCGACTAAATTGACGGATGCTCTTTGGGCATTCAGGACTGCATATAAGACCGACCTAGGAATGTCTCCATATAGGATAGTGTTTGGAAAAGCTTGTCATCTACCTGTTGAGATAGAACATAAAGCATTGTGGGCTATAAAGGAAATTAATTTTGATTTAAACCTTGCTTGCAACTTTCGGAAGCTGCAACTTAACGAGCTAAGCGAACTCCGCGATGAAGCTTATGATAATGCTGTAATCACAAAGAATAGGACTAAGGTTTTTCACGATATAAACATTGTAAGGAAAACATTTTTACCTGGTCAACAAGTCCTTCTTTATGATTCACGATTACACCTTCATGCGGGTAAGCTCCGATCTCGATGGAAGGGACCTTTTGTTGTGCGGTCTGTATACCCGCACGGGGCAGTAGAAGTTGAAAATGTTAAAAACGGCACTGTTTTCAAAGTAAATGGGCATAGATTAAAGCCGCATTTTTCCACTGACCCCACGGAGGAGCTCTTGTTCTTACAAGAGCCAGTTTATTTGGATTAAAATTCCTCCGTCTCACCTTCATATCCTGTATATCATTGCATCATCTTTTGAATGAAGGTGAGTAAAAGATAAGTTTGGGGGAAGTTCTTCACTTATATATTTGCCCCCACTAATAATTCCCCCCAGATTTACAGATTTTTGTAGGTATAGCTGTCAGCAACAGTGAGGACACTGTTGAAAACAAGTTTGGGGGAGGTTTGTGCTTATTTTCGCATCATTTGCATATCATCTGCATAAGCACAAAAACATTTTTAAAAAAAAAAAATCTATAAAAATTGAAAAAAATTTCAAAACCCATAAAAATTTAAAAATTTTCAAATATAAAAATAATTTTAATATTTACACTTTTTTGTATATAAATAAGATATTGAAAGTTTAGACAGTGAAAAATTACATCCATGAGATTAGAAAAATTTTAGAAAACTAAGAAAATTAGAAGTTTTCTTATACGAACTAGTAATAAGTAGTTATGAGCCGTTGTCCCAAGGGTTAGTAAGATGAAGGACGTCACTAATCTGAGGATAAAAATAAGTCTGAAAAAATAGTTTCTATTTTGGAAGCCAAACATTTTGAACGTTGCTACCCTGCTATTCGCACTTACACACGTCTTGAAGCCTGGGATAGTAGAGGATACCTTGAAATGCTCTTGTCTTAAAGCCAAAAGTATGAGAAAAAAAAATGTGTTTTAAAGTGGTGAGAAAAATGGATACTGGTTTTGTTATCACCGATGGCAATAAAAAAATATATAGCAAAAGGGTGCTTCTTCACCTAGTGCCCCAAGGTCAACTGGTCTGGGAGTCACTGCTATGCCTAAGGTGGTGCAAGACAAGGAAAATACACCAAGCATGCAAGCACAGGAGTAATCGGTCGGTTAGTACCTCAAGAAGTATTAACGGTCGCATGAAAGTGTGTAAGCAATCTCGTTTGTCAAGAAGTACTGAGGCTGATGGGTAAGAGTATGATAGCTTGAATTGAATTCTCCGGGTGTAGGGATGTCTTTACACACACGCAGGGTGATATGATCGATGTTTGGAATAAAGATAGGAATGAAGAATAAGACGATGTTTTATTGAGGGAGGACGTGATTTCTAACATCTTTTCATGACCATTAAGATAGGGCTCATGACAACCGAAAAGCTAGCTTAGTTGGAAACCCTAATTTTCAAAGCTTTTCTTTTACAATTCTTTTCTTTAAATGTAATTTTCATGATCTTACTTTTATTATTGGATTTTGTGGGTGCAATCCGCTGAAAACCCTCAGGAGACAACACTCCTCCTACTAGGGACACCTAGAGGTTTAAAGGCTTGTTGCACGTGCTCAGTGCAATCGTGTTGCCTACGAAAGTGTGCTAGTTAGTTTTTCTCTTTCTTTATTTTCTCCTTCTCTTTTTAATAAAACATTCGCTCGAGACGATCGAAATTAAGTTTGGGGGTATTTGATCAGTCGAAAATATTACATATTTTAACCGGCAATTTCCTTATCATCTGCATACATATAGAAGTGTTCGGCATCAATATTCTACATATTAGTAAATCTATCACAGATTATCAGATTACATGTACTAGACCTTAAAACCGGCATTTCTAGGGAAATTGACTTCATTTCATTACATGGCATATTTTCTATATCTTGCAAACCCGTGTTTCGAAGTCTGTGCAGGAAAAGAGAAGCTTGCTCGATCATTACACTGCTCAAAAGATACGTCAACTCAACTAAACTCAAATCTGGTATCAACACAGAAGGGAAAACACAAATCAAAACATCATAGAAAAGCCCAAACTACAGTACAAGCCTACAGCAGAAGACCCAGATTCCAAGGACCCCACATGGCAGCGCATCCGCGGCCATAGCCTTCTTATGCCGCGGAAGCGCGGCTCATTGGTGATGTCATCAAGCCAAAATTGCAGCACAACTCCTACATCAGGGTCCACTGTTCAAAAATGCATGACATTTTCCAGAATATTCCAGATACTTCTACCAGTTCAGCAAACACTTTGTGCTTCATTAAACTAGCCTAATCATTTTAGAACTTTCCCTAAACCCTAGCTTAAACCCTAAGCTAGTTCCTAACAAACTCTTTCAACAAACTTTGGAAGGGAAAGTTCCAATTCAAACCTAACCTAGGGTTTGGGAGTTCTATAAATAAGACCCTAGGCTCATTGTCCACAATTATTCAACCTTGGGAATTATTCATCCAATTAGTGAATCTATCCCCAATCTATCTCTTTCTTCATCCCCTCTTCCTCAAGTTCAGTGAGAGAGATTGTAGGAAACCCTAACCCTAATCCAAGCCAACATCAAGAATCCCGAGTACCCATTAAGCAAGAAGCCTTACAACCTTTAGGAGCGGAGCCGATCTTCAACGGAGCAAGCGATCCGAAGCCGGTCCACGACTCACGAAGCCGAGCGACGCCCGATCAACAATCTAGATTCTTCTTCTTGTAGTTCTTGAAGCAAATGTAATCAAAATTGTTGAGATAAATAAAGGTGATATTTCTTCTATCTTGTTTTCTTTAAATTCCGCATCATGTTATCTTTACAAGTCTTTAATATTGTCTTTGTGGTGATGTGTGAATAAAACTCCGCTCGTTAAGGAGTCGAAACGATCTTTAGTATGATGATGTAACAAATTTGCAATCGATTCTTGAATCCCACGAGTTTGTAAACCCTAGCAAGTTCAAGAATCGACGACCTAATTCGTTGCGATGCTTTCTTGATCGACATCGCTCGAGATTGGGGAGTTCCGATCGCTTCTTGAAATTGCTAGAGGCTAGAATATAAATGGTATCCTCGAAAGAACAAGGGTTAAGAGATGAAACCCTAATTTCATCAAGAAAGCCCTAACTCTCGTCGATCACCATTGATCTAGTATCAATTCTTCGAAGGACAAGAACACGAAATCTTTTAGATTACATCACATATAAAGATCCGATCGATTCCTACGAGCCTCTCTCTTATTCTTGATCGTTGATTAGAAATACTATCGAAACCAGATTCTTGACTGTTTATAGTTTCTTGATTCTTGAATAAGAGAATAGTGACACTCGAATACAAATCATTCTTGAATCATGTTTTCGTTTATTGTTGCTTAACATTTCATTTCAATCACATTAAAATTCAAATGAATCGTGCAATCCCTATGGACGATCCGCACTCACTACAAACTACATCCGACACCGTAGTTTGATTGAGGTCAATATAATTTTTTGATTGTCGATACTTTTTACATATACACATCAGAAAATAGTTCAATCACGGCCCAAGAGAGGTATGGTCGCGGTTCCGCGGTGGATATTACTGTTCATAGGTTCGTTTTCTACAGTAATATTTATATTTACCTGCTGATTTTTTTTGGTATTTTTAATTCAGAAAAATCACAGATTTTAAAAAATGTCCAGAGAGGGGTATAATTTGACGTTTTCGGGTTCGATCGGGGTTTTAACTTCGTTAACACATCGCCTAATGTTCTAGCTAGGCTCTGTTACCACTGTAGGGTTACCAGGCACACTAACAAGGCTCTACAAGGTATCGACCATCCCAAAATTAATTTTTTATGTGCCGAACAACCCTAAGCTAGATCGTATACTAGAGATTAGGCGAAGAAAATAGCAAGTAAACAACTTTACGACTAAGGGTATGCGAAATACAACCTTTGTAGATCGGTCCTTCACTTTTAGAGCTCCTTGTCGTAGTCTCTTCGCTGCGATCAAAGTTCTCCCGGGCTCTTGCATGGCTTCACGAGGCGAAAGATGCGACCTTGCTTGAAGTCTCCGAGGCCGAAGATGATGTACGTTGAGGGAATTCCGACTCAAGCTACTACTTAACTAACTAGAGAATTAGTGAAGTAAACACCCTAAACTAAAGTGCTAATCTAGTAGAGGATGGAGAAATAGGAAGTGGGTTCTCTTTGGAATTTTATTTCTCACAAAGTTTCACTCTTTTTTCAAAACCCTAGCAAGCTTTTTCTCTTGCTCAATGACGAAAAAGATGAACAAAAGAAAAGAATGAGGATAATGATCAAGTCAAGTGAGCTAACCATGGTGAGTGAGTATCATATACTAACTCTTGTAGAGACATTATATCACGACCCAAAGTTTAGGTCGTGACCGACACTTAACCACGTAACGTCTACAGGCGTAACGCGACCAAGTGAACCGAAAACCCAGAAATCAAACCAGTGAAAGTATAGAGTGTTATAAGTTTTTAAATGAAAGCACTTACTAACATGATAAGAAATCTAAGTAAACAATCACCAAGATAGCAATATACGACGCCGTGGCGAAGATCAAGATCCATAAGTGGGAACATCACAGATAGGATAAACTGCAAGTACAGTCGGCTCACAACGAGCTCGACACCAGAATACAAATAAAATACATCATCGTCCTCACACTGTCTCTAAGTCAAATACATACATGGTAGATGGAGAATACTAGATACAACAATGTACATAACTGAAAGATAAACAGATACCGCACAAAACCCACCTATCAGCAAAAGAGCTAGTACACCAACTATGGGGGTATCTGTGTCAAAAGATGCAACTGCAGCCTGCCGCGACTACTCCGAAGGGCAACCTGTAACACTGTGGCACAACGGGGGTGAGTTGCCAACTCGTGAATAGAGATAACATATAAAGGTAATCGCGAGCATGCACGTACTGAGCTACTCTATCATATGCCAACAGATGATATCAATATGTGATAAGCAGTATGTGCAATAATCATGCAAGTGCTCTATCAGGTAATGTAACTACAGGATGAGGTACAATAGTAAATGCTGAGCATGGGCAATATAATATCTACACGGAATGTCAACGTGGAATTTATAATCGGTGTCCATCAATGCAGCCAGATCCCCCAAATAGCTCAGGCACCGGCACTCTCATCGGCCCTCAAATCCTGTACATCTCTGAGAATCCCGAGTGCCCAACATCGGCACCCAAATATCATAAATACTCGTGTCCAGCATCGACACATAAATCCTCATCCATCGGGCCCCGTCAGTCCGGGTCAGCCCACGGGCTCCGTCTGCGGTATCGGCCCTCGGCCCCGGCAGTACGGTTCACCCCACATCCATCTATCGACTCTGATCAGTATCCTCCGGATAACTGTCAGGTCCAACCAATCACCGGTAGGTAGTAGTCCCTCTGCCAGGCTCACCTTCTACTGTACAGTGAAACCGTTCTCGCCCCGGGGTACCATACCGGGTCCACCATGTACCCGTAATCGGCCTCAACCAGATCCTCGATTCGGTTTCACATATATCACTCTAGCACCGAGGAAACACATGGTGGACGCACCGAAATATCATATCAAGGGAACCGGGTTTTTAAATGATTACTTATTTGAAATATCCACGGTTCCCAAATCCAGAAATCACATATAATGCAAACCAATATGCAAGTCAATGATCCGATATGATATGTGCGTCAAATATGAATATCATATCAAGTCACATATAGATGAGCTACAATATAATGATCCGATGTGATATATGCATCAAGTACGAATAACCTGTCAAGTCACATATAGATGAGCTACAATATAATGATCCGATGTGATATATGCGTCAGGTATGAATAACCTGTCAAGTCACATATAGATGAGCTACAATACAATGATCCGATGTGATATTCTACAGTGTGAGTGTCATGGCAATTACTAACGGTGTGTGTGTAACATGCAGGATAGTGCTCGTGCAACATGGACCGTTAGAAATGGTGCGGTGTTCTATCAATTCTAGTTATAGCCATATAGCAGAGAATGCAGCATGCACTAAAATAGCCTTGAATAGTCAATGTATGCAAAGGAAACTATAAGGTCCTATCAGCCCTGACGTAGAACGCCATGCGGGCGATATCCCCGTAGATGTGAAATCTACTCACCGTAGTCTCTCGCTAGGTATAGCCAACAACTTACTTCCCTTTCTGCGCGGCGTCAGCCGTACTCGCCTCCGAACCTAGAATTACACAATACATCATACATAAGCTTGACATCACACAAACACGACATTAAAGCCGAACTAGTAACTCGTGTCGTGAACCAAGCGCGCGTGTGCGCGATACGCTAAAACGTGTGATTACGCGCCTGAAGCCACTCCGACACGTCGCGATACGCGGAAACCCAAAACCCACAAACACGTATCACGCGTGTCGCGAAAGATTGAAAATATGGGAAAATAGGTATTCTACTCCAAATTTTGATACAGAAAAGATATTGTAAAAATATATATACCAAAATAACTCACATAGCAGCAGACACCAACACCCCAAACCCCAACCCAAAACACCCCCATCTGGCCGCAAATTGCGGCCAGAATGCTTATTTCGGCAGCCTGGGTAGGGAATTGGGCTCCCAGGTTTGGTGTGTGCACTCTATACCCCCCATACATGCTACAGTAACCTCTAGTTTCACTCTGAAATATCTCGGGTAGCAGCAGATCCTACAGAGCCTTATTTCTAGCTAAAATCCACACTTTTGCACTAAATTCAAACTTTAGGGTATTTTTCTGAAATCTGAAACAAGCCTAAGTCTAAACCCACTCTAATAACTCATTAACAAGCTAATCAAGCCACAACAACATAAATTTTAACATATTAACACTAAATCCCTTCAATAGCACTAAAATTGCACAAAAAGGTGATATTTGGAAGCTAAACATGCAAGTTATGGAGAAAGAGGTTAAGACATGAATTTATACCTTCTAAAGACCTTATAATACACCAAAAGTTCCAGCTCCTCCTTCAAGTACCCAGATTTTCCTCCAAACACCTCAAAAACTCATTTTTCCTAAGGTTTTGTGAAGGAAATGTGTGGTTTTTGTGTAGGATTTGTGTAGAGATCAAAGAGACATGAAGAGAAGAAGAAAAGATGAGGGAAGGCTAGGGTTTTGCTGCTGGAATGCTGCTGGATTTCAGAATGAGGGAAAGAGAGAGAAGAGAGAAGAAAAGGGGTCCAAAAGTCAAAGTTCAATACCTAACTCCATGGCTCATTTTCTATTAGATTTTGAATTATGAAAAAGGTTTTGTTTTGGATAAAAGGGTGGGGAAAAATATAACAACCATGCAACACAAGAATGGTTAACATGTTACCAAAAACCCTAAGTCTCAAAAACGGCTATGTGTGCAAGTGTGCACTAACACAAGAAAATTCCCAATATACAAACACTACTAAATATAACTAATAATCCTAGAAACACATATATATAATAACACGTACGATCACTAATTATCACGAAAGACATTCAAACGGAAATTCAAAGTGTTACAATCTTCCCCCCTTAAAGAAATTCGGTCCCCGAATTTAAAAATCTAACTACACGCACCTTCAAAAAGATAGGGATACCTCTTCCTCATCTCGCTCTCGGTCTCCCAAGTGACTTCCTCGCCGCTCTAGCCACGCCAAGGCACTTTGACAGACGGTATCTCTTTCGACCTCAATTTCTTCACTTGTCGATCCAAGATCATCACCGGCTGCTCTGCATAGGAAAGGTCGGCTCAAGCTGGATCGTCGGGTGCTGAATCGCATGCGAAGGATCATGAAGATATCTGCGGAGCATCGAAACGTGAAATACGGGGTGTACGTCTGGAAAACTGGGCGGAAGGGCTAAACGATACGCAACCGCACCAACACGCTCGAGGATCTCGAAGGGGCCCACGTATCTGGGACTAAGCTTCCCCTTCTTCCCAAACCTCATCACGCCTTTCATTGGGGAGACCCTCAAGAAAACATGATCACCAACAGAAAACTCAAGTCTGCGCCGACGACGGTCCGCATAAGACCTCTGCCTACTCCGGGCTGCTCTCATCCTATCGCGAATCAACTGGATCTTCGCGGTCGTCTCCTCTACAATCTGCGGTCCTAAGATACTGCTCTCACTGAGCTCCGTCCAACAGGTGGGCGATCTGCATCTCCTCCCATAAAGGGCCTCAAACGGTGCCATCTGAATAGTCTCCTGGTAGCTGTTGTTGTAGGAGAACTCTACTAAGGGCAAATGATGATCCCAGCTACCTCCGAAGTGTAATACGCATGCCCTGAGCATGTCCTCGAGAGTCTGAATAGTCCGCTCTGACTGTCCGTCGGTCTGCGGATGGAATGCTGTGCTGAAACTCAAGCGAGTGCCCAAAGCCTCCTGAAGCCTCTGCCATAACTGGCTGGTAAACTGGGTGCCTCTATCCGACACGATGCATGTCGGAACTCCGTGCAGTCGTACAATCTCATCAATGTAAATCTGGGCATACTGAGCAAATCCGAAAGTCGTCTTCACCGGTAGGAAGTGAGACGCTTTCGTCAAACGATCCACGATCACCCAGATGGAGTCATACCCTCGACTAGTCCTGGGTAGACCCACAATGAAATCCATAGATATCTGTTCCCATTTCCACTCCGGAATGGGTAACGGCTGTAGCTCTCCCACGGGCCTCTGGTACTCAGCCTTGACTTGCTGACAATTCAGGCATCTCGACACAAAATCTGCAATGTCCCTCTTCATACCGTCCTACCAGTAAACATCTCTCATATCGTGGTACATCTTGGTGGAACCGGGATGAACACTATATACCGACCGATGTGCCTACTCAAGAATCTCGCGCCGCAATCCCTCAGCATCTGGTACGCACAGTCTAGCTCCAAATCGTAGTATCCCCTGATCATCGATCACGAACTCGGAAAATCTGCCCTGTCCCATCTGTGTCCTGATCTCTGAACAGCGGTCATCACTGTGTTGTGCCTCATGTATACGGTCAAGCAACTGTGGGCGTGCATGAACATGCGCAATCTGTCCTCCGATCGGCGTAAACTCGAACTGTACCTGGCTGTCGCATAAGATCTGCCAATCCGCCAACGACTGCCTCTGTACTGCGCTCAAACAGGATAGACTACCCCCGGGCCTCCTGCTCAAAGCATCCGCCACTACATTCGCCCTGTCCGGATGATACAAGATCTCACAATCGTAGTCCTTCACTAACTCCATCCATCGGCGCTGCCTAAGGTTCAGGTCTCGCTGCTGAAATATATACTTTAAGCTCTTGTGGTCAGTGAATATCTGGCATGACTCTCCATACAGATAATGTCGCCAGATCTTGAGTGCAAAGACCACTGCAGCCATCTCCAGATCATGAGTGGGTAATTCTGTTCATGTTTCTTTAATTGCCGCGAAGCATACGCGATCACCCTGTCATGCTGCATCAAAACGCACCCTAGCCCCACTCGTGAAGCATCGCAGTAGACCACAAATCTGCCTGATCCTGAAGGCAATGATAGCACTAGTGTCGTAGTCAGTAGAGCCCGTAGCCGCTGGAAACTGTGCTCACACTCCTCCGTCCAATCGAAGCGAACTCCCTTCCGGGTCAACCCGGTCAAAGGTGTAGCAATGCGAGAGAAGTCCTGCACAAATCGCCTGTAATAGCCTGGCAGCCCTAGAAAGCTGCGAACCTCCGTCACTGACGTGGGTCTAGGCCAACTCCGAACTGCCTCGATCTTCCTCGGGTCGACACATATACCATCTCGTGTAATCACATGCCCCAAGAAGTCTACGCTGTCTAGCCAGAAAGCACACTTGGAGAATTTGGCGAAAAGCTAATGCTCCCTCAAGGTCTGCAGTGTAATCCGCAGGTGCTGCTCGTGCTCCTCTGTACTCCGAGAATACACCAAGATATCGTCAATGAACACTATGATGAACAGATCAAGATACGGCCGGAAAATGCGGTTCATCAAGTCCATGAATGCTGCTGGCGCGTTGGTGAGTCCAAACGACATCACCAAAAACTCATAATGGCCGTAACATGTGCGGAAGGCTGTCCTAGGAATGTCCTCATGTCGAACCCGCAGCTGATGGTAGCCTGATCGAAAATCGATCCTCGAAATGTATCCTGCCCCTTGAAGCTGGTCGAACAAATCGTCGATGCGTGGCAAAGGATACCGGTTCCGCACTGTCACCCTGTTCAGCTGGCGGTAGTCGATACACAAACGCGTACTGCCGTCCTTCTTCTTGACGAACAGGACTGGAGCACCCCAAGGAGAAACACTTGGTCGAATAAGTCCCTTATCCAGCAAGTCCTGCAACTGGCCCTTCAATTCTCGAAGTTCCGCCGGGGCCATCCGATAAGGCGGTACAGAAATAGGCCCCGTGCCAGGAACCAAGTCAATGCAGAAAGAAATATCACGCTCGGGCGGTAGCCCAGGAAGCTCGTCAGGGAACACATCAGGGAACTCGCTAACAACCGAAACTTGATCCTGAGGAACCTCTGTAGCTCTAGTATCGCAAACATATGTGAGAAATCCCTGACATCCCTTCCGCAAAAGCTGTCCAGCGCGAAAATAAGAAATCACACTGTGAGGGGTGGCACCACGGTCCCCCAACACAACAACAACCGACTCGCCAGAAAAACAAAATCGAACTGTCTTCTCGCGGCACTCGACAAAAGCATAGCACGTGGCTAACCAATCCATGCCCAAAAGAAAGTCGAAGTCCAACATCTCAAGAAGGATCAAATCGACCGGCAACTCTCTCTCGCCAATACGGACGGTACAGGATCGGAACACATGCCTAGCAACAAACGACTCTCCCACAGGAGTAGTCACAACAAGCGGCTGGTCAAGTAAACCGGACTCTCTACCCAAACTCGGCACAAAGTGTGTGGATACGTACGAGTGCGTGGATCCGGGATCGAATAACACGTGTGCATCAACCGAACATACAGGAAGGATACTTGAGACCACCGCATTGGACGCCTGCGCGTCCTGATGCGTCAAAGAAAAAACTCGCGCCTGTCCTCCACCTGCAACTAACTGTCCCCTGCCGGCCACTGGCTGCCCTCTACCTCGGTCACCTCGTCCTCTATGAACAAATCCTCCACGACCACGACCTCTCTGTGCATGCGTCTGACGCGGAGTAACAGTAGGTACTATCGGCAATGCCATCTGGGATGGTGAAGGTGGTAATGTAACATGCGGTGCTGCCGCCTCACTCCGGGGTACCTCAGGACAATCTCGCAGACGATGATAAGAACTCCCGCAACGGTAACATCCCGATGACGGTCGCTGACCCTCCTGGGGATAGGAGCTAAACAATCGGCCTTGTCTCGAATCTCTGCCACCTGCAAGGTGCCTGTCACGACGCCGGAAAGGCCGTCTCCGCGCTGACGTATCTGCACGAACTCTCTTCGGCTCTGGGACTGCCGAAGTCTCAGCAAGGCGCTCCTCAACTAATAATGCTTCATCTACTGCTGCTGCGTATGACTCATAATGCTGCGCGCTGATAGCAAGGAATAGTGGTGTAAGCAAGCCTCGGACAAATCTCTTGACTCGCAACTCCTCAGTAGCCACTAGATACGGAGCATAAACTGATAGCTCGGTGAACAGCACATCGTACTCTGCCACTGACATCTCTGGCTGTCACGACCCGCAGGGTACGGAACGTGACTGGCACTTAAGTTTACGGAACGTCTAAAGACGTCCGTAAAATAAGTAAGCCAAAGCCCAGAAAACAAAACCAATTAAGCAAAAGAGTGAAGAAAACCTAAACATTTGAAAGCAAGTTTATCAAATAAGTCATGTAAAACCCTTTTTAAAAACAATACCAATTTTTCCGAAAATTTCGGCAGAGTCTCCTTTGTAAATACTGGCCCCCAAAATGGGTACAACAAAAATATACATGAATCCAACAAAATAGGGCATCCCCAAGCGGGAGCTAGCTCTTCGCCACAAGGCGGTCACAAATCCCACGCAATATAAATGACAACAAGCATAATAATCATAATAAAGCATAAGAAAACATCATGTCGACTCAAGTGAGCTCGACCCCAAAATACAGCATAAAGTCCACAAACCTCACAGTCTCATCTCTAGGCCAATATACAATAAAACTGGTAGAAACAGTAGATGGAGTACACTAGATACAAAGAACATACAAGGTGGTACAAAATAATAACATAACCCACCTATGAGCAAATCTCGAGCTCAGGCAAAAGAGGCAAAAGAACAAGTGCGCCCGCCGCTACTGAACTGACGGAGCGGACCTGCAAAAGACTGTGGCACAACGGGGGTGAGTTGCCAACTCGTGAGTAATAAATAACATCTACAAAGGCTATCGTAGGCATGCACACAAGCATCCTAGCATCTATAATACAGGTATGACTGGATGCACTAGCAGGTGTGTATACAACATCAGTGTACGAATATGTATGCAACATGAATATCTGAGGTCTCAATAGGTATATATAAGAAATATTTTATCTCTTTTTGTTTTTGAAACTCATTTAGAATGCCAGCATAATGTCAATGAATCGACGAAAATCGGTGTCCAGCAACGACACCCAAAAGCTGTCTCAAATCTCATAAATCCATGTCATAGTGTCTCTGGCCTCAGCCATCCGGCTGACCCATCTCAATATCAATATCTCATCCCCTCGCGGCCCCGGTCGGTATCCTCTGGATATCCGCCGTGCCCAATGAAGTCACCGGTAGGTAATCCGTCCCCTTCCAGGCTCATCGTCAGCACCACGAGCTTCTTGCCCCAGGGTACCCTACCGGGCCCACCATGTACCCGAAACGGTTCATCCAACTCCTCGAAACGGGTCTCCAAAAACCACAGCAAACTCATGGTGGACGACACTTACATCACTAGAAAACCGCAATTTACATGTTTTAAAAATATAATAAGTTTAGAAATTTTGCGGTTTTCCCCCGAAATCCAGCAATATCATAAAATCTCAAGAAATCCTCATAAGTGCATATATCAATGATAATGAATGCGTATGATATCAATAATCAAGTTGCGATGTGTGATCAATGGATTAAGCATGAACAATTAATATGATGAAGTACATGCACATGAATAGCAATTCTACGGTTTCATTTTAAGGAATTAAGGCAATAGCACCAGTTTAAGTATCAATTAGTAAAAGGTTTAAATTTAAATGTTATCTAGTGTGGTGGCATGGCAATTACCAGGGTGTGTGTGTAAGCATGAATAGTGCTCGTGCTGCATATAAAAACCCTGGCAATGGTGCAGGTGTCCTATAAAATGGTTTCGTATAGGTATGTCAATATAATGCATGGATGCAGCAAATAGTCAACTAAGTACTTCACCCCTAATTACTAACATCACTAAGGGTCTTGTAAGTTACAAAAAAACTATCGGGCGGCTTGCGCCATCCAATGATAGTCCCCCGTAGATGTTACATCTACTCACCGGAATCCCTGGCTAGCTGTGTCTAATCACCGCTTTCCCCTTTCGCGCCGCGTCTGACGTCTCCGCGACCGAACCTGGAATTTACATCAATACCAAACATAAGGTTACATATTAAGAACGACGCAAAACCCCAATGAAACTACTAAAGTTCGCTAGCAAGGTACAACGTGCACAAAGTGCGCGGAACACACGCGAAAATCGCAAAAACTGCCAAAAAAAACGCCGATTTGGTCGCCCGGCAAAACTAAAACCCGACTACCCAAAAATCCGCACTCACGCATCCTAAAAGTCGTAGGACAAGCCATTACAATTATCAAGATATCAAAAATAATTCATCACATAATTTTAATAAAAAAAACTAGTAAGCATTTGCATTCCAAAATCGGTGCAAAAATCGCCGATTTGCGACAAAACGACTACAATCTAGCATAATCACCCAAGTCACACCATTGGATAACCACTACACAAAATTTCAACACCTTAACCATGCTCCAAACCTAAATTCCACATCCAACCCTTTCTTGATTTTTCTCAAAAGCAATTGCAAATCAAAATCCATACTAGAAAAACTTAACTAACACTAATTTCAAACCCAATTAGCAAGTTAACCTTCTAGATTAGGTTAGAAAAACAACTAGATAACAAATTAGGTTTAATCAACTAAATAATGGTTTCTAAACCTTAATTCAACTCACTAATCATGCTTCACAACCCAATCCATACATAAACCCTCTCTTGAAAATCCTAAAACAAAAATTTACAACCTAATCACACTTCTAAAATTAACTAAATTAGCATAATTTAAAAACCACATAACAAGGTAACCTCTTAGATTAGTTAAGTAACAACTAGATTAACTATAAAACAATCTAATTAACTATCATGGCTTCAAAACCCTAGTTTAATACAAACTATTCCTTTTTTTAAAAAAAAGATTAGAAATTAGCTAGCTTTTAACACTAAACCATACAATTAAAGGATTTTAGCAAAAAAAGAAAGTAACTTGATGGAAATTATACCTCAAGATCTATGGATCAAGCAAGTGATTTGCCTCTAAGGATGGCTTCCTAGCTCCAAGATTCAAGCAAGAATGGCTAAGGATAATGATAGCATAAGGATTTTGTTTGGATTTTTGAATTAATCATGGATTTTGATGTGTTTTCTTGAAGAAATTGAAGAATAATGAAAAGAAAAGAGATGAAGAAGAGGGAGTGCAGGTTTCGGCCAGAGGAGGTGAGGGGGAGGGGTGTGGATGAGTGGGAAAGTCAATGGTCAAGTCTCCAAAAGTCAAATGCACCATACCTTATCAACTATATTTAAAATAATTCCATAAACCAACAATTCAACACAAGAAAGCAACCAAAGAAATGAGGCCAGAAATTTCTGGACTTGCACAAGGTGGGGCTGTCCTAGGGCTGAGGGAAAAGAGAGAGGGGTTTTACAAAAGAAATTTTATGCAAAAAGGCCCCCTACAAGTCAAAAATTGCAAGTTTTAGCTCAAAATTCAATAAATTCGTTTCATATCATAAAAATTTGTTAAAAATCAAAATAAATTACTAAAAATTTATGTTACCACTAGATTTTAATTATCATAATTTTAGAGATTAAAATTAGCCCGGAAAAATTTGTATTTATCGCTAATTTAATGTATTTTCTTACCGGCTTAAAATAATATTAAAAAAATTGAAAAATTAGGGAAAATTTTTAAAAGACCAGAATTTCTTAATTAACTCATTAGCTACTAAAAACAAGCAATTACCTATCCATTTTAGGTATAATTAGCCCTAAACTGCAAAATAACAAGAAAGACGGTTTTCGGAAAAATACCGAATTTTCACCGAATTTCAAGAAAACACCAAAACGACTTTTCAAGACGCTACAATCTTCCCCCCTTAAAGAAATTCGGTCCCCGAATTTAAAAATATAGCTACGCGTACATTCAAAGAGATGGGGATATTTCTTCCTCATCTCGCCCTCGGTCTCCCAGGTAACCTCCTCGCTGCTCGGGCTACGCCAAAGGACCTTGACGGTTGGTATAATATTCGACCTCAACTTCTTCACCTGCCGATCCAGGATGGCCACCGGCTGCTCTGCAAAAGAAAGGTCGCGCTCTAGCTGGACTGTCGGGTGCTGAATCGCATGCGAAGGGTCGTGAAGGTACTTGCGGAGCATCGAAACATGGAAGACGGGTTGAACATCGGGAAAGCTGGGAGGAAGAGCCAAACGATATGCAACAGCGCCAACACGCTCGAGGATCTCGAAGGGACCTACGAATCTAGGGCTAAGCTTCCCCTTTCGCCCAAAACGCATCACGCCCTTCATCGGAGAGACTTTCAGAAAAACATGGTCGCCAACTGCGAACTCTAATCTGCGACGGCGCCTGTCTGCATAGGATTTCTGCCTGCTCTGAGCCGCTCTCATCCGGTCTCGGATCAACTGTATCTTTGCTGTCGTCTCCTCAACAAGCTGCGGCCCCAAAATGCTGCTCTCGCTGAGCTCTGTCCAACAAACGGGCGATCTGCATCTCCTCCCATACAATGCCTCGAAAGGTGCCATCTGAATAGTATCCTGGAAGCTGTTGTTGTAGGAGAACTCCACTAGAGGTAAATGACGATCCCAGCTACCACCAAAGTCTAAAACGCACGCTCTGAGCATGTCCTCAAGAGTCTGAATGGTCCGCTCTGACTGTCCGTCGGTCTGCGGATGAAACGCTGTGCTGAAGCTCAAACGAGTGCCCAAAGCCTCCTGAAGTCTCTGCCAGAGTCGACTGGTGAACTGAGTGCCTCGATCTGACACGATACAAGTCGGTACGCCATGTAGTCGCACGATCTCGTCAATATAGAGCTGAGCATACTGAGCGAAGCTGAAGGTCGCCTTTACTGGAAGGAAGTGAGCCGCTTTCGTCAATCTATCCACGATCACCCAGATGGAGTCGTACCCTCGACTGGTCCTGGGTAGACCCACAACGAAATCCATCGAAATCTGCTCCCATTTCCACTCTGGAATGGGTAACGGCTGTAGCTCTCCTGCGGGCCTCTGGTACTCGGCCTTGACTTGCTGAAAAGTCAGGCATCTCGAAACGAACTCCACAATGTCCCTCTTCATCCCGTCCCACCAGTAGGTCTCTCTCATATCATGGTACATCTTGGTGGAACCGGGGTGGACATTATACACTGATCGGTGTGCCTCCTCAAGAATGTCGCGTCGCAATCCATCAGCATCTGGTACGCACAGTCTAGATCCATATCGTAAAATCCCCTGATCGTCAACCACGAACTCGGAAAATCTGCCCCGTCCCATCTGTGCCATGATCTCTGAGCAACGGTCGTCACTGCGCTGTGCCACATATATACGGTCAAGCAACTGTGGGCGTGCACGAACATGCGCGAGCTGTCCCCCTGTCTGAGTGAACTCGAACTCAACTCGGATGTCGCATAACATCTGCCAATCTGCTGACGACTGTATCTGCACTGGGCGCAAAAAAGATAGACTACCCCCGGGCCTCCTACTCAACGCATCTGCCACCACATTCGCCTTGCCGGGGTGATATAAGATCTCGCAGTCGTAGTCTTTCACCAACTCCATCCAACGACGCTGTCTGAGGTTCAGGTCTCGCTGCTGAAATAGTACTTTAAGCTCTTGTGATCGGTGAATATCTGACACGACTCGCCGTAAAGGTAATGCCGCCAAATCTTCAGTGCAAAGACCACTGCAGCCATCTCCAAATCATGAGTGGGGTAGTTCTGTTCATGCTTCTTCAACTGCCGAGAAGCATAAGCGATCACCCGGCCATGCTGCATCAATACGCATCCTAATCCCACTCGCGAAGCATCACAGTAAACAACAAACCCGCCTGATCCCGAAGGCAAAGATAATACCGGCGCCGTAGTCAAACAAGTCCGTAGCTGCTGAAAAATGCGCTCGCACTCCTCTGTCCAAACGAAAGGAACTCCCTTCCGGGTCAAACCGGTCAACGGTGCAGCTATACGGGAGAAGTCCTGAACAAAATGCCTGTAGTAGCTCGCCAAGCCTAGAAAACTACGGATCTCAGTAACCGATGTAGGTCGGGGCCACTGCTGAACAGCCTCAATCTTCTTCGGGTCCGCACAAATGCCGTCTCTCGTAACCACGTGACCCAAGAATCCGACGCTGTCCAGCCAGAATGCACACTTGGAGAACTTCGCGAACAGCTGGTGCTCCCTCAGAGTCTGTAACGTAATCCGCAAGTGCTGCTCGTGCTCCTCTCTGCTCCGGGAGTACACCAAGATATCGTCGATAAACACGATGATGAACAAGTCAAGATACGGCCTGAATGTACGGTTCATCAAATCCATGAATGCTGCTCGGAGCGTTGGTGAGTCCGAACGACATCACCAAAAACTCGTAGTGGCCGTAGCGCGTGCGGAAAGCTGTCCTCGGTATATCCTCCTGTCGAACTCGCAGCTGATGGTATCCTGATCGCAAGTCGATCCTCGAAAAATACCCCGCACCCTGAAGCTGGTCGAACAAATCATCAATGCGCGGCAACGGATATCTGTTCCGAACAGTAACTTTGTTCAGCTGGCGGTAGTCGATACATAAGCGCAAACTTCCATCCTTTTTCTTGACAAACAGGACCGAAGCACCCCACGGAGAAACACTCGGTCGAATAAGCCCCTTATCTAACAAATCCTGCAACTGATCCTTCAGCTCTCGAAGCTCTGCCGGGGCCATCCGATAAGGCGGTATAGAAATAGGCCCCGAGCCGGGAATCAAATCAATGCAGAACTCAACATCGCGCTCAGGCGGTAGCCCAGGTAGCTCATCAGGGAAGACATTAGGGAACTCACAAACTACCGGGACCCGGTCTAACGGAACCTCTGCAGCTCGAGTATCACAAATAGACGCTAAGAATCCCTGACACCCCTTCCGTAAGAGCTGACCAGTGCGAAGAGACGAAATTAAGCTGGGAAGGGTGACACTGCGGTCTCCCTGAATAACAAGGACTGGCTCTCCCGGAAAGCTAAATCTGACTGCCTTCTCACGGCAGTCCACCGAAGCATAACAAGTGGCTAGCCAATCCATGCCCAGAAGCACATCAAAGTCCAACATATCGAGGAGTATCAAATCAACTGATGAATCCCTCTCCCCGATACGAACGGAACACAAACGAAATACAAACCGAGCGACAAACGACTCGCCTACCGGAGTAACAACAACAAGCGGCTGATCTAACGACGACGACTCACGGCCCAACATCGGTGCAAAGTGTGTAGATACGTACGAATGTGTGGAACCTGGGTCGAATAATACCCGTGCGTCGAAAGAACAAACTGGCAAGGTACCTGTCACAACGGCATTTGATGCCTGCGCATCCTGCGGTGTCAAAGCAAACACCCGGGCCTGTCCTCCACCGATAGCGGGCTGACCTCGACCTCGGCCTCTGCCTCTGCCTCCTCGTCCTCTCTGAACAGGACCGCCGCGTCCACGGCCTCTCGGTGCACCTAACTGGCGTGGAGCATCGCCTGGGGTAGGAAGTAGGGCTCTCTGAGGAGGGGGTGGTGATGGTGGTAGGGTCACATGCGGAACTGTCGCTACTCCCTGTCGTCTCACCGGACAGTCTCTGACAAGATGGTGCAAACTCCCGCACCCAAAACATCCTGGCGACTTCTGCTGCCCCTGGGGACAAAAACCATATAACTGTCCCCGCCCAAATCCTCTGCCAGGCCTATCTCTCGGAAAGAATCTGGCGCGCTGCCTCTGAGACGGTACATCGGTGCGTATCCTCTTCGGCCCAGAAACGGCCGAAGTCCGTGTTATGCATGCCTCCATCCGCAATGCCGTATCCATAGCCGCTGAATAAGTGTCGTAGTGCTGGGCGCCAATGGCAAGATATAGCTAGGCATCAAGTCCCTGTACGAACCTCTTCACCATCTTCTTCTCGGTATCCACCAAATACTGAGCATATCGGGATAACTGTGTTAACTGGATGTCATACTCAGACACCGTCATCCCAGGTGTCTTGACTAAGGCCTCGAAGCTGCGAGCTCTGGCGTCACGAACGCTCTCTGGAAGGAAACGGGCTAGAAAGACCGCTGTAAACTCGACCCAAGTCATAGGCGGCAGACCTGCAGCTCGACCTCTCAAGACTGACTCCCACCATGTCTGCGCGAGACCCTCTAGTCGGAAACTCGCAAGCTCTACCCATAGATCATCCGAACATCTCAGCGAACGGCAGATCCTGGCTAAACTGTCAAGGAACATCTGTGGGTCCTCCGCTGCCTCAGTGCCGGTGAATACTGGAAGTCTCAGCCTCATGAAATCCTGTAGTGAAACCGGAATGGCCACGGTGGTAGTAGTAGGAGCAGGTATCATGGTCGTCTGTGATGTAGTAGGTACGTCATCCGGCCTCGGTGTACGACTGGCTGCAACTAGGGATCCTACCATCTGACGTAGCTCCTGCATGCCTCCCATCATCTGTCGCAACTCCTCCATACCAGTCTCGAGCCTATCCATACGGCCTGGGGAAGGTGGATCGGTCTGTCCCTGCGGCGTAGGCATACCACCCTGCTCAGTCCTAGTCTCGGACGAGCCAGCTCGAATCTCGTCTCTGGCGGCAGCCCTCTGTGCCCTCGTAGCCTTCGGCGGCATAGTGGCTGTTACAGGAAAACGGATAGTAAGGACAGTGCAATAGGATCATAGGATACACGGAATTGAAGAAGGAATTTTTCAAGCAAGTATATCCTAAAGTCACTTAGGCGGAGTACCGTATCGTAAGTATGCCGCGGACATACGCACGCTACGTTACCCTGCTTAAGTCACTTACTCCATCTACCAAGGGTCATCCTACACTCACAAAGGTAAAACCTATCGCTCTGATACCAACTTTGTCACGACCCGCAGGGTACGGAACGTGACTGGCACTTAAGTTTACGGAACGTCTAAAGACGTCCGTAAAATAAGTAAGCCAAAGCCCAGAAAACAAAACCAATTAAGCAAAAGAGTGAAGAAAACCCAAACATTTGAAAGCAAGTTTATCAAATAAGTCATGTAAAACCCTTTTTAAAAACAATACCAATTTTTCCGAAAATTTCGGCAGAGTCTCCTTTGTAAATACTGGCCCCCAAAATGGGTACAACAAAAATATACATGAATCCAACAAAATAGGGCATCCCCAAGCGGGAGCTAGCTCTTCGCCACAAGGCGGTCACAAATCCCACGCAATATAAATGACAACAAGCATAATAATCATAATAAAGCATAAGAAAACATCATGTCGACTCAAGTGAGCTCGACCCCAAAATACAGCATAAAGTCCACAAACCTCACAGTCTCATCTCTAGGCCAATATACAATAAAACTGGTAGAAACAGTAGATGGAGTACACTAGATACAAAGAATATACAAGGTGGTACAAAATAATAACATAACCCACCTATGAGCAAATCTCGAGCTCAGGCAAAAGAGGCAAAAGAACAAGTGCGCCCGCCGCTACTGAACTGACGGAGCGGACCTGCAAAAGACTGTGGCACAACGGGGGTGAGTTGCCAACTCGTGAGTAATAAATAACATCTACAAAGGCTATCGTAGGCATGCACACAAGCATCCTAGCATCTATAATACAGGTATGACTAGATGCACTAGCAGGTGTGTATACAACATCAGTGTACGAATATGTATGCAACATGAATATCTGAGGTCTCAATAGGTATATATAAGAAATATTTTATCTCTTTTTGTTTTTGAAACTCTTTTAGAATGCCAGCATAATGTCAATGAATCGACGAAAATCGGTGTCCAGCAACGACACCCAAAAGCTGTCTCAAATCTCATAAATCCATGTCATAGTGTCTCTGGCCTCAGCCATCCGGCTGACCCATCTCAATATCAATAACTCATCCCCTCGCGGCCCCGGTCGGTATCCTCTGGATATCCGCCGTGCCCAATGAAGTCACCAGTAGGTAATCCGTCCCCTGCCAGGCTCATCGTCAGCACCACGAGCTTCTTGCCCCGGGGTACCTTACCGGGCCCACCATGTACCCGAAACGGTTCATCCAACTCCTCGAAACGGGTCTCCAAAAACCACAGCAAACTCATGGTGGACGACACTTACATCACTAGAAAACCGCAATTTACATGTTTTAAAAATATAATAAGTTTAGAAATTTTGCGGTTTTCCCCCGAAATCCAGCAATATCATAAAATCTCAAGAAATCCTCATAAGTGCATATATCAATGATAATGAATGCGTATGATATCAATAATCAAGTTGCGATGTGTGATCAATGGATTAAGCATGAACAATTAATATGATGATGTATATGCACATGAATAGCAATTCTACGGTTTCATTTTAAGGAATTAAGGCAATAGCACCAGTTTAAGTATCAATTAGTAAAAGGTTTAAATTTAAATGTTATCTAGTATGGTGGCATGGCAATTACCAGGGTGTGTGTGTAAGCATGAATAGTGCTCGTGCTGCATATAAAAACCCTGGCAATGGTGCAGGTGTCCTATAAAATGGTTTCGTATAGGTATGTCAATATAATGCATGGATGCAGCAAATAGTCAACTAAGTACTTCACCCCTAATTACTAACATCACTAAGGGTCTTGTAAGTTTCAAAAAAACTATCGGGCGGCTTGCGCCATCCAACGATAGTCCCCCGTAGATGTTACATCTACTCACCGGAATCCCTGGCTAGCTGTGTCCAATCACCGCTTTCCCCTTTCGCGCCGCGTCTGACGTCTCCGCGACCGAACCTGGAATTTACATCAATACCAAACATAAGGTTACATATTAAGAACGACGCAAAACCCCAATGAAACTACTAAAGTTCGCTAGCAAGGTACAACGTGCACAAAGTGCGCGGAACACACGCGAAAATCGCAAAAACTGCCAAAAAAACGCCGATTTGGTCGCCCGGCAAAACTAAAACCCGACTACCCAAAAATCCGCACTCACGCATCCTAAAAGTCGTAGGACAAGCCATTACAATCATCAAGATATCAAAAATAATTCATCACATAATTTTAATAAAAAAAACTAGTAAGCATTTGCATTCCAAAATCGGTGCAAAAATCGCCGATTTGCGACAAAACGACTACAATCTTGCATAATCACCCAAGTCACACCATTGGATAACCACTACACAAAATTTCAACACATTAACCATGCTCCAAACCTAAATTCCACAACCAACCCTTTCTTTATTTTTCTCAAAAGCAATTGCAAATCAAAATCCATACTAGAAAAACTTAACTAACACTAATTTCAAACCCAATTAGCAAGTTAACCTTCTAGATTAGGTTAGAAAAACAACTAGATAACAAATTAGGTTTAATCAACTAAATAATGGTTTCTAAACCTTAATTCAACTCACTAATCATGCTTCACAACCCAATCCATACATAAACCCTCTCTTGAAAATCCTAAAATAAAAATTTACAACCAAATCACACTTCTAAAATTAACTAAATTAGCATAATATAAAAACCACATAACAAGGTAACCTCTTAGATTAGTTAAGTAACAACTAGATTAACTATAAAACAATCTAATTAACTATCATGGCTTCAAAACCCTAGTTTAATACAAACTATTCCTTTTTTTAAAAAAAAGATTAGAAATTAGCTAGCTTTTAACACTAAACCATATAATTAAAGGATTTTAGCAAAAAAAGAAAGTAACTTGATGGAAATTATACCTCAAGATCTATGGATCAAGCAAGTGATTTGCCTCTAAGGATGGCTTCCTAGCTCCAAGATTCAAGCAAGAATGGCTAAGGATAATGATAGCATAAGGATTTTGTTTGGATTTTTGAATTAATTATGGATTTTGATGTGTTTTCTTGAAGAAATTGAAGAAAAATGAAAAGAAAAGAGATGAAGAAGAGGGAGTGCAGGTTTTGGCCAGAGGAGATGAGGGGGAGGGGTGTGGGTGAGTGGGAAAGTCAATGGTCAAGTCTCCAAAAGTCAAATGCATCATACCTTATCAACTATATTTAAAATAATTCCATAAACCAACAATTCAACACAAGAAAGCAACCAAAGAAATGAGGCCAGAAATTTCTGGACTTGCACAAGGTGGGGCTGTCCTAGGGCTGAGGGAAAAGAGAGAGGGGTTTTACAAAAGAAATTTTATGCAAAAAGGCCCCCTACAAGTCAAAAATTGCAAGTTTTAGCTCAAAATTCAATAAATTCGTTTCATATCATAAAAATTTGTTAAAAATCAAAATAAATTACTAAAAATTTATGTTACCACTAGCTTTTAATTATCATAATTTTAGAAATTAAAATTAGCCCGGAAAAATTTGTATTTATCGCTAATTTAATGTATTTTCTTACCGGCTTAAAATAATATTAAAAAATTGAAAAATTAGGGAAAATTTTTAAACAACCAGAATTTCATAATTAACTCATTAGCTACTAAAAACAAGCAATTACCTATCCATTTTAGGTATAATTAGCCCTAAACTGCAAAATAACAAGAAAGACGGTTTTCGGAAAAATACCGAATTTTCACCGAATTTCAAGAAAACACCAAAACGACTTTTCAAGACGCTACACTGGCGTCTGGCATAAGGACTCGAACCTGCGTGCTCTAGCATCTCTGACACTCAGGGGAAGAAAACGGGCAAGGAATAGCGCCACGAACTCTGTCCAGGTCATAAGAGGAAGACCTGCTGCTCTACCCTTCTCGACTGATTCGCACCATTTCTGCGCAAGACCTTCCAAGCGAAAGCTCGCGAACTCAACCCATCTCGCATCTGCACATCTAAGTGAACGACATATCCGCGTCATCCTATCAATGAAAGACTGTGGGTCCTCGGCCACATCGGTGCCTGTGAAGACCGGAGGCCTCAGCCTCATAAACTCTGACAGCGATACTGTAATAACCTCTGTAGTCGCAGGTGCAACTGCCTGAACTCTGGGTACCACTGCGGTCTCTGCAACGGGAGGAACTACCTCTGGTCGCTGTGCTCGAAGTGTCTCAACTAGAGATCCCATCATCTGGCGCATCTCCTGCATACTGGATCCTATCGTCTGGCGTATCTCCTGCATACCAGCCCCTAACATAGCAATCTGATCTGTCACGGCAGGAACAGCCTGCTCGGGCACAACCGGTATACTACCCGGATCAGTCCTCATCTCGGATGAGTCAACTCGAATCTCGGCCCTCGCGGCCGCTCTCTGCGCCCTCGTAGTCTTTGGCGGCATATTGGCTGAATGGAACAATAGGATTCGATAAGATACGGAAATCGAATCGCAAGAATGCATAGACTCAAGAAGGAATTAAAATCAACAAGTCCTAAGGTCACATAGGCGGAGTACCGTGTCGTGAGTATGCCGTGGAACATACACACGCTACGCTACCCTGCTGCAGCTACCTACTCCATCATACCAGGGTCATCCTATACTCCGAAAGGTAAAACCTACGCTTTGATACCAATTTTGTCACGACCCAAAGTTTGGCCCGTGACCAGCACTTAACAACGTAACGTCTACAGGCGTAACGCGACCAAGTGAACCGAAAACCCAGAAATCAAACCAGTGAAAGTATAGAGTGTTATAAGTTTTTAAATGAAAGCACTTACTAACATGATAAGAAATCTAAGTAAACAATCACCAAGATAGCAATATACGACGCTGTAGCGGAGATCAAGATCCATAAGTGGGAACATCACAGATAGGATAAACTGCAAGTACAGTCGGCTCACAACGAGCTCGACACCAGAATACAAATAAAATACATCATCGTCCTCACACTGTCTCTAAGTCAAATACATACATGGTAGACGGAGAATACTAGATACAACAATGTACATAACTGAAAGATAAACAGATACCGCACAAAACCCACCTATCAGCAAAAAAGCTAGTACACCAACTATGGGGGTATCTGTGTCAAAAGATGCAACCGCAGCCTGCCGCGACTACTCCGAAGGGCAACCTGTAACACTGTGGCACAACGGGGGTGAGTTTCCAACTCGTGAATAGAGATAACATATAAAGCTAATCGCGAGCATGCACGTACTGCGCTACTCTATCATATGCCAACAGATGATATCAATATGTGATAAGCAGTATGTGCAATAATCATGCAAGTGCTCTACCAGGTAATGTAACTACAGGATGAGGTACAATAGTAAATGCTGAGCAGGGGCAATATAATATCTACACGGAATGTCAACGTGAAATATATAATCGGTGTCCATCAATGCACCCAGATCCCCCAAATAGCTAAGGCGCCGGCACTCTCATCGGCGCTCAAATCCTGTACATCTCTGAGAATCCCGAGTGCCCAATATCGGCACCCAAATATCATAAATACTCGTGTCCAGCATCGACACGCAAATCCTCATCCATCGGGCCCCGTCAGTCCGGGTCAGCCCACGGGCTCCGTCTGCGGTATCGGCCCTCGGCCCCGGCAGTACGGATCACCCCACATCCGTCTATCGACTCTGATCAGTATCCTCCGGATAACTGTCAGGTCTAACCAATCACCGGTAGGTAGTAGTCCCTCTGCCAGGCTCACCGTCTACTGCACAGCGAAACCGTTCTCGCCCCGGGATACCATACCGGGTCCACCATGTACCCGTAATCGGCCTCAACCAGCTCCTCGATTCGGGTTCACATATATCACTCTAGCACCGAGGAAACACATGGTGGACGCACCAAAATATCATATCAAGGGAACCGGGTTTTTAAATGATTACTTATTTGAAATAGCCACGATTCCCAAATCCAGAAATCACATATAATGCAAACCAATATGCAAGTCAATGATCCGATATGATATGTGCGTCAAATATGAATATCATGTCAAGTCACATATAGATGAGCTACAATATAATGATCCGATGTGATATATGCATCAAGTATGAATAACCTGTCAAGTCACATATAGATGAGCTACAATATAATGATCCGATGTGATATATGCGTCAGGTATGAATAACCTGTCAAGTCACATAAAGATGAGCTACAATATAATGATTCGATGTGATATTCTACAGTGTGAGTGTCATGGCAATTACTAACGGTGTGTGTGTAACATGCAGGATAGTGCTCGTGCAACATGGACCGTTAGAAATGGTGCGGTGTTCTATCAATTCTAGTTATATCCATATAGCAGGGAATGCAGCATGCACTAAATAGTAGCCTTGAATAGTCAATGTATGCAAAGGAAACTATAAGGTCCTATCAGCCCTGACGTAGAACGCCATGCGGGCGATATCCTCGTAGATGTGAAATCTACTCACCGTAGTCTCTCGCTAGGTATAGCCAACAACTTGCTTCCCTTTCTGCGCGGCGTCCGCCGTACTCGCCTGCAAACCTAGAATTACACAATACATCATACATAAGCTTGACATCACACAAACACGACATTAAAGCCGAACTAGTAACTCGTGTCGCGAACCAAGCGCGCGTGTGCGCGATACGCTAAAACGTGTGATTATGCGCCTGAAGCCACTCCGACGCGTCGCGATACGCGGAAACCCAAAACCCACAAACACGTATCACGCGTGTCGCGAAAGATTGAAAATACGGGAAAATAGGTATTCTACTCCAGATTTTGATACAGAAAAGGTATTGTAAAAATATATATACCAAAATAACTCACATAGCAGCAGACACCAACACCCCAAACCCCAACCCAAAACACCCCCATCTGGCCGCAAATTGCGGCCAGAATGCTTATTTCGGCGGCCTGGGTAGGGAATTGGGCTCCCAGGTTTGGTGTGTGCACTCTATACCCCCCATACATGCTACAGTAAGCTCTAGTTTCACTCTGAAATATCTCGGGTAGCAGCAGATCCTACAGAGCTTTATTTCTAGCTAAAATCCACACTTTTGCACTAAATTCAAACTTTAGGGTATTTTTCTGAAATCTGAAACAAACCTAAGTCTAAACCCACTCTAATAACTCATTAACAAGCTAATCAAGCCACAACAACATAAATTTTAACATATTAACACTAAATCCCTTCAATAGCACTAAAATTGCACAAAAAGGTGATATTTGGAAGCTAAACATGCAAGTTATGGAGAAAGAGGTTAAGACATGAATTTATACCTTCTAAAGACCTTATAATACACCAAAAGTTCCAGCTCCTCCTTCAAGTACGCAGATTTGCCTCCAAACACCTCAAAAACTCATTTTTCCTAAGGTTTTGTGAAGGAAATGTGTGGTTTTTGTGTAGGATTTGTGTAGAGATCAAAGAGACATGAAGAGAAGAAGAAAAGATGAGGGAAGGCTAGGGTTTTTCTGCTGGAATGCTGCTGGATTTCAGAATGAGGGAAAGAGCGAGAAGAGAGAAGAAAAGGGGTCCAAAAGTCAAAGTTCAATACCTAACACCATGGCTCATTTTCTATTAGATTTTGAATTATGAAAAAGGGTTTTGTTTTGGATAAAAGGGTGGGGAAAAATATAACAACCATGCAACACAAGAATGGTTAACATGTTACCAAAAACCCTAAGTCTCAAAAATGGCTAAGTGTGCAAGTGTGCACTAATACAAGAAAATTCCCAATATGCAAACACTACTAAATATAGCTAATAATCCTAGGAACACATATATATAATAACACGTACGATCACTAATTATCACGAAAGACATTCAAACGGAAATTCAAAGTGTTACACATTACCATGGCTAAGTGTTAAGGTTAGGTTAAAACACAAAGTAAAAACAAATTTAGTGGACTTTAGTCAATGCATCCACAAGCTTCCACAAGCTTCATGCATTTTCTAATTTACCACTAATTTTGTAATTACTTTTAAATGTTAAAACCCAACATAAAAAATAGCATGGTGTATGTCTCATACACCCAAGTCAAGTGTATCATCAACCATGATACATAAATATAACACATTTTAATATATATCATATATATAGTAAAAATGTGTACATGTGAGAAAAAACCCTAAGTGAACATGTGTTAGTTAATGTAAACTAGTATATCAAATATACAATTATACCATAAATTATTAAATCAACACTTGACTTAATAATCCAGTCATATCACATATAACCGACTAACATTCAATGTATCGACTTATCGAATCAACACTTGATTTGATAACCCGGCTATATCATATATAACCGACTGATACATAAAGTCGCGAGAATATAATACGGTATCACATACACGCATTATTCTCGGTCCTGCACATATCACATACGTGCTCCTATTTCGTTTTGCCTGAGCCAGTAAAACCTCTATGTAGGACTCTAAAGACTCGTCAATACGCCGGCAGTAGGTGATGATCACATCACGCACCCACAAGCCGTCAGCGGTACTAGCTGGACGTAACGGCTACCCGAGTATTGAGCGATCAGAAGATCAGCAAGCTAGCCCGCTCCAACTCCTGTAAAAGCCTGCCGGTAACACTTCCCGTACAGTCCGGTCTCCTCGTCTGATATGTCACATATCAAGTCTAGGGGTGGTAAACGTCAGACCCCAATAACCGATAAGTCGTGCCGATGTGAGGCTCATATCGGGTTGAGAAACTACTAGTAACACTTACCAGTAAATCTCTATATCAGCCCTGGCCAGGGACTTCCCTGTTACGGCCAATCGAGCACTGCGCAACATCAACCCCCAATACCGGGAGAGACGAAACCCCTCCTATCGCTCATTGCCTCCATGTGACTCGGGACTGTACCCAAAAACCACCATTTTGCATGCCCTCATGGACGTGGTAAGGTGGAAATCAAAGCACAGTAGGAATCACACAAGACTCTATGATGATGTCGGGTCTACAGACTAACCTGCACAAGTGTCACCAAAGAACTGCTATCTGACGTGAGGTATAATACCATCTGGGAGTTCTCGGTGAGTCCGTCCAGTGTACCCAGTCTCCACTGAGCACCCGTATACCATCTCTGATGTCAAACACCAATGGATATGGGATCATCCATCGCCCATCTCATGGGTCGAGAAGCGTATACGCTAGTCTACACTGGTATATCGATGCCCCGTCTCGATACACCCACGACTAGGGACCTTGAAGGATGTACTTGTGGACTACCATGTCCCCACTAGTATGATCCGCATTATAGTCCAGGTAGTCAAGTACTCATCCTAAGTGCTTTACCAACATGTAACTATAAGACAGTATAAAGAGACAAGTATACATGTTAAAGTAAAGAGCAACCAGATAGCATACTATCATGTCGAGCAAGAAAGTCCTCTCTATATATGTCCAAGCATCCAATATAATATACATCATCTGTACAATACTGGCCTCTAGGGCATACATACAACTAACAACAAGCAGCCGGGTTCTAAGGTCCAGTGGGAGGCCATCTCGAGGAGTCGAGACTGGGTTTCCTAACCCTAGAATTGGTAGGGTTGCTTTCCGCTCTCGTAGGGGTCTAGGGATATGGGTTTGGCTATTCATCGCGACCGTGGAATCCGTGTTTTATACAGGCTTAAAATCAAACACGGACCTCCTAGTATATCCAATATTTCAAATGTTTCTTCTGCTGCAATGTTATGTGATGAGATCATATTACTGCCTGAGACGAATGCTTATACTATATATATATATATATATCTGATATATAAATATTACATCTTTCGTTTCTGCTGTGATGCTTAGGAAGCATAAATGACGGGATTCATTAATGAGATTAATGAA
The DNA here is from genome assembly GCA_030015575.1 of Agapanthus africanus. Taxonomy (NCBI): domain Eukaryota; kingdom Viridiplantae; phylum Streptophyta; class Magnoliopsida; order Asparagales; family Amaryllidaceae; genus Agapanthus; species Agapanthus africanus. The sequence goes on along the minus strand of JASDDO010000031.1, from coordinate 84,770,568 downwards.
AGAAAAGAAACCTAAAATATGTTGCAGAATCAAATTTTATAAATAAAGGGTAGCTATAGTTCTTGCTTTGCACAGTGGTATTTATGAAATATCATGCACCTTATTCGATAAGGAAAGAGTCGAGATCCCTTCACCGGGAGTGACCTCTTTAGCAAAACTAGCAGATACTACAAACTCACGGTTTAGTTTTTGATTGCTTATATAGTTCTTGCTTTGCACAGCGGTATTTATGAAATATCCTGCACCTTATTCGATGAGTAAAGAGCCGAGATCCCTTCACCGAGAGTGACCTCTTTAGCGAAACTAGAAAAGCCTCAAAAACATTCCTTTTCAAAATCACTTGTTTCTACAACGATATCAAGTTCATTACGCTCATGGTTTTCTGAAAAACCTGCGTAACCCTCCGTCATTTCAGATAGATACTACTCAGTATTCGTACTACGTTTGTTGGCCAGCGTTAAGGCGTAGTGTGCGGTAGCTAACTAGTGCTTATCTGTAACATGATATGTGATTGGATTAGGGTAGTCGTACGACTTTGTTGACCTGCTTCAAGGGACGTGCTGGTGGGTTTAATTCAATCAAGAAATGTACGGGTTGAACTTGACTAGCGGATTGTGGTTTGTTGGCCTCCGTCAAGGACACATCACGCTAGAGGTAAAAGCATTATCGGGAATTTCAAGTATTGAAATTTGCAATGAGATTGCATACCTTCTATGAGATAGTTAGATCCTGATATCCATTATGAGTCAGAGTTACTCCTGGGAGAGTTTTACACAGGACAATTAGCCGATCAAGTAGGTGTCTAGAAAAGTGTTAACGGGGTTATGCCTCTGGGAAAACAAGGTTTATTTTTATTAGGTCCGTGCAAAAGCACAGGGAACCTCCCTCAAAGTACCAACACTGACCTGGCTGAAAGATTGGCGAACTTGTAAGGTGTAATTAATCCCGGCTAGTCTTACCTTTTAGGGTTTGAAGGAAGACTTGATGAAAACAGTGGGAGACATCCTGATTAGATAAGATAATAACCAATCTAGTCTTGCAAGAGCATACGCTAAAGTGTTTTTCTTCTCTCTCTCTCTCTCCAGGTAGCGACCATGTCATGCCTTAATCAAGATAATAATATGGATGTATTGACTGAACCCGCTTATTATACTGAGCAGGGGAACGTTTGCCCCGCTCCAACTTATAATTGTTATAAGTCCGAGCAGAGAATAGGAGAATATCTGGATTCTCATGCCGCCCAAACGAAGAATAAGCATGCTGATGTATTTTCTTCCGGTGTGTTTGTTATCGAGAACTGTTTCTCAGTTCACTCTACGTCCTGGGTATTAGATACCGGATCAGGATCCCACATATGTAATATGTTACATGGGCTGAGGAAAGGTAGAGAGCTAGGAGAGGGTGATCATTCCGTAAAGGGAATGGTGCAGATGTTACTGCCAAAGCAGGTGGCGAATATCACCTTGTATTACCAAATGGTAATACATTGATTCTGAACGAATGCTATTACATTCCGACCCTAATATGCAATCTTATATCAGTTTCTTTATTAACTAAAGAGGGATATTGTTTTGTAATACAGGATTATGTTATGAACATCTTCCTAAATCAAAAGTTGATTGGATCAGGCTCGTTAAATAATAGCATATACGTTCTAAATCAAACTCCAGTTCTTAATGTACAGCACACACACAAGAGGAAAAGTTCAGAAATGAACGAATCCTTCTTGTGGTATTGTAGACTGGGTCATATCAATGCGACATGACTAGCTAAGTTACATAAGGATGGATATTTGAATATGTTCGAATCATCATCTTATTAAACTTGTCATTCATGTCTCAAAGGCAAAATGACCAAAACTCCGTTTAGTGGACACGGAGAAAGAGTTAAGGAACTCTTAGGACTGGTACATAGTGATGTATGCGGTCCCATGTCTACACATGCCAGGAATGGTTCCTCGTACTTTATTACATTCACTGGCGATCTCTCAAGATACGGACATGTGTTCCTATTGAAACACAAGTCTGAAGCTTTTGAGAAATTCAAAGAATAAAAGAACGAAGTAGAGAACCAAACGGGAAAAAGTATTAAGATCCTTCGATCTGATCGAGGAGGAGAATACTTGAGCAATGAGTTCCTGGATTATTTAAAAGAGAATGGGATTCTCTCTCAGCTTACTCCTCCTTATACACCACAGCACAACGGTGTATCAGAGCGGAGGAATCGCACCCTATTAGATATGGTGCGCTCAATGATTAGCACCGCTAAGTTACCTATTTCCTTTTGGGGATATGCACTGGAGACAGCTGCAGATCTATTGAATATGGTTCCCACTAAATCTGTGCCATCCACTCCATATGAGATATGGAAAGGAAAGAGACCATATCTTAATTATGTTAAGATATGGGGTTGTCCGGCATATGTGAAAACACAGAATCCGGACAAGCTCGGCGCAAGTTCTTTTCTGTGTAAGTTTATTGGATATCCCAAACATTCGCGCGGGTATATCTTCTACCACACCGAGGAACAAAAGGTGTTTGTTTATCGACATGCCACCTTTTTAGAAAAGGAATTTCTTGAAAAAGAATATAGTGGCAAGGAGGTAAAACTGGAAGAGGTTCCAGCTATATAAACTACGACAGAAGATTTGGTTGAACCAAAGGATTCAGTAGTTCCCGACGAACCTCAGTCGCTCCGCCGATCTAGTAGGGTTCCTCATCTACCTGAGAGATACTACGGTTTTCTCATAGATGGTGGAAGCGAGGATTGCATCATGGAAGATGATGACCCGACTAGCTTCGAGCAGGCCATCACGAGTAGTTACTCTGTGAAGTGGCTGGATGCAATGCGATCTGAGATGGAATCCATGTACACCAACAAAGTATGGACTTTGAAAGTTGCTCCTGAAGGGGTAAAACCCATTAGGAGCAAATGGATCTTTAAGAAGAAACTTGGTGTAGATGGAAAAGTTGATACTTTCAAAGCTAGACTTATTGCAAAGGGTTTTCGTCAACGACCAGGTGTAGATTATCACGAAACCTTTTCTCCAGTGGCTATGCTTAAGTCCATCCGGATCCTACTTGCCATTGCTGCATACCATGACTACGAAATCTGGCAAATGGATGTTAAGACCGCCTTTCTAAATGGTTATTTAGAAGAGTGCGTATACATGGCTCAGCCAGAGGTCTTCGTAGACAGTGGGAGCAGAGCAAAGGTGTGCAAGTTTCTTAAATCCATCTACGGGTTAAAGCAAGCATCGCGGAGTTGGAACATCTGTTTTGATATTGTAGTCAAAGAGTTTGACTTCATCAAAAACGTAGATGAACCTTGTATTTACAAGAAGTTTGCAGAGAGTAAGGTTGTCTTCCTCGTATTGTATATGGATGACATACTCTTGATAGAAAATGATGTTCCTATGCTGCACTCGGTCAAGCTCTTCTTATCACATAGATTCTCAATGAAAGATCAAGGTGATGCCTCATGTATTTTGGGGATTAAGATCTGTAGAGATAGATCTAAACGGATATTGGGATTGTCCCAATCTAGGTACATTGACACCATACTAAAGAGGTTTAGTATGGAAGAATCCAAGCACGGTAACCTACCCACGATCTCTGGACTCACTCTTTCCAAAGAGATGTCTCCCAAGACTGATTTGGAGAGAGCTCGCATGCAAGGGATACCCTATGCTTCGGCAGTAGGCTGTAAGTCCACGTTACCCGTCCCCGGTTCTTTCGGGGTTACGGAAATGGTGAAAAATGATTTTTCGGTGAAGGGTAACATGGACTCTAGAAACAGATCTTTGCTAAACAAACTATCTAACAACCTAACTAAGAGTTTACCTACTATGTTAGGGGTTATACCTAATCTTGAACTCCTTCTCTTCGACTCCTTGTAGTGGTCGGATCGGCCTCACCTCGTCGTCTCCTTGTGCCCAAGATGGATCCATCCGAAAGCTTCTACCTTTGGCTCCAACCTCAATCTAGAGGAAACTAAAGTCCTTGGCTTGCTAGACCTTGAACTTTAGGATGAGTAGAGAAGTGTTTTAGTGTTTTATCTCCAAGGCAAATGGTTCTCAACTCATGAGAGACTTTGCCTTGAGCTAGAGGAAGAGGGAAATCAAACGATGAGAGAGAATGAGAATGATAGAATGAATAAGACTTTTTACAACCATGCTCTCATAACACAAAATAATCATGATAATAATAGTAATTGAGTATTATGTGATGGTTCATTTCAATAGCAATATCATTTCATGCATTTAATGCAATTTGTAAACCAACAAGAAAGCAAAAGTCATACCCATGAAATGATAGCCATTGTAATGATGATGGCCAACAAGTCCAAGCTAGTCAACCGGTCAACAAAGTCAACAAGGTCAAACTTTCAACCCAACCATGGCACAATAATACTTAATTAATATTATTATTAATCATATTTCTTATTCTCATTAGGGTTTAGAAAAGGTCAACAGTCAACAACCCTAATGAGAATCCTCTGCCTCTGTCTCTGTCAACCGTGCATACACACCCGCATCCGCGTTCCGAGGAACACGAATACAAACGAGATAAAACCAATCCCAAAATGTATACTACGATCTGGCTTAAACCAAAGCCCGCTAGTAATAACTGCCCGGACACCAAACGTGCACAAGTGCACGGATGTGACCGAACCCTGTCGCAAAACCATGCGACCTCTATTCTGTTTTGCCCAAAGGCGAATAGCTCTCTGTGTGGGACTCGAAAGACTCGACACTATGCTGGCAGTGGGTTTAACCACAGACCGCAAGCGGCACTAGCTGTGCGTAACGGTCCCCAGGTAGATGCCTGTAGGGTTCCTAGGCACCCTAATGAGGTCTCACAAGGCATCAACCATGCCAATTTCAAATTTTAACGGTGCCGAGAAACCCGACTACGGATCGTCGGCTAGATTTTTAGGCGATAAAAGAAACTAGTTAACACTTAACTAAAAGGATACGGAAATACAACCTTTGTAGATCCGGTGCTCCACCTCCACGGCTCCGCAATGAAGTCCTCTCCACTGTCCAAATCGAACCATGATTCTCACGGTGGTTTCATCGGAGAAAAGACCGGGCTAGGTCGTCGACAACGTGCCGAAGATGATCTACGTCGAGGCATCACTAGATCAAGCTCCACCTTCACCAAGCCTTGAAAACTAGTGAAGGAAACACACTCTACTACTTGGCAAGAGGTAGAGGATGAAGAAACAGAAGTGGGTAGACTTTAGAATTGGATTTCTCACTCTTTTTCATCAATCACCATTGATGGATGCTTGGTTTTCTTCTTGAAGAAGAAGAAGAAGAAGAAGATAATGAATATGATAAGTTAATTAAATTAGAATAAAAAATCAAAACTTATCATAAACAAAACCATAGTTAGGTGTAGAGAGTGGACTATGGTTAAATGGAGTGGTTAGGGTTAAGCATGAGACAAAATGGTGACTTAGTCAAACCTTCATGAATCTTCATGAAAGAAATAAATGAAAGACACCATTTTCTCTTTATGTATTTTATTTTCCAAAAAGGATAAATGAAATAAATAAATGAATAAGTAAAAACAAAACCCTAACCATTACACAACCATGGTTTAATCTTTACACTTCACCAATTTTGCATGTATCATCAAACATGATACAATCAAGTGCACAAAACTATATCGAATATACAATGTGCACAAGCGAGTGAGAAAATCCATTTAAAGTGAACCAATATTAGTTAATGCAAAGTAATATATCAAATATATAATTATACATTAAATCATTAAATCAACACTTGATTTAACGATCCGGTCATATCGTATATAACCGACTAATATCCAATGTATCGGCTTATCGAATCAACCCTCGATTCGATAACTAGGTTATATCGCATATAACCATTCGATACATTCATCGTGAGAATGGAATACGGTATCACATACACGCATTATTCTCGGTCCCGCACATATCTCATATGCGCTCCTATTTCGTTTCGCTTGAGCCAGGAAACCTTTGTGTAGGACTCTAAAGACTCGTCAATACGCCAGCAGCAGATGATGATCATATCAAGCACCCACAAGCCGCAAGCGGTCTGCTAAACGTAACGGCCACCCGGGTATTGAGCGATCAGAAGATCGACGAGCAAGCCCGCTCACACTCCAGTGAATCCATCCAGTAACACTACCGTACAGTCCGGTCTGATCGTCTGATATGTCGCATATCTCGCCTAGGGGTGGTAAACGTCAGACCCCAATAGCTCGATAAGTCGTGTGGATATGAGGTCTATAACAATTCGAGAAACTACTGGTAACACTTACCAGTAAATCTCAGCAACCCTGGCCAGGGATTTCCTGTTATAGCCAATCGAACACAGCGCAACATCAATCCCCTATACCGGGAGAGACGAATCCCCTCCTATCGCTCATTGCCTCCATGTGACTCGGGACTGTACCCAAAAACCACCGTTTTGCACGCCCTCTTGGACGTGGTAAGATGGAAATCAAAGCACAGTGGGAACCACACAAGACTCTATGACGATCTCGGGTCAACAGACTACTCTGTACCAGTGTCACCAGAGAACTGCCATCTGACGTGAGGTATAATACCATCTGGGAGTTCTCGGCGAGTCCGTCCAGTGTACCCAGTCTCTACTGAGCACCCGTATATCATCTCTGATGTCAAACACCAATGGATATGGGATCATCCATCGCCCATCTGTATGGGTCGAGAAGGTACATGCTAGTCTACTCTGGTATATCGATGCCCCGTCTCGATACACCCACGACTAGGGACTTTGAAGGATGTACTTATGGACTACCATGTCCCCACTAGTATGATCCGCATCATAGTCCAGTTAGTCAAGTACACATCCTAAGGGCTTTACCAACATGTAACAGAGAGACAATCAGTATACACGTTAAGGTAAAGATCAACCAGATAGCATACTATCATGTCGAGCAAGAAAGTCCTCCCTATATATGTCCCAGCATCCACTACAATATACATCCAATGTACAGTAATGGCCTCTAGGGCATACATATAACTAACAATCTCCCACTTGCACTAAGGCCATCTGTAGCAGTGGTTGTAGTATCTCATACTCAACCATCCCATAAAAGTCTCTCTCTGGGAATAGGCCTTCGTGAGTGGATCCGCCGTGTTGTCCTCTGAGTCTACTCTCCTAACCTCGATCTCTTAGAGATCTACCATCTCCATGATCAAGTGATACTGCCTTAGAATATGTCTGGATCACTGATGGGACCAGTGTTCCTTGGCATAAGCCACAACTCCATTGTCACACAATGGGAGGAACATAGTTCATCTCATGAACCAATATACACCCAAACAGCCTCTTTGGTAGCATCTTAAGTAGCGATGTATCCTGCCTTTATCGTCTAGTATGCCACGGTATCTAGCTTGGAACTCTTCCAACATACCGTCCCTTTACTGAGGGTAAAGACAATGCCTGCGACTGACATTCAGTCGTCTTTATCACCCTGGAACACTTCCAGTGATTCTTCCCAGGATCAACTGATACCATCTCACTACACCTAGTGAGATTCCTAACATCCAATTAGATCTATCTCATAGATCAAAAATCCAGGATTTAGTAGGTATCACTTTGATCCTATATGGAGAATCATTGTGATAAGCAGAGATTGATCGAGCGTAGCATAGAAAACTCCTTCCCTATCAAGAGTATGTCATCCACGTACTCTACGAGGATCGTCACCATACTCCCTACTACCTTTTTGTTTATACAAGGTTCATCTACCATTTTGATGATGTCAAACTCTTTGACTAAGACATCAAAACAGACGTTCCAACTCCGCGATGCCTGCTTTATCCTATAAAGCATCTTGTTCACCTTTCCGCTGCTCCCACTGTTTACGAAGCCCTCTGGCTGTGTACTTATAGACGCCCTCTTCCAAAACATCATTTTAGAAGAGCTGTCATGACACCCAACCACCAGATATCGTAGTCATGGTATGTAGCCGTGGCAAGTAGGATCTGGATGGACTTAAGCATAGCTACTTGAAAAAGGTTTCATCATAATCCACGCCTGGTAAATGATGCAAACTTTTAACAAGTCTAGCTTTGAAAGTCTCAACTTTTCCATGTACACCAAGTAATCTTCTCTAGATATACTTGCTCCTGATGGGGATTTAACCCTTCAGATATAGCAACTAAAGTCCATACTTTGTTGGTGTATAAGGATTCCATCTCAGACCGCTAAACATCCAGCCATTCTTACAGAGTCCCTACTCTTGATGGCCAGCTCGAAACTAGTTGGGTCATCATCTCATGATGCAATCCTCGCTCCTACTGTCATAGCAACCGAAGTATCTTTCAGGTGGGTGAGGAACCCTAATATATCGACGGAGAGGCTGAGGTTCGTTGGAATCTACTGAATCCTTTGGTTCTGTCAAATCATCAGTTGCAGTTTGTATAGCTGGAACATTTCCAGTTGTACATAACTGACATTGCCTCTAGCTTTTCCGGATTTTGCTTTTCAGATATAGGCCGGACAACCCCAAATCTTAACTAGCTTAAGACATGGGCTCTTCCCTTTCCATATCACATATGAAATGGTAGGCTTTGATTTGATTCGAACCCTAATTCAATAGGTATGCAGCTTCATAAGTGCATAACTCCCAAAAGGAAATAGGTAACTCGGTAGTACTCATCATAGAGCACACCATATCGAATAGGGTGCAATTGCTCCGCCCCGATATACCATCGTGCTATGGTGTATACGGAGGAGTAATGCTGAGAGAGAATCTCATTCTCCTTCTGAATAGTCCAGAATTTCCGTGCTCAAGTATTCTCCTCCTCGATCACATCAAAGGACATAATACTTATACCCGTATATCGGTTCTCTACATCTAAATCATATTCTGTGAATATCTCAAAAGATTCGGACTTAAGTTTCAACAGGAACATATGACTGAATCTTGAGAGATTATCAGAGAATATAATGAAGTATAAAGAATCAGTCCTGGCATGTGTAGACAGGAGACCTTACATACATCATCATGTATCAGTCCCAAGAGTTCACTAACTCTTTCTCTGTTTCCAGTAAACGGAACTATGGTCATCTTATCTTTGTGACATGACTGGCGAGTTTCACAAGATGTAAATTCAAACTAATTTAAATATGCATCTTTATGTAACTCTAGCTAATCGGGTCACATTGATCTGACCCAGTCTACAATACCTCAAGAAGAATTCGTTCATTTTTTAACTCTTCCTCTTGTGTGTGTTCTGTATACTAAGAACTGTAGTTTGATTTAGAACATTAATCTTTTTAGATAACGTGCCTGAACCGATCAACTTTTGATATAGGAAATGTTCAAAACATTATCCAACAATACAAAATTTTATCGTTTCTTTACTAATAAAGAGACCGATATAATTTTGTATATCAGGTTCGGTATCTAATAACATTCGTTCAGAATCAATGTATTGGTAATACAGGGTGACAGTGACCGACAGACTTGGCTGCAACACTAGCCCCGTTTTCTGCCTCATGAAACTTATCACCCGTTCTCAGTTTTTCTACCCTTTTGTAGCCCTATGTAACAGATTACATATCTGGGATCCTGATCCGGTATCATATACCCAGGATGCGGAGGATACTGAGAAACAGTTCTTTGTAATGAACACACCCGAAGATGATGCATCATATGCACTTTCTTCGTTTGGGCGGCACGGGAAATCTGGTATTACCCAATTTCCTGCTCTGTCTTATACAAATTATAAGTTGGAGCGGGACCAACGTTCCCCAGCTCAGTATAACAAGCGGATTCGGTCAATAATCCGTATTATTATCTTGATTAAGGCGTGATATGGTCGCTACCAGGAGAGAGAGAGAAGAAAACACTCAGCGTGCGCTCTTGCAAGAATAGATTGGTTATTATTTTATCTAATCAGGATGGCTCCCACTGCTTTTTATCAAATCTTCCTTCAAACCCTAAAAGGAAAGACTAGCCGGGATTAATTACACACTACAAGTTCGCCAATCTTTCAGCCAGGCCAGTGTCGGTACTTTGAGGGAGGTCCCCCGTGCTTTTGCACGAACCTAATTAATGTAAACCTCCTTTTCCCAGAGGCGTAACCTCGTTAACACCTTTCTAGACACCTACTTGATCGGCTAATTGTAATGTATAAAACTCTCCCAGGAGTAACTCTTACTCGCAGCGGGTATCGGGATCCAACTATCTCATAGAAGGTATGCAATCTCATTGCAAATTTCAACACTTTAAATTCCCGATGATATTTTGCCCCTAGCGTCCTATGACCTTGACGCAGGCCATCAAACCATAATCCGCTAGTCAAGTTCAACCCATCATTTCCTGAATGAATTAAACCCACCCGCACGACCCTTGACGCAGGCCAACAAAGTCGCACGACTACCCTAATCCAATCTGCATCATATGCATAAGCAGATAAATACTAGTTAGCTACCACACACTACGCCTTGACCCAGGCCAACAAACGTAGCACGAATACTAAATAGGACTTATCTGAAATGACGGAGGGCTACGACAGGTTTTTCTGAAAACCTATTGCGTAATGAACTCGATATCGTTGTAGAATCAAATGATTTTAAAAATGGAGTGCTTTTGAGGCTTTTCTAGTTTTGCTAAAGGAGTCACTCCCGGTGAAGGGATCGTCGGTCCTTTCTTCGTCGAATGAGGTGCGGGATATATCATATATATCACTGTGCAAAGCAAAAACTCTTAAAAGCAATCAAAAGACAAACCGAGGGTGAAGCATCTGCCGGTTATTGCTAAAGGAGTCACTCCCGGTGAAGGGATCTCAGTCCTTTCCTTATCGAATAAGGTACAGGATATATCGTATATACCGCTGTGCAAAGCAAGAACTGTAGCTACCTGTTTTATTTTGAAATTCGATTCTACAACATCTTAGGTTTCATTTATTTCATTAATCTCATTAATGAAGTCCCATCATTTAATTACCTAAACATCACAGATAAATACGACGTACACTTATGCCATCCGCATTCGCCTCGATGTCCCCTCGTGCACCGTTAGGTTAGGTAACTAACGGCAGAGCAGGGCAGGGCTAGCACGGGTGTAAAACATAAGTAACGTCTATATAATATATCATATATACTATATACTGTATCTATCACAGAACATCACATGATCACATCACAGATATCGCAGCAGAAGAAACATATGAAATATTGGATATACTAGGACGTCCGTGTTTTCAATACGAGCCAGTATAAAACACGGATTCCACGGTCGTGATGAATAGCCAAACCCACACCCCTAGACCCCTACGAGAGCAGAAAGCAACCCTACCAATTCTAGAGTTAGGAGACCCGGACTCGACTCCTCGAGTTGGTCTCCCACTGGACTCCAGAACCCCGTTACTTGTGCCCTCCTCCTTGGGTCTATCCTAGTGCGGAAAAGTAAATAATATACAACGGGTGACAACTTCCGCAACCTGGAAGTGCCCCAATAAAAGAATATTACATACAAGTTTTTACATGAATGAAAATGAAAAACACTCATCTCACATAAAAACCCCCGGCTATTCGAACACGACGATCCAATATAACATATCCAGCAACACATAACATCACATGTCATCAACGTAAGTAAATATGCGCATCCCAATTGTCGTTGACATATAGCAACGAAACCGGCGATATCACATATTACACTTACGGTCACAGAAAAGAAAGTGTAAAACTACAACAGTTGGAATCCGCAACTCCTTTAGACATCACATGCCTAATCAAATGAATTCTTTAGACATCGCATTCCTAACAATTATAAACCCCGCATTTTAGTCTCTTTATCGAAAACACTTTTCAATACCAAGTCGGGTAATTCAACAAGATTCCCGACATCCTGATCGAATACTCATCGCAAACTTCAGTAGACAGTCGCACCCCTGATACCGTCGACGAAGTGCACCAAGGTGGAACACCGCTGCCGCGAGCACCTGAACGGATGCTTTCGGCGACGGGGTTCTCCTACAGTCACTTGGTCGGGGATATAGGGTGTAGCTGTCTATTAAGTTTACCCGGGGAGTATCCGCGTACGCTACGTGATTGCGACGGACTTTTGATCACATCAAAATTCCGTAGCAACCGATCAAGTGAGACTAAACTGCTATGTTTATAATATTCATTCAGTTATTTAATAACTTTTGTGAATTCCAATTGTTGTATCACATTCCGGATAAACAGAAAATGTTAAACTTTTCGATTGAACATTCGAACACCCAAGTTTTCCCGAAACCATCAACTCATGAAATAAGTCTAACAACATTCAGTTCGTGCCTCAGTACCAACGGTCCAGCCGTAGAAGGGTCAAGCCAACGCCTCACATGTGGCACGTCGTACTGCCCCAAACCCGAAGGTTCAAAGGGCAGTTCAAGACGGTCACATAATCGAGTTAAGGTTTGTTGTCTTCTAGAGGGTCCATCGCGTTACTTGCACTACTTAGAACGTCGTTAAACTACGGAAAAATCCAACACTTGGAAATTTCCCGACAGGGGAAAAATTGGGTATTTATATCCGGTCGAACTTTTTAACATATTCTAAAATTATCCGGAAAGCCAAATAGACAAAATCTGATAAACCCGATCGAATCATCGAAGCTCCAAAACATCCCAGATTATTCAACTCTAGAATAAATATTAAAAATACCCAGAGAACTCATCACTGTTAAATAGGAATTACTGTGCAAAAGTCAACGCAAGAAGAGACCATGAGGCCGCGGAACCGCCGCACATGCCAAGCTCATGCCGTGGTTCCACGGTGGTTTAATTGAATTAGGCCCCCGTATTTCACAGTAATTCATATAAAACCCTGCTTAATTTTCTACATATTTTTAATGTGGAAAAATGCACAGTTTTGAAAAAAGGACAGAGAGCATGGGAAAAATGAGGTTTCGGGTTCGATCGGGATTCAAACGTCGTCTAGACTTCGCCTAAGGCTCTAGCTAGGCTCTGATACCACTGTAGGGTTCCTAGGCACCCTAATGAGGTCTCACAAGGCATCAACCATGCCAATTTCAAATTTTAACGGTGCCGAGAAACCCGACTACGGATCGTCGGCTAGATTTTTAGGCGATAAAAGAAACTAGTTAACACTTAACTAAAAGGATACGGAAATACAACCTTTGTAGATACGGTGCTCCACCTCCACGGCTCCGCAATGAAGTCCTCTCCGCTGTCCAAATCGAACCATGACTCTCACGGTGGTTTCATCGGAGAAAAGACCGGGCTAGGTCGTCGACAACGTGCCGAAGATGATCTACGTCGAGGCATCACTAGATCAAGCTCCGCCTTCACCAAGCCTTGAAAACTTGTGAAGAAAATACACTCTAATACTTGGCAAGAGGTAGAGGATGAAGAAATAGGAAGTGGGTAGACTTTAGAATTGGATTTCTTACTCTTTTTCATCAATCACCATTGATGGATGCTTGGTTTTCTTCTTGAAGAAGAAGAAGAAGAAGATAATGAATATGATAAGTTAATTAAATTAGAATAGAAAATCAAAACTTATCATAAACAAAACCATAGTTAGGTGTAGAGAGTGGACTATGGTTAAATGGAGTGGTTAGGGTTAAGCATGAGACAAAATGGTGACTTAGTCAAACCTTCATGAATCTTCATGAAAGAAATAAATGAAAGCCACCATTTTCTCTTTATGCATTTTATTTTCCAAAAAGGATAAATGAAATAAATAAATGAATAAGTAAAAACAAAACCCTAACCATTACACAACCATGGTTTAATCTTTACACTTAACCAATTTTGCATGTATCATCAAACATGAGACAATCAAGTGCACAAAACTATATCGAATATACAATGTGCACAAGCGAGTGAGAAAATCCATTTAAAGTGAACCAATATTAGTTAATGCAAAGTAATATATCAAATATATAATTATACATTAAATCATTAAATCAACACTTGATTTAACGATCCGGTCATATCGCATATAACCGACTAATATCCAATGTATCGGCTTATCGAATCAACCCTCGATTCGATAACTAGGTTATATCGCATATAACCATTCGATACATTCATCGCGAGAATGGAATACGGTATCACATACACGCATTATTCTCGGTCCCGCACATATCTCATATGCGCTCCTATTTCATTTCGCTTGAGCCAGGAAACCTCTGTGTAGGACTCTAAAGACTCGTCAATACGCCGGCAGCAGATGATGATCATATCAAGCACCCACAAGCCGCAAGCGGTCTGCTAAACGTAACGGCCACCCGGGTATTGAGCGATCAGAAGATCGACGAGCAAGCCCGCTCACACTCCAGTGAATCCATCCAGTAACACTACCGTACAGTCCGGTCTGATCGTCTGATATGTCGCATATCTCGCCTAGGGGTGGTAAACGTCAGACCCCAATAGATCGATAAGTCGTGTCTATATGAGGTCTATAACAATTCGAGAAACTACTGGTAACACTTACCAGTAAATCTCAGCAACCCTGGCCAGGGATTTCCTGTTATAGCCAATCGAACACAGCGCAACATCAATCCCCTATACCGGGAGAGACGAATCCCCTCCTATCGCTCATTGCCTCCATGTGACTCGGGACTGTACCCAAAAACCACCGTTTTACACGCCCTCTTGGACGTGGTAAGATGGAAATCAAAGCACGGTGGGAACCACACAAGACTCTATGACGATCTCGGGTCAACAAACTACTCTGTACCAGTGTCACCAGAGAACTGCCATCTGACGTGAAGTATAATACCATCTGGGAGTTCTCGGCGAGTCCGTCCAGTGTACCCAGTCTCTACTGACCACCCGTATATCATCTCTGATGTCAAACACCAATGGATATGGGATCATCCATCGCCCATCTGTATGGGTCGAGAAGGTACACGCTGTCTACTTTGGTATATCGATGCCCCGTCTCGATACACCCACGACTAGGGACTTTGAAGGATGTACTTATGGACTACCATGTCACCACTAGTATGATCCGCATCATAGTCCAGGTAGTCAAGTACACATCCTAAGGGCTTTACCAACATATAACAGAGAGACAATCAGTATACACGTTAAGGTAAAGATCAACCAGATAGCATACTATCATGTCGAGCAAGAAAGTCCTCCCTATATATGTCCCAGCATCCACTACAATATACATCCAATGTACAGTAACGGCCTCTAGGGCATACATATAACTAACAATGCCGATAAGAAGACTAACGAGGTGAACACATCCGAACTCCTACTGAGCCTGAATATGACAGTCTACGTACAGTCCGGTCTGTTCGTCTGAGAATATCGCATAGCAGGCCTAGGGGCGGTAAACGTCAGTCCCCTAATAGCGGTACAAGTCGTGTCGGAGTGTAGCCCAGAACACCCTGAGATAACACTGGAAACCTACCAGTGTATCTCGCTTGCCCTGGCCAGGGACGACTGTGTGTAATGGCTCTCCTTGACACAGTGCGATATCAACTCCCAATACCGGGAGAGACGAATCCTGTCTAACCGTCACTGCCTCCAAGTGCTTCGGGACTGCACCCAACTACTACCTGTTTGCACGACTCCTTTGAGCCGTGGTAGGGTAGTAATAAAAGTACAGTGGGAACACACTCGAGGAGAAGTGACAGTGTCAAGTCAGCGGACTAAGCTGTACTCATGTCCTCTGGGAACTGATAACTGACGATAGGTATAGTACCAACCAATCAGTTCCCGACGAGTCCTGTCCAGTGTACTCATAACCTAACGAGCACCTGCATACTATCTCAAGTATGTCGTACGGACGACTGTGGGACAGACCGTCTCTCCTGCTGGGATGAGAAGCGCATACGCTAGTCTACTCCAGAGTATCGATGCCCTGTCTCGATAGTCCTACGACTAGGGACCTGTATAAGGATGTGCTTGTGGATTATCCAGCCCCCACGAGCGTGGCTGCCATCACAACGCTGGTAATCAAGCAAAGATCCTAAGGGCTCCACTAATGTGTATAGGCGATATGTTAAAAGAAACACATGTACACATATTGAAGTAGAAACAAACCAAGTAGCATACTACTATTTTGAGCAAGATTGTCTATACAACTGTGAATATCCCAAGCTTCCATCAAGTAATATACAAACTAGTATGATACAGTAATAGCCTCTAGGTCATATACACTAACAATCTCCCACTTGCACTAAGGCCATGTACTGGCGTATCGAAGACCTATCATCTCGATCAGCCGTTCGAACTAAGTCTGGGGTAAGGCCTTCGTGAGTGGATCAGTAGTGTTATCTTTCGTAGAAACCCTCCGAACCTTGATCTCCCGGCGATCCACGATCTCCCTGATCAGGTGATACCGCCTCAAGATGTGTTTGGACTTCTGATGGGACCTGGGTTCCTTCGCTAAAGCTATAGCCCCGTTGTTGTCGCAATACAGAGGTATTGGATCAACAATGGACGGAACCACCTGAAGTTCTGTCAAGAACTTCCTTATCCAGACGGCTTCTTTTGCGGCATCAGCAGCAGCGATATATTCCGCTTCCATCGTCGAGTCAGCAACGGTTTCCTGTTTGGAACTCTTCCAACACACCGCATCTCCATTGAGGGTAAAGACAAAACCCGACATGGACTTGGAATCATCCTTGTCACTCTGGAAGCTGGAGTCAGCAAAGGCCTCGATCTGGAGGTCTTTTCCCCCATACACCAAGAACATCTCCTTAGTCTTTCTCAGGTACTTGAGAATGTTCTTTACCGCTATCCAGTGCTTCTCCCCAGGGTCTGACTGATACCGGCTTACCACACTCAGTGCATAAGCTACATCTGGTCTGGTACACAACATCGCATACATTATAGAGCCTACCGCAGAAGCGTAGGGTATAATAGACATGCGATCCCTTTCTAAATCAGTCTTGGGAGACATCTCTTTGGAGAGGGTGATCCCGTGACAAGCCGGTAGATTACCGTGCTTGGAATCTTCCATACTGAATCTTTTCAGTATGGTGTCGATGTACCTGGACTGCGAAAGTCCTAATATCCTCTTGGATCTATCACGATGGATCCAAATCCCCAGAATATAAGTGGCATCACCCAGGTCTTTCATAGAGAACCTGTGTGACAAGAACCCTTTGACAGATTGTAGCATAGGAATGTCATTTCCTATCAAGAGAATGTCATCCATGTATAAAACGAGGAATATAACTGTTCTTGCTACAAATCTACTATAGATGCATGGTTCATCTAGATTTTTGATAAAGCCAAAATCTTTGACTGTCTCATCAAAACAGATGTTCCAACTCCGCGATGCCTGCTTTAGTCCATAGATGGACTTAAGCAACTTGCACACCTTTCCGCTTCTCCCACTCTGAATGAAACCCTCTGGCTGGTCCATATAGACATACTACTCTAAATTTCCATTTAGAAAAGCGGTCTTTACGTCCATCTGCCAAATCTCATAATCGTGGAAGGCAACAATGGCAAGAAGGATCCGAATGGATTTCAGCATAGCCACTGGAGAAAAGGTTTCATCATAGTCCAAACCAGGTCTTTGACGAAAACCCTTTGCAACAAGTCTAGCCTTATAGGTCTCAACCTGTCCATCTACACCAATCTTCTTCTTGAAGATCCACTTGCATCCTACGGGTTTTACCCCATCTGGAGCAATGTCCAAAGTCCATACTTTGTTGGTGTACATGGACTCCATTTCGGTCCGCATTACGTCCAGCCATTTTACTGAGTCAACGCTCTGAATGGCCTGCTGGAAGCTAGTAGGCTCATCACTATCAATGATGCAATCCTCTCTATCCCCGTCTATGAGAAAACCGTAGTATCTCTCGGGCGGATGAGACTTCCTACTACTCCTGCGGAGCGACGCAGGAATGTCATATTCTTTCGAACCCTCTGGTTCTTCTAAGATTTCAGTAATAGCTCGTGGTTCTGGAATTTCTTCCAGTTCTATTGCGCTTCCACTTATCTGATTTTCAAAAAACTCAGTTTCCAAGAAGCAGGCATGACGAGAAACAAAAACCTTTTGTTCCACTTCGCAATAGAAGAAATATCCCTTGGAGTTCTTTGGATATCCCACAAACTTGCATTGTACTGAGCGTGCCTCGAGTTTGTCCGCATGCTGCTTTTTGACAAAAGCTGGACATCCCCATGTCTTAATGTGCTTAAGATAGGGTTTCTTCCCACACCACATCTGATATGGTATGGTAGACACTGTCTTAGTTGGAACTCGGTTCAAAAGATATGCAGCTGATTCTAGTGCATATCCCCAGAATGATCGCGGTAACTCAGCGTTACTCATCATGGAACGTACCATATCCAATAGGGTTCGGTTCCGTCTCTCTGATACACCGTTATGTTGCGGAGTGTATGGAGGAGTAAGCAGAGAGAGAATTCCATTCTCTTTTAGGTAATCCAGGAACTCGGCACTCAAGTATTCACCACCTCGATCAGATCTCAGTGTCTTGATACTTTTGCTGGTTTGTTTTTCTACTTCATTCTTATATTCCTGGAATTTTCCAAAGGCTTCGGATTTATGTTTCATTAAGAAGACATATCCATACCTTGAAAAGTCATCCGTAAAAGTAATGAAGTAAGAATAACCGCTTCGTGCATGTGTAGACATTGGACCGCACACATCGCTGTGTACGAGTCCCAAGAGCTCGCTCACTCTTACTCCGTGTCCAGTGAACGGAGTCTTTGTCATCTTTCCTTTAAGACGGGATTGACAAGTTGCATATGATTGATATTCGAACGGATCCAAATATCCTTCTGTATGTAACTTCGTCAACGATCTCTCATTGATGTGTCCCAGTCTACAATGCCATAAGAAAGCATGATTTATTTCTGGAGACTTTCTTTTGTGTGTATTCTGGACATTGAAAATTTGTGGTTAGTTTAATACGTATATACCATTGCTTAATGTACCTGACCCAATCAAAACTTGATTAAGGTGAATGTTTACAACATTACTTATAAATGCAAATTCATAAGCTTCTTTAGATAATAAAGATACAGATATGATATTACAAGTTGCATTGGGTACAAAATAACAATCATGCAAAACCAAAACATGTACATCTGACATTCCCAAGTGATAGTCCCCCTCGGAATCAGCATCCATGCCAGCTCCGTTTGCAACTCTGAGGGTCATATCACCTGCTTTCAAAACCCTACGCTTTCTCAGTGCCTGCATAGAATTACAGATATGAGATCCTGATCCGGTATCCAATACTCAGGAAGTAGAGTTTATTGATAGACAGTTTTCAATAACATACACACCTGAAGCCGAAGCCGCAACTTGCTTCGGGTCCTGGTTGTTAGTGTATATGCCCTAGAGGCCATTACTGTATCATACTAGTTTGTATATTACTTAATGGAAGCTTGGGATATTCACCTTGTATATACAATCTTGCTCAAAATAGTAGTATGCTACTTGGTTTGTTTCTACTTCAATGTGTACATGTGTATATTTTATATCGCTTATACACATTAGTGGAGCTCTTAGGATCTTTGCTTGATTACCAGCGTTGTGATGGCAGTCACACTAGTGGGGCTGGGTAATCTATAAGCATATCCTTATGCAGGTCCTTGGTCGCAGGACTATCGAGACAGGGCATCGATACTCCGGAGTAGACCTGCGTGTGCGCTTCTCATCCCAGTGTGGGAGATGGTCTGTCCCACAGCCATCAGTACGTCGTACTTAAGAGAGTATGCGGGTGCTCGTTGGTTTACGAGTACACTGGACAGGACTCGTCGGGAACTGACTAGTTGGTATTATGCCTATCGTCAGTTATCAGTTCCCAGGTGACATGAGTACAGCTTAGTCCGCTGACTTGACACTGTCACTTCGCCTCGAGTGTGTTCCCACTGTACTTTGATTACTACCCTACCACGGCTCAAAGGAGTCGTGCAAACAGGTGGTAGTTGGGTGCAGTCCCGAAGCACTTGGAGGCAGTGACGGTTAGACAGGATTCGTCTCTCCCGGTATTGGGGGTTGATATCGCGCTGTGTCTAGAAGAGCCATTACACAAGTAGTCCCTGGCCAGGGCAAACGAGATATACTGGTAGGCTTCCAGTGTTATCTCAGGGTGTTTTGGGCTTCACTCCGACACGACTTGTACCGCTATTGGGGGACTGACGTTTAGCGGCCCCTAGGCCCGCCATGCGATGTATCAGACGAACAGACCGGACTGTACCGAGATTGTCACATTCAGGCTCAGTAGGAGTTCAGATGGGTTTCGCCTCGTCAGTCTTCTTGTCGGCATTACCTGGGGACCGTTACGCACAGCTAGTGCCGCTTGCGGTTTGTGGTTAAACCCACTGCCAGCGTAGTGTCGAGTCTTTAGAGTCCCACATAGAAAGCTTTTCGCCTTTAGGCAAAAGAGTAGAGGTCGCATGGTTTTGCGACAGGTCGCATCGTTTTGCGACAGGGTTCGGTCACATCCGTGCACTTGTGCACGTATAGTGTCCGGACAGTTTGCACTAGCGGGCTTTGGTTTAAGCCAGATCCTAGTGTACGTATTGGGATTGGATTTACCCATTTTGCATTCGTGTTCCTCGGAACGCGGATGCGGGTGTGTATGCACAGTTGACGGGGAGATAGAGGCAGCGGATTCTCATTAGGGTTGTTGACAGTTGACCGTTGACTATTTGACTTTTTGCTCAACCCTAATGAGAATATGATATATGATTAACAATTATATTAATTAAGTATTATGGTGACATGGTTGTTGACTTGTTGACTTTTGTTGACTTGTTGATTTTGTTGACCGGTTGACTAGGCTTGACTAGTTGACCATCATGATAACCATAGCCATCATTTCATGGCAAAGACTTTTGCTTGCTTACTCATTTGTGCAAAATGAGTGCATGAAATGATAAGGTTATGGTTGCTTCAACCATCACATAACACTTGTTTGGTATGATGAGTTATCATTTTTTTGGATTATGAGAGGGTGAAAGGCAAAAGAGAGGCTCATTCTTACTTGCTCATTCTCTCTCTTATTCTTGAGCTCTCTTGTTTTTTGCTCTCACCCACTTCCTCTTGCTCCCTCTCTTGACTCTATGGTTCTCTTGTCTCATGAGTTGAGAATCAAGAACCATAGATAAAATCTCATACAAACTCTTCTCTACTCACTCTAGTTCACAAGGTTTAGCAAACTGTAACAGCTTAGGATGTGTTTAGTGAATAATTATACTTAAATAATGGTTTTTAACAAAAAAGTTTACCAAATTGTGTTTTAATATTTTTCCTAATTTAATAAATATTTTTCCAAAATTTTCCTAGGCTTGCACACACATGTGCATGTAAACTAGTTTTTTTAAATTGAGTTATTACCATGATTATTAACCATGGTGGGTTAATCATGGGATTAAGCCTTTTGGGTTTTAAGTGGGTTTAATTAGTTGATTAAAAGTAACTTTAATTTGAATTTGTCAAGTGTTGACTTGTGTGAGAGAGAGAGAGTGCATCATGGCTTTAGGCCATGCTTGCAATTAATGAAGAGAGAGATAAGAGGGTTGACAATTGGGTCATGGTTGTTTCCTCTCATTTCTTTACTTTTCTCTCAATTCTCACACACCCACACACTCACACACACAACACTTACCTCAGCAGAACCCCCAGAAGCAGTAACAACAGCAGCAAGCACAGCAGCAGCACCAAGCACAGCAGCAGTGGCAGCAAGAAGCAGTAGCAGCAGCAGCAAAGTTCAGCAGCAGCAGCAGTGAGCACCAACAGCAACTGCAGCTTCTTCCCTTCACTTCTTCTCGTTCCTCCAGCTCCCTAGGGTTAAGTATGAGGTATATTTCCAAAACTTATTCCCTAGTTAGCTTGGTTAGTGTAGTTTTGCATCGGTTAGTGGTTTTTAGTGCGTTTTAGTGCGATATGGGGTGTTTAGTGGGAACTTTGTGCTAAGGTGATGTGTTAGGGTTTCAGTAGGTTGTTAGTGAGTTATTGAGACCACATTAACCTAGTTTAACCCCAATTACACTAAAATACCACCAGTTTCCCTTATTGATGCAATTTATCGTATTTGTGCAAATTTGAGTTTTCTGGAACTGCTATTGACCCGGTGAGTTCAGAATGAAATTGAGAAGACTGCAGTATAGTGGTGATGTGCTGATACCCCAGGTGAAACCCGACCCCCTAATTGCTACAGTAGGCCGCCGATTTTCTCTTTCTGGCCGCAAATTGCGGCCAGATGGGTGGGGTTTTGGGTGTTGTTTGGTCCTATAGGTGTCTGCTAGTGTGTAGAGTGCTGTGATATATATATTTTTGTAAGTTTAGTTCTGTGTAAAAATGTGGGACCAAATACCCGTTTTGCCGTTTTTCTAAACCTTCGCGACACGCGTGATACGTGAGTAGGTTTGGGGTTTCTGCGTATCGCGACGCGTCGGGGTAGTTTCAGGCGCGTGATCACACGTTTTAGCGTATCGCGCACACGCGCGATTGGTTTGCGGCACGGGTTTCTAGTTGGACCCCAATACCACATTTTTGGTGAAATTGAGCTTATGTGTGGTATATGTTATGTGATTTTAGGTTCGCAGGCGAGTGAGATGGACGTTGCGAAGAAGGGCAAGAAAGTGGTTGGATATACTTAGCGCGAGACTTCTGTGAGTAGATTTAACATCTACGGGGATATCGCCCGCATGGCGTTATGCGTCAGGGCTGATAGGACCTTATTATTATATGTTGCACTTACCTCATGTACTGTCATTGCATATTGCATTCCCTACTGTATGTATGCTTAGAATTGATAGAACACCGCACCCTTATTGACAGTTCACGTTGCACAAGCACTATCTTGACATGACATTCATACGTGATGCATATATCACATCGGATCATTATGCTGTAGCTCATCTTTTATGTGACTTGACATGACATTCAGACTTGATGCACATATCACATCACGTTTACTTGCATATGGGATGGGATTACATGTGATTTCTGGATTTGGGAACCGTGGCCCTTTTCAATATGTAATCATTTAAAAACCCGGTTCCCTTGATATGATATTTTGGGGCGCCACCCCGTACTTCTTTTCTCGGTGCTAGAGTGGATATATTGAGAGAGGGATGACCCGGACTGACGGATTCCCGATATATTGAGAGAGGGATGACCCGGACTGACGGATTACCGATATATTGAGAGAAGGATGACCCAGACTGACGGATTCCCGATATATTGAGAGAGGGCTGACCCGGACTGACGGATGCCCGATATGTTGAGAGAGGGCTGACCCGGACTGACGGATCCCCGATAGAGGATGATTTGCGTGTCGATGCTAGACACGAGTATTTATGTTATTTGGGTGCCGATGTTGGGCTCTCGTGATTCTCAGGGATATACAGGATATGAGGGCCGATGGAGTACCGGCGTCTGGGATGTTGGGATTCGCGGTGCATACATACATATGTAGTCCACCTCGACACTTCGTGTAGATACTATATTCCCATGCTCAGCATTCATTATCGCATCTCATCCTGTAGCTATATCACCTGATAGAGGACTTGCATGATTATTATACATACTGCTTACCTCGCATTGATATCATCTGCTGGCATTTGTTAGAGTAGCGCTGTACGTGCATACTCGCGATTACCTTTATATGTTATCTCTATTCACGAGTTGGCAACTCACCCCCGTTGTGCCACAGTATTTGCAGGTTGCCCTTGGGAGTAGTCACGGCTGGCTGTTACCGCATCTTTTGGCACAGATACCATTGCTGAGGCGAGTTAGCCTTTTGCTGTTAGGTGGGTTTTGTACGGTATCTGTTATCTTTCAATTGTATATTGATGTATCTTGTATTCTCCATCTACCTTTCTGTATTGACTTAGAGACAGTTGTGAGGACGACATGTATGATACTATATTCTGGTGTTGAGCTCGCATGTGAGCCGACTTTATTTTATGCAGTCTTACCTTTTATGATATTGTCCTTGCTTTACTGTGTATTCTTCGCTACGGCGACGTATATCATATGGTGATGCTTCATTCATTTTACTTGTCATTTCTGTTACACCTTGCTTTTACCCGATTTGCGGGGCAAATGTTTAAAAAGGAAATGTTACCAAAATTATAAAAGTTATAACTCCTGAACTTAAAAGGATTTATACTAAATTAATAAGATGTTTTTCGGACACGCATGACTGTTTTTACGAAATGTTTTAAATCACTCTATATTTATTGGTTTGATTTCTGGGTTCGGCTTACTTAGCCGCGTTACGCCTGTAGACGTTGCGTGGTTAAGTGCCGGTCACGACTCGAAACTCTCGGGTCGTGACAAAGTTGGTATCAGAGCGTAGGTTTTACCTTCGGAGTGTAGGATGACCTTGGTATGATGGAGTAGGTAGCTGCAGCAGGGCAGCGTAGCGTGTGTATGTTCCGCGGCATACTCATGACACGATACTCCGCCTACGCGACCTTAGGACCTATTGATTTGATCCCTCCTTATATTCTTGTGATTCGACTCCTGTATTCTTATCGAATCCTAATTTTCTTTCAGCCATTATGCCGCCTAAGACTACGAGGGCACAGAGAGCGGCCGCGAGGGCCGAGATTCGAGTTGACTCGTCCGAGACGAGGACTGATCCGGGCAGTACGCCGGTTGTACCCTAGCAGGCTGTTCCTGCCGTGACAGATCAGATCGCCACGCTAGGGGGTGGTATGCAGGAGATGCGCCAGACGGTGGGATCTAAAATGCAGGAGATGCACCAGATGATAGGATCGCTAGTTGAGACGCTTCGAGCGCAGCGACCCGAGGTAGCTCCACCTGTTCCAGAGACCGCGATGGTACCTACCGCACAGCCAGTTGCCCCTGCAACCACGGAGGTGATTACAGTATCGCTATCAGAGTTTATGAGGCTGAAGCCTCCGGTCTTCATAGGCACTGATACAGCCGAGGACCCACAGTCTTTCATCGACAGGATGGCCAGGATATGTCGTTCCCTCATATGCGCAGATGCGAGATGGGTCGAGTTCGCGAGCTTTCTCCTAGAAGGTCTTGCGCAGAAGTGGTGTGATTCAGTTGAGAAGGGCAGAGCAGCAGGTCTTCCTCCTATGACCTGGACGGAGTTCGTGACCATATTTCTAGCCCGTTTCCTTCCCAGAGTGTTAGGGATGCCCGAGCACGCAGATTTGAGTCCTTGCGCCAGACGCCAGGGATGACAGTGGCAGAGTATGACGTGCTATTTACAGAGCTAGCAGTCTATGCCCCATATTTAGTGGCTACCGAGGAGTTGCGAGTCAAGAGATTTGTTCGAGGTTTGGTTACACCACTATTCCTCTCGATCAGCGCGCAGCACTACGAGACCTATGCAACAGCTGTAGACGCAGCCCTAGTAGTCGAGGAGCACCTTGCTGAGACTTCGGTAGTTCCAGAGCCGAAGAGAGTTCGTGCGGATACGTCAGCACAGAGACAGCCTTTTCGGCGCCGTGATAGACGTATTGCAGGCAGCAGAGATTCAGGGCGGGGCCGGTTATTCAGTTCCTATTCCCAGGATGGTCAGCGGTCATCGTCGGGATGTTTTCGCTGTGGGAGTTCTTGCCATCGTGTACGGGATTGTCCTGAGTTACCCCGGAGGGAGGCGACAGCACCGCATGTCACATTACCGCCTTCACCACCCTAGAGGGCGTTGCCTATCGTACCTACCGTCGCTCCGCGCCAGACTCATACACAGCGAGGTCGTGAGCGTGGAGGAGTTGCTCAGAGAGGACGGGATGACCGAGGCAGAGGGCAGTCAGTCGCAGGTGGTAGACAGGCGCGGGTTTTTGGTTTGACGCATCAGGACGCGCAGGCGTCCAATGCAGTGGTTTCAGGTATCCTTCCTGTATGTACAGTTGATGCACACGTATTGTTCGATCCCGGATCTACGCACTCGTACGTATCCACACACTTTGTGCCGAGTCTGGGTAGAGAGTCCGGCTTGCTTGATCAGCCGCTTGTGGTGACTACTCCTGTGGGAGAGTCGTTTGTTGCTAGGCACGTGTTCCGATCCTGTACCGTCTGTATTGGCGAGAGAGAGTTGCCTGTCGACTTGATCCTTCTGGAGATGTTGGACTTCGACGTTCTTTTGGGCATAGATTGGTTAGCCACGTGCTATGCTTCTGTGGACTGCCATGAAAAGACAGTTAGATTTTGCTTTCCCGGTGAGTCGTTTTTTGTTGTGTTGGGGGATCGTGGTGCCACCCCTCACAGTGTGATTTCTTCTTTTCACGCTGGACAGCTTTTGAGGAAGGGATGTCAGGTATTTCTCGCCTATGTTTGCGATTCTCACGCTACACAGGTTCCATTGGACCAGGTTCCGGTTGTTAGCGAGTTTCCTGATGTGTTCCCTGACGAGCTTCCTGGGTTGCCGCCTGAGCGCGACATTTCTTTCTGTATTGATTTGGTTCCTGGCTCGGGGCCTATTTCCATACCGCCTTATCGGATGGCCCCGGCGGAACTTCGAGAGTTGAAGGGTCAGTTGCAAGATTTGCTGGACAAGAGACTTATTCGACCCAGTGTTTCTCCTTGGGGTGCTCCTGTCCTGTTCGTCAAGAAGAAGGACGGCAGTTTGCGTCTGTGTATCGACTACCGCCAGCTGAACAGGGTGACAGTGCGGAACAGGTATCCTTTGCCGCGTATCGACGATTTGTTCGACCAGCTTCAGGGGGCAGGGTACTTTTCGAGGATCGATTTACGATCGGGCTATCATCAGCTGCGGGTTCGACAGGAGGACATTCCCAGGACAGCTTTCCGTACGCGCTACGGCCATTACGAGTTTTTGGTGATGTCGTTCGGACTCACCAATGCGCCAGCAGCCTTCATGGACTTGATGAACCACATTTTCCGGCCTTACTTGGATCTGTTCATTATAGTCTTCATCGACGATATCTTGGTGTATTCCCGGAGTAGTGAGGAGCACGAGCAGCACCTGCGGATTACATTGCAGACCTTGAGGGGGCACCAGCTTTATGCGAAATTTTCCAAGTGTGCTTTTTGGCTGGACAGCGTAAATTTCGTGGGGCACGTGATTTCACGAGACGGTATATGGGTAGACCCGAGGAAGATCGAGGCCGTTCAGCGTTGGCCCAGACCCACATCAGTGACGGAGATTCGTAGCTTTTTGGGGTTGGCCGGTTACTACAGGCGTTTTGTGCAGGACTTCTTACGTATTGCTACACCGCTGACCGGGTTGACCTGGAAGGGAGTTCCTTTCGATTGGACGGAGGAGTGCGAGCACAGTTTCCAGCAGTTACGGACATGGCTGACGACGGCACCGGTGTTATCTTTACCTTCCGGACCGGGCGGATTTGTGGTCTTTTGTGATGCTTCTCGAGTGGGGCTGGGATGCGTTTTGATGCAGCACGACAGGGTGATCGCGTATGCTTCGCGACAATTGAAGAGACATGAAGAAAATTACCCCACTCATGACTTGGAGATGGCTGCAGTGGTCTTCGCACTTAAGATCTGGCGACATTACCTATACGGCGAGTCGTGCCAGATATTCACGGATCACAAGAGTCTGAAATACATATTCCAGCAGCGGGACCTAAACCTTCGACAGCGTCGATGGATGGAGTTACTGAAGGATTACGACTGTGAGATCTCCTATCACCCGGGCAAGGCAAATGTGGTGGCGGATGCTTTGAGCAGGAGGCCCGGGAGTAGCCTATCTTGTTTGAGCGCAGTACAGGAGCAGTCATCCGCAGATTGGCAGATATTATGCGACAGCCGAGTACAGTTCGAGTTCACGCCGATTGGAGGACAGATAGCGCATGTCCGTGCACGGCCACAGTTGATCGATCGTATACGTGAGGCACAGCTCAGTGACGACCGATGTTCAGAGATCATGGCACAGATTGGACAGGGCAGATTTTCCGAGTTCGTGATCGATGATCAGGGGGTACTACGGTTTGGAGTCAGACTGTGCGTACCAGATGCTGAGGGACTGAGGCGCGAGATTCTTGAGGAGGCACATCGATCGGTGTACAGCGTCCATCCCGGTTCCACCAAGATGTATCATGATATGAGAGATGTTTATTGGTAGGACGGAATGAAGAGGGACATCACGGATTTCGTGTCGAGATGCCTGACTTGTCAGCAAGTCAAGGCTGAGCACCAGAGGCCCGCGGGAGAGCTACAGCCGTTACCCATTCCGGAGTGGAAATGGGAACAGATTTCGATGGATTTCGTGGTGGGTCTACCCAGGACTAGTCGGGGGTATGACTCCATCTGGGTGATCGTGGATCGTTTGACGAAAGCGGCTCACTTCCTACCGGTGAAGACGACTTTCGGATTTACTAAGTATGCCCAGATCTACATTGACGAGATAGTGCGAATGCACGGAGTCCCGACGTGTATTGTGTCCGACAGAGGCACCCAGTTTACCAGTAGACTATGGCAGAGGCTTCAGGAGGCTTTGGGCACTCGCTTGAGTTTCAGCACAGCATTTCATCCGCAGACCGACGGACAGTCAGAGCGGACCATCCAGACTCTCGAGGACTGCTCAGAGCTTGTGTATTAGATTTCGGAGGTAGCTGGGATCATCATTTGCCCTTAGTAGAGTTCTCCTACAATAACAGTTTCCAGGAGACCATTCAGATGACACCATTTGAGGCTCTTTATGGGAGGGATGCAGGTCGCCCACTTGTTGGACAGAGCTTAGTGAGAGCAGTATCTTAGGGCCACAGATTGTTGAGGAGACGACAGCGAAGATCCAGTTGATTCGCGATAGAATGAGAGCAGCGCAGAGTAGGCAGAGATCTTATGCAGACCGTCGACGACGCAGACTTGATTTTTCTGTTGGTGATCATGTTTTCTTGAGGGTCTCACCAATGAAAGGTGTAATGAGGTTTGGGAAGAAGGGGAAGCTCAGTCCCAGATATGTGGGCCCCTTCGAGATCCTCGAGCGTGTTGGTGCAGTAGCCTACCGTTTAGCCCTTCCGCCCAGCTTTCCAGATGTGCATCCCATATTTCATGTCTCGATGCTCCGCAGATATCTTCATGATCCTTCGCACGCGATTCAACACCCGACGATCCAGCTGGAGCTCGACCTTTCCTATGCAGAGCAGCCGGTGATGGTTTTGGATCGACAAGTGAAGAAGTTGAGATCGAAGGACATTCCATCAGTTAAGGTACTTTGGCGTGGCCAGAACCGTGAGGAGGTCACTTGGGAGACCGAAAGCGAGATGATGAAGACGTATCCCCATCTTTTTCAAGGTACGTGTAGTTAGATTTTTGAAATTCGGGGACGAATTTCTATAAGGGGGAGAGATTGTAACACCTTAGGATGTGTTTAGTGAATAATTATACTTAAATAATGGTTTTTAACAAAAAAGTTTACCAAATTGTGTTTTAAATATTTTTCCTAATTTAATAAATATTTTTCCAAAATTTTCCTAGGCTTGCACACACATGTGCATGTAAACTAGTTTTTTTAAATTGAGTTATTACCATGATTATTAACCATGGTGGGTTAATCATGGGATTAAGCCTTTTGGGTTTTAAGTGGGTTTAATTAGTAAATTAAAAGTAACTTTAATTTGAATTTGTCAAGTGTTGACTTGTGTGAGAGAGAGAGAGTGCATCATGGCTTTAGGCCATGCTTGCAATTAATGAAGAGAGGGAGAGGAGGGTTGACAATTGGGTCATGGTTGTTTCCTCTCATTTCTTTACTTTTCTCTCAATTCTCACACACCCACACACTCACACACACAACACTTACCTCAGCAGAACCCACAGCAGCAGCAACAACAGCAGCAAGCATAGCAGCAGCACCAAGCACAGCAGCAGTGGCAGCAAGAAGCAGTAGCAGCAGCAGCAAAGTTCAGCAGCAGCAGCAGTGAGCACCAACAGCAACTGCAGCTTCTTCCCTTCACTTCTTCTCCTTCCTCCAGCTCCCTAGGGTTAAGTATGAGGTATATTTCCTAAACTTATTCCCTAGTTAGCTTGGTTAGTGTAGTTTTGCATTGGTTAGTGGTTTTTAGTGCGTTTTAGTGCGATATGGGGTGTTTAGTAGGAACTTTGGGCTAAGGTGATGTGTTAGGGTTTCAGTAGGTTGTTAATGAGTTATTGAGACCAGATTAACCTAGTTTAACCCCAATTACACTAAAATACCACCAGTTTCCCTTATTGATGCAATTTATCGTATTTGTGCAAATTTGAGTTTTCTGGAACTGCTATTGACCCTGTAAGTTCAGAATGAAATTGAGAAGACTGCAGTATAGTGGTGATGTGCTGATACCCCAGTTGAAACCCGACCCCCTAATTGCTACAGTAGGCCGCCGATTTTCTCTTTCTGGCCGCAAATTGCGGCCAGATGGGCAGGGTTTTGGGTGTTGTTTGGTCCTATAGGTGTCTGCTAGTGTGTAGAGAGTGCTGTGATATATATATTTTTGTAAGTTTAGTTCTGTGTAAAAATCTGGGACCAAATACCTATTTTGCCGTTTTTCTAAACCTTCGCGACACGCGTGATACGTGAGTAGGTTTGGGGTTTCTGCGTATCGCGACGCGTCGGGGTAGTTTCAGGCGCGTGATCACACGTTTTAGCGTATCGCGCACACGCGCGATTGGTTTGCGGCACAGGTTTCTAGTTGGACCCCAATACCACGTTTTTGGTGAAATTGAGCTTATGTGTGGTATATGTTATGTGATTTTAGGTTCGCAGGCGAGTGAGACGGACGCTGCGAAGAAGGGCAAGCAAGTGGTTGGATATACTTAGCGCGAAACTTCTGTGAGTAGATTTAACATCTACGGGGATATCGCCCGCATGGCGTTATGCGTCAGGGCTGATAGGACCTTATTACTATATGTTGCACTTACCTCATGTACTGTTATTGCATATTGCATTCCCTGCTGTATGTATGCTTAGAATTGATAGAACACCGCACCCTTATTGACAGTTCACGTTGCACAAGCACTATCTTGACATGACATTCATACGTGATGCATATATCACATCTGATCATTATGCTGTAGCTCATCTTTTATGTGACTTGACATGACATTCATACTTGATGCACATATCACATCACGTTTACTTGCATATGGGATGGGATTACATGTGATTTCTGGATTTGGGAACCGTGGCCCTTTTCAAATATGTAATAATTTAAAAACCCGGTTCCCTTGATATGATATTTTGGGGCGCCACCCCATACTTCTTTTCTCGGTGCTAGAGTGGATATATTGAGAGAGAGATGACCCGGACTGACGGATTCCCAATATATTGAGAGAGAGATGACCCGGACTGACGGATTCCCGATATATTGAGAGAGGGCTGACCCGGACTGACGGATGCCCGATATGTTGAGAGAGGGCTGACCCGGACTGACGGATGGCCGATAGAGGATGATTTGCGTGTCGATGCTAGACACGAGTATTTATGTTATTTGGGTGCCGATGTTGGGCTCTCGTGATTCTCAGGGATATACAGGATATGAGGGCCGATGGAGTACCGGCGTCTGGGATGTTGGGATTCGCGGTGCATACATACATATGTAGTCCACCTCGACACTTCGTGTAGATACTATATTCCCATGCTCAGCATTCATTATCGCATCTCATCCTGTAGCTATATCACCTGATAGAGGACTTGCATGATTATTATACATACTGCTTACCTCGCATTGATATCATCTGCTGGCATTTGTTAGAGTAGCGCTGTACGTGCATGCTCGCGATTACCTTTATATGTTATCTCTATTCACGAGTTGGGAACTCACCCCCGTTGTGCCACAGTATTTGCAGGTTGCCCTTGGGAGTAGTCACGGCTGGCTGTTACCGCATCTTTTGGCACATATACCATTGCTGAGGCGAGTTAGCCTTTTGCTATTAGGTGGGTTTTGTACGGTATCTGTTATCTTTCAATAGTATATTGATGTATCAAGTATTCTCCATCTACCTTTCTGTATTGACTTAGAGACAGTTGTGAGGACCACATGTATGATACTATATTCTGGTGTTGAGCTCGCATGTGAGCCGACTTTATTTTATGCAGTCTTACCTTTTATGATATTGTCCTTGCTTTACTGTGTATTCTTCGCTACGGCGACGTATATCATATGGTGATGCATCATTCATTTTACTTGTCATTTCTGTTACACCTTGCTTTTACCCGATTTGCGGGGCAAATGTTTAAAAAGGAAATGTTACCAAAATTATAAAAGTTATAACTCCTGAACTTAAAAGGATTTCTACTAAATTAATAAGATGTTTTTCGGACACGCATGACTGTTTTTACGAAATTTTTTAAATCACTCTATATTTATTGGTTTGATTTCTGGGTTCGGCTTACTTAGCCGCGTTACGCCTGTAGACGTTGCGTGATTAAGTGCCGGTCACGAGTCGAAACTCTCGGGTCGTGACAAAGTTGGTATCAGAGCGTAGGTTTTACCTTCGGAGTGTAGGATGACCCTGGTATGA
Organism: Agapanthus africanus; assembly: GCA_030015575.1. Classification (NCBI taxonomy): domain Eukaryota; kingdom Viridiplantae; phylum Streptophyta; class Magnoliopsida; order Asparagales; family Amaryllidaceae; genus Agapanthus; species Agapanthus africanus. The sequence continues at coordinate 84,738,161 of JASDDO010000031.1, read as the reverse complement.
TGGAGTAGGTAGCTGCAGCAGGGTAGCGTAGCGTGTGTATGTTCCGCGGCATACTCACGACACGATACGCCGCCTACGCGACCTTAGGACTTATTGATTTGATCCCTCCTTATATTCTTGTGATTCGACTCCTGTATTCTTATCGAATCCTAATTTTCTTTCAGCCATTATGCCGCCTAAGACTACGAGGGCACAGAGAGCGGCCACGAGGGCCGAGATTCGAGTTGACTCGTCCGAGACGAGGACTGATCCGGGCAGTACGCCGGTTGTACCCGAGCAGGCTATTCCTGCCGTGAAAGATCAGATCGCCATGCTAGGGGCTGGTATGCAGGAGATGCGCCAGACGGTGGGATCTAGCATGCAGGAGATGCGCCAGATGATAGGATCGCTAGTTGAGACGCTTCGAGCGCAGCGACCCGAGGTAGCTCCACCTGTTCCAGAGACCGCGATGGTACCTACCGGACAGCCAGTTGCCCCTGCAGCCACGGAGGTGATTACAGTATCGCTATCAGAGTTTATGAGGCTGAAGCCTCCGGTCTTCACAGGCACCGATACAGCCGAGGACCCACAGTCTTTCATCGACAGGATGGCCAGGATATGCCGTTCACTCAGATGCGCAGATGCGAGATGGGTCGAGTTCGCGAGCTTTCGCCTAGAAGGTCTTGCGCAGAAGTGGTGTGATTCAGTTGAGAAGGGCAGAGCAGCAGGTCTTCCTCCTATGACCTGGACGGAGTTCGTGACCATATTTCTAGCCCGTTTCCTTCCCCAAAGTGTTAGGGATGCCCGAGCACGCAGATTTGAGTCCTTGCGCCAGACGCCAGGGATGACAGTGGCAGAGTATGACGTGCTATTTACAGAGCTAGCAGTCTATGCCCCATATTTAGTGGGTACCGAGGAGTTGCGAGTCAAGAGATTTGTTCGAGGCTTGCTTACACCACTGTTCCTCACGATCAGCACGCAGCACTACGAGACCTATGCAGCAGCTGTAGACGCAGCCCTAGTAGTCGAGGAGCACCTTGCTGAGACTTCGGTAGTTCCAGAGCCGAAGAGAGTTCGTGCGGATACTGTCACGACCCGAAAGTACGTAACATGACCGGCACTTAAACTACGAACGTCTCGAGGCGTACGTAATCTAAGTAAACCGAAAACCCAGAAATCCAAACTAAGAAAAGTAGTAGAGTGAAGGAAAACCAATTTAAATCAAGTAGTTTTAATAGCATAAGCCGAATTATGCGTTTTTAAAAACATCAAATATTTCCTGAAAATTCGGCAGTGTCTCCTTTGTAAATACTGGCCCCCAAACGGGATATAACATGAATAGTGTAGGAAATCAAAAAAAGGCATCCCCAAGCGGGAGCTGGCTCTTCGTCAATCGACGGTCACAACCACACAAGCAATATAATATACAACGCCAAGGGCGAGGATCAAAACTTAATTAGAAACTCAAAACAACAAGAAATCCACAGAAATACAACGCGTGACTCTAAGGTCGAAAGAATAACCTCACTGGTCTCTATCTCGAAAATAATTACATGTTTGGTTGATGGAACTTCTAGATACAACAGAATAATAATATACAAGATATAAAATGGGGGTACGATACAAGTAAACCCACCTACTAGCAAATCACCCGAAGGAAACTATGCCCGCAAGCCGTAAAGAAACCTGTACGGCAAACCTACAAGAAACTGGGGCACAACGGGGGTGAGTTGCCAACTCGTGAATAGAAAAACATCTACGCACAGAAATCGCATAAATAACGTAATCCTAGGTCAATGATCATAATATATCCTCAAAAATGTATATAACATGCAGCCTAACAATGGCTAGGGTAAATATCTAATCCGAGTGTAAACTCATGTGCCCGTGTTAGTGCCTCAGGTAGCAATATATCATATGCATGAGGTATGAATGCATGAAGACAGAATACATGCAAATGAAGAAACTGTTTTCATAAATTAGTGAGATTTCCTTTGTATATTTTCAAAATGAGGTATCATAATGAAATCAGCATAAAACAGTGCCTAGCATCGGCACAAAACGTAATCCCAATATCTCGATATCTCGGTATCACAGTCTCTTTACCTCAATCCCAATATCTAGGGCGCCGTCAGTCCAGACCGGCCCCTACCATCCATCTCAAGACCACGACGGTATCCTCCGGATATCCGACGCGTCGGGTAAAATCACCGGTAAGTAGTGCTCCCCTGCCAGGCTCACATCGTCATCATCACGTGCTTCTTGCCCCGGGGTACATTACCGGGTCCACCATGTACCCGAAACGGTTCATCCATCTCCTCGAATCGGGTCTCGAAATCCATCAGCAAACTCATGGTGGACGACTCATACATCATAGGAAAAACCGCACTTTTATTTAAAAAGAGATAAATCAGTTTATATATGTTTTGCGGTTTTCCTCCAAATCCAGAAAATATCATGGAAATCCGAATCATCAATAGCATGTAGAACCATGAATATAAGCATGAGAATGAATAACAGTATGCATGAAGCGACAAGTAATAACTACAATATCTAAGCTGGCATATAAGGTATGTACACTAATATTATGTCAAACTACTGGCTATCAAGCTAAGTTAAGCAACAATATTTTCTAAGGTGTACGTGACATGGCAATTACCGATGAAGATGTGTGTGAGCCGGCAAGTAAGTGTATGTGGTACATACGCATCATCGGTAATGGTGCTGATGTCCTAACAGCATAATGTCAACAATGCAATATGAAATAACAATGTAATATGCGATGCGGAGCGAGCAACCAAAATGAGCGGGAGCTAAAAAAAAATTCGACGCAACTATAAATAATCTGCATTAATCTAATATAAGTCCTACAAATGGTGCCTTTTGAAATAACACGAATCATGGGTTTTGAAAATAGGGGCTACGGTGTTTTTATGAAAAGATACGTCTTTTGAAATATCCGTAGGATCCCTTGGGCTGTCTTTAAGAATGCCCATGATTCGTTGGTTTTTGAAATAGGTAAGAAGTCTAATCTAATCTAACAACTACACTAAACTATACGGCTGAACTAACAAACTGAACTACAGGTAAGGGAACCGCCTATCATCTGAGTCGATACATATACATACCTGTATATGTACAGTCGGTGATCCCGCCTCAATAATATCATATCCATAACCAGACATCCCAAGTCAAGAGTGCGGATCAATCATCAAAATATAGCTCGTACGTAAATCCGTCGTACGGCATCCCCAAATCTGGGTACGGTCAATATCACATTCATTATACTATTCATCTGATATCCTCTTTATCAAATCATGATCGGGGTACTGATCTACGTCTAGTACCATACTGATACCGCCTACGTCTGCATGGACGTGTGTGAAACACTACGTCAAGGACCCGCTACAACGTTATGTCATATCTCAAATACGAACCCTGCTATATCACCGATCTCACGGCCTCAAATCAAATCTCATCGACTCAGCTCAATCCCAAGTATCATCCTCAAATCCGTATGTGAACACATAGTCCCATACCCATGTGAACCCATAACTATATAACCCCATATAAGCTCATATGAAGAAAAATGTATGCAAGTATGGGTGTGTGTATAAATGTGGTGCAGCCTCTACTCTAGGGTCTCGCAACACTAAACCTATCTATTCACACCTAAAATCTATCTTTATCATCAATAACCTCAATAAATAATAATCAATATATATGTGTGTATACGTATTCGTATACATCACCACGGACTGCGGGGGTGCTATACGCCATCCACCCGACTTCTCCCCGTAGATATAAATCTACTCACCTGGTCCTCGCTCGCCGGTGCCGACGTCGCGACGCGCTTGCTTGTCGTCTCGAAGTCCACATGGGTTACCTACATATCATAACGCACCATATCGCATTAAAATCCGACTCAAGACCAAAACAACTTACGAATCTCACATAGGTCAAAACCTATGGTTGCTTTCACAAATCAACCCAAAAACTCTCGATGTCGGTGTACAAACGCCAGACCATCGAGAAAAACCCAAATACACTCATTTGTAAAATCACGAGCACTAATTATAATATAAAATAGCTTAAAATTCACAAAAACCCCAAATTCAATTTGAAACCATAATTAAACATCTAGTTAAACTAGACTAAAGCATTAGCAACAAATGAACATGGGTTTAGGGTTTATACCTCACTATCCATGGATCAAACATGGAACTAAGCCACCCAAAAATAGCTCCCATACACCTAGATCCATGCTAGATAGGCTAAGGGAAAATGGGTATAGCTTGGATTTTGAGTTTGCTTTGAATTTGCATAGATTTTTGAAGCATTTTAATGGATTTTTGAGGCAAAATGGTGTGGGATTTTGGTGGAGGGCTGCTGTTGTGGGGGGTTTCAGATTTGGCCAAAAATGGAGGGGGTTTGGGTGAGGGAGGAGAGAGAGTGAGGTGGAGAAAGTAATATCTAGTCAAAGTCTACCCTTTTTCTATCATTTTCCTTTCTTTTCTTTTCTTTTCTTGGTGATTGGAGAGAGAGGGGGGGAGGGCTGTCATGGTGGGGCCAGCCACATGGGGAGGGGAAGATAGGGTGAGGTGTGGGTGTGTGGGTTAGGGAAAAAGATAAATGTATTACCCCAATTCCCATTAACACTAATTTCACCGAAAAAAAGCCTTTTTCTTCGATATTTTTCTAAACCGTTTTCGCAAACGATTTCGTTTCAAAAACCACATGATAAAATTTTATTTAATGTTTTATGATGCACAAAATTTGTTTCAACTCATTCCAATTTGTAATTTTCCCTAATTAAATGTATTAGTGACGGCTTAAAATAATAATAAAATAATATTTTTTTCAGAAAATTTGAAATTTCACCCGCGGCTCAATAAACACCAAATAATAGCAATTTCATAGCTAGAATATTTATATTTAATTTTTATAATAAGATATTTGCATTTTGATTTTTTACAGAAAACCCCTTTATTTTACCGATTTTCCGAAATTTCACCGAAACGATTTTCAAAACGCTACAATCTTCCCCCCTTAAAAAAATTCGGTCCCCGAATTTAAAGTAAAACTCCCCCCAAATACTAAAACATCTAAACCAAAACCATCAAGTCGTCGGGGCTCCGAAATTGTAAATACATAAAACAAATTGTAGCGCAGCGTATGCGCATGAAAAATGAGCATATAACTCAAATCAAAACTTCGTCAAGCATCCCGCAATCATCGGAGTCATGGTAAAGACACAAATGTCAAATCAAATATAAAACCAATATGATATAATCTTGAAACTATACATGTAAATATCAACTCTATATATGTAAATATCTGAAGAAAATGCATGCCAAATCTTTTAAAGTCGCTGTGCAATGCGAATACACTGCACAGTGGCGAACGTCTATCATAAGAAAATAATCATATACATATATACCTTTTGTTTGAACTGTACGTTCCGCCATTTTGGGAAACAATTTGGAAGGGTTTTCTTTATTTAAACGTTTCGTGTCATATGAGACACGTAGGTAAATACTGAGACTATAGCTCGCTTTTTGGAATTCCCTTCAATAGCTATCAATGCATGCAAAATACATTCAGGTACTGTCCTCTGACTAGTCCTGCTCAGTGCGAAAACACATAGCAAATATCATAAAAACGTACTGCTCTATAAGAAATCAATCCCAAAATATGCATATGAATACTACGTGTGTCTGGTGCGCACGGAAATCAAAATCCATATATGTGTCAACATGTGTACAGAAACAAGATCTAAGTGCATCGGGTGTGCATGAAACATCTGTCATAGGCAACGTGAGTGCCTGACAGCAAAACGGATGCATCTGACATGCACGAAGAATCTCGATTTAGTGCAACTGGTGTGCACCAAAATCATATCTCAAAACATGCGCTCAACATGCGCGAAAATCCTTTCCTGGTGCATCCATCATGCACGAAATCATGAAATCCAATATCAAGTGCCGAACATGCGCAAAATCAAATCAGGTGCACAAGGTGCACAAAACAAATATCGAACATCACCATCGAAATCAAAGTCCAGGGCATCTAAATGCACAACATACGTAACACTGCACTACAAGCATATATGAACTATACCACGTGCAAAAACCAAATCGTGTGCATATATACGCACAAAATCAACTCAAATGTCTAAAACCGTAAAATCATAAACATGTGAAACCAAGCAAGAAAACGATATCAAGTGCAACACTGTGCAAAGATCGTAAATCCTCAATCATCAAAATCAAATCATGCGAATAAATCACCCAAAACATCGAAATCAATAATGGCAGAATAGTACCGCTCAAGCGCATCCTCTAAGAATCTCGGGCCAACTGTCGCGGTCACTAGTGGGACGTCTCATCGATGATCATGAACTCTGGCCTGCTGGTATACGTAACAATGACCACTCCTGGGTCAAGGTCTTCACTGTGAATTGCCAATCTCTCGGTCCATCGGCTCATCGGCCCTGTCAGGTGTGCTAACGGGGATGATTCCGTTCTGGCACTTCTCTGGTCATCTCTCGGTCAATCATCGCGACCACTCGTAAGACAGCATATTACTGGCGTCGGCCTCTGGCTCTCTGAATGTACGTGACACCACTGATCCTGGGTGCAAGTATCATTGCAGCAGTGTCCTGGAAGGAATCCTGCTCACGGTCTCTTCCATGTCCCGTCTCTGCCAACTGTCCGGAAGTCATTGTCCTTTCCTATATCTGCATCTTGCTCTGGAACGACTGCATACTCATCGCAATTCCTTCTGGAAGGTAAGTCCAAGTACCATGCCTCGTCATGCGCATCGCATCTCTGATGTCGGCGGAGTGGAACGTCATCTCATCTAGATCTGGTACGAACCTCTTACTTCACTTTTCTCTAATGTCGTCTGCTTTGGACTCGTCTCGTCGCGGCTGCATGGACTGAGCTCCAACAGCTATCCTCGTATCTGGAGTCTCCCAAGAATGCATCTCACCACCTAGCATCCGAATTAAGTTGAGCCATCCGATCGAGTCGTCAAAACCTCATAATCCCCCAAGAGCTCAACATCTTGGGCACAGTTTAATAGTATCGAGTACATACCACAGCATCGGTGGTCCAGCCGTAGAAGGGCAAACCCAAGCCTCACTAATGGCGCCGCAGAACTGCCGCAAACTCGAAGGTTCCAAGGCTTTCACACGGTCATTAAGTCGAGTTGGGGTTTCATTCTTCTAGAGGGACCATAGAATTGCCTGCATGTCTTTCCGACTACTTTAAACTTGGAATAATAGGTTTCTGACATTCGATCGTCTCTGTCGACTACCAACGTCTCCGCGTGAAGTCGTCTCTAGCTGGAATCAATCTATCTGATGACCTTACATCGGGATAGGCGAACGAACCACCCGTCCTAGTCATTTATCCTCGGGTGACTAGCGACCTTCTATCATCTCTTAGTACAACTCGTACTGCAATAGCTCCAACATCTGGGGCGATATCTCATCGTTCGCAGCAATAACTGGCTCACTCGTCTACATACTGTACAGTGCCTCAATCAACATGAATAAGCAATGCGCCAACGGTCAACAAAAATCTGGCCGGCCTCTGTCGGTGGCCCAATCCTCTGGTACTGATCGGCACGTCCGAGAAATCTCGTAAAGGCGATCCGCCAAACGCTCGTGGCGCGAAAACACAGTAAAAAGACATATCTCTGCAATCGTGTGTCGCCGGAATTACGCCCTGGTCAGTCCTCGTTCGTGATGAGCTCATGCTGACCGCAACTCTAGCCGTAGCTCTCCCTGCAAGTAATCGTGGCAGCAAAACCATAACTGGTACTGATGAGGCTAGATCGGAATGAATATAATACTGAGCAAAGAAATGTACATCCTATGGCTTCTTAAGTGGAGTAGCGTATCGTAAATATGCCGCGGAACATACCCACGGTACGTCACTCTACTTTAGTCACCTATTCCATCAACCAAGGGTCATCCTACGCTCCGAAGGTAAAACCTAACGCTCTGATACCAACTTTGTCACGACCCGAAAGTACGGAACATGACCGGCACTTAAACTACGAACGTCTCGAGGTGTACGTAATCTAAGTAAACCGAAAACCCAGAAATCCAAACCAAGAAAAGTAGTAGAGTGAAGGAAAACCAATTTAAATCAAGTAGTTTTAATAGCATAAGCCGAATTATGCGTTTTTAAAAACATCAAATATTTCCTGAAAATTCGGCAGTGTCTCCTTTGTAAATACTGGCCCCTAAACGAGATATAACATGAATAGTATACGAAATCAAAAAAAGGCATCCCCAAGCGGGAGCTGGCTCTTCGTCAATCGACGGTCACAACCACACAAGCAATATAATATACAACGCCAAGGGCGAGGATCAAAACTTAATTAGAAACTCAAAACAACAAGAAATCCACAGAAATACAACGCGCGACTCTAAGGTCGAAAGAATAACCTCACTGGTCTCTATCTCGAAAATAAATACATGTTTGGTTGATGGAACTTCTAGATACAACAGAATAATAATATACAAGATATAAAATGGGGGTACGATACAAGTAAACCCATCTACTAGCAAATCACCCGAAGGAAACTATGCCCGCAAGCCGTAAAGAAACCTGTACGGCAAACCTACAAGAAACTGGGGCACAACGGGGGTGAGTTGCCAACTCGTGAATAGAAAAACATCTACGCACAGAAATCGCATAAATAACGCAATCCTAGGTCAATGATCATAATATATCCTCAAAAATGTATATAACATGCAGCCTAACAATGGCTAGGGTAAATATCTAATCCGAGTGTAAACTCATGTGCCCGTGTTAGTGCCTCAGGTAGCAATATATCATATGCATGAGGTATGAATGCATGAAGACAGAATACATGCAAATGAAGAAACTGTTTTCATAAATTAGTGAGATTTCCTTTGTATATTTTCAAAATGAGGTATCATAATGAAATCAGCATAAAACAGTGCCTAGCATCGGCACAAAACGTAATCCCAATATCTCGATATCTCGGTATCACAGTCTCTGTACCTCAATCCCAATATCTAGGGCGCCGTCAGTCCAGACCGGCCCCTACCATCCATCTCAAGACCACGACGGTATCCTCCGGATATCCGACGCGTCGGGTAAAATCACCGGTAAGTAGTGCTCCCCTGCCAGGCTCACATCGTCATCATCACGTGCTTCTTGCCCCGGGGTACATTACCGGGTCCACCATGTACCAGAAACGGTTCATCCATCTCCTCGAATCGGGTCTCGAAATCCATCAGCAAACTCATGGTGGATGACTCATACATCATAGGAAAAACCGCACTTTTATTTAAAAATAGATAAATCAGTTTATATATGTTTTGCGTTTTTCCTCCAAATCCAGAAAATATCATGGAAATCCGAATCATCAATAGCATGTAGAACCATGAATATAAGCATGAGAATGAATAACAGTATGCATGAAGCGACAAGTAATAACTACAATATCTAAGCTGGCATATAAGGTATGTACACTAATATTATGTCAAACTACTGGCTATCAAGCTAAGTTAAGCAACAATATTTTCTAAGGTGTACGTGACATGGCAATTACCGATGAAGATGTGTGTGAGCCGGCAAGTACGTGTATGTGGTACATACGCATCATCGGTAATGGTGCTGGTGTCCTAACAGCATAATGTCAACAATGCAATATGAAATAACAATGTAATATGCGATGCGGAGCGAGCAACCAAAATGAGCGGGAGCTAAAAAAAATTCGACGCAACTATAACTAATCTGCATTAATCTAATATAAGTCCTACAAATGGTGCCTTTTGAAATAACACGAATCATGGGTTTTGAAAATAGGGGCTATGGTGTTTTTATGAAAAGATACGTCTTTTGAAATATCCGTAGGATCCCTTGGGCTGTCTTTAAGAATGCCCATGATTCGTTGGTTTTTGAAATAGGTAAGAAGTCTAATATAATCTAACAACTACACTAAACTATACGGCTGAACTAACAAACTGAACTACAGGTAAGGGAACCGCCTATCATCTGAGTCGATACATATACATACCTGTATATGTACAGTCGGTGATCCCGCCTCAAAAATATCATATCCATAACCAGACATCCCAAGTCAAGAGTGCGGATCAATCATCAAAATATAGCTCGTACGTAAATCCGTCGTACGGCATCCCCAAATCTGGGTACGGTCAATATCACATTCATTATACTATTCATCTGATATCCTCTTTATCAAATCATGATCGGGGTACTGATCTACGTCTAGTACCATTCAGATACCGCCTACGTATGCATGGACGTGTGTGAAACACTACGTCAAGGACCCGCTACAACGTTATGTCATATCTCAAATACGAACCCTGCTATATCACCGATCTCACGGCCTCAAATCAAATCTCATCGACTCATCTCAATCCCAAGTATCATCCTCAAATCCGTATGTGAACACATAGTCCCATACCCATGTGAACCCATAACTATATAACCCCATATAAGCACATATGAAGAAAAATGTATGCAAGTAAGGGTGTGTGTATAAATGTGGTGCAGCCTCTACTCTAGGGTCTCGCAACACTAAACCTATCTATTCACACCTAAAATCTATCTTTATCATCAATAACCTCAATAAATAATAATCAATATATATGTGTGTATACGTATTCGTATACATCACCACGGACTGCGGGGTGCTATACGCCATCCACCCGACTTCTCCCCGTAGATATAAATCTACTCACCTGGTCCTCGCTCGCCGGTGCCGACGTCGCGACGCGCTTGCTTGTCGTCTTGAAGTCCACATGGGTTACCTACATATCATAACGCACCGTATCGCATTAAAATCCGACTCAAGACCAAAACGACTCACGAATCTCACATAGGTCAAAACCTATGGTTGCTTTCACAAATCAACCCAAAAACTCTCGACGTCGGTGTACAAACGCCAGACCATCGAGAAAAACCCAAATACACTCATTTGTAAAATCACGAGCTCTAATTATAATATAAAATAGCATAAAATTCACAAAAACCCCGAATTCACTTTAAAAGCCATTTTTCCGAAAATCTAGCAAGCACAAATTACCAGTTTTAATACAACATCTTGATGTTTAACCGAATCTAGCGGCCATAATATTCACTAAATATCATAACAAACTCATATAAACTATTCCTATAATTTATTCTCATCAATTTCCATAATTTCCAAAATTCTAGTTTACAATATACCCAAATTTAACAATTTTATAGCAAAAAAATGCATAAACCACAATCTAGCTTGGATTTTCAAGAACTAAAGTATTAAACAACACATTATAATATTAATAATATAATATTTTTTTCAGAAAATTTGAAATTTCACCCGCGGCTCAATAAACACCAAATAATAGCAATTTCATAGCTAGAATATGTATATTTAATTTTTATAATAAGATATTTGCATTTTGACTTTTTACAGAAAACCCCCTTATTTTACCGATTTTCCAAAATTTCACCGAAACGATTTTCAAAACGCTACAGATACGTCAGCACAGAGACAGCCTTTTCGGCGCCGTGATAGACGTATTGCAGGCAGCAGAGATTCAGGGCGGGGCCGGTTATTCTGTTCCTATTCCCAGGATGGTCAGCGGTCATCGTCGGGATGTTTTCGCTGTGGGAGTTCTTACCATCGTGTACGGGATTGTCCTGAGTTACCCCGGAGGGAGGCGATAGCACCACATGTCACATTACCGCCTTCACCACCCCAGAGGGCGTTGCCAATCGTACCTACCGTTGCTCCGCGCCAGACTCATACACAGCGAGGTCGTGGGCGTGGAGGAGTTGCTCAGAGAGGACGGGATGACCGAGGCAGAGGGCAGTCAGTCGCAGGTGGTGGACAGGCGTGGGTTTTTGCTTTAACGCATCAGGACGCGCAGGCGTCCAATGCAGTGGTTTCAGGTATCCTTCCTGTATGTACAGTTGATGCACACGTATTGTTCGATCCCGGATCCACGCACTCGTACGTATCCACACACTTTGTGCCGAGTCTGGGTAGAGAGTCCGGCTTGCTTGATCAGCCGCTTGTGGTGACTACTCCTGTGGGAGAGTCGTTTGTTGCTAGGCACGTGTTCCGATCCTGTACCGTCTGTATTGGCGAGAGAGAGTTGCCTGTCGACTTGATCCATCTGGAGATGTTGGACTTCGACGTTCTTTTGGGCATGGATTCGTTAGCCATGTGCTATGCTTCTGTGGACTGCCGTGAGAAGACAGTTAGATTCTGCTTTCCCGGTGAGTCGGTTTTTGTTGTGTTGGGGGACCGTGGTGCCACCCCTCACAGTGTGATTTCTTCTTTTCGCGCTGGACAGCTTTTGAGGAAGGGATGTCAGGGATTTCTCGCCTATGTTTGCGATGCTCGCGCTACACAGGTTCCATTGGACCAGGTTCCGGTTGTTAGCGAGTTTCCTGATGTGTTCCCTGACGAGCTTCCTGGGTTGCCGCCCGAGCGCGGCATTTCTTTCTGTATTGATTTGGTTCCTGGCTCGGGGCCTATTTCCATACCACCTTATCGGATGGCCCCGGCGGAACTTCGAGAGTTGAAGGGTCAGTTGCAAGATTTGCTGGACAAGGGACTTATTCGACCCAGTGTTTCTCCTTGGGGTGCTCCAGTCCTGTTCGTCAAGAAGAAGGACGGCAGTTTGCGTCTGTGTATCGACTACCGCCAGCTGAACAGGGTGACAGTGCGGAACAGGTATCCTTTGCCGCGTATCGACGATTTGTTCGACCAGCTTCAGGGGGCAGAGTACTTTTCGAGGATCGATTTACGATCGGGCTATCATCAGCTGCGGGTTCGACAGGAGGACATTCCCAGGACAGCTTTCCGTACGCGCTACGGCCATTACGAGTTTTTGGTGATGTCGTTCGGACTCACCAATGCGCCAGCAGCCTTCATGGACTTGATGAACCACATTTTCCGGCCTTACTTGGATCTGTTCATTATAGTCTTCATCGACGATATCTTGGTGTATTCCCGGAGTAGTGAGGAGCACGAGCAGCACCTGCGGATTACATTACAGACCTTGAGGGAGCACCAGCTTTATGCGAAATTTTCTAAGTGTGCTTTTTGGCTGGACAGCGTAGATTTCTTGGGGCACGTGATTTCACGAGACGGTATATGTGTAGACCCGAGGAAGATCGAGGCCGTTCAGCGTTGGCCCAGACCCACATAGGTGACGGAGATTCGCAGCTTTTTGGGGTTGGCCGGTTACTACAGGCGTTTTGTGCAGGACTTCTCACGTATTGCTACACCGCTGACCGGGTTGACCCGGAAGGGAGTTCCTCTCGATTGGACGGAGGAGTGCGAGCACAGTTTCCAGCAGTTACGGACACGGATGACGACGGCACCGGTGTTATCTTTACTTTCCGGACCGGGCGGATTTGTGGTCTTTTGTAATGCTTCTCGAGTGGGGCTGGGATGCATTTTGATGCAGCACGACAGGGTGATCGCGTATGCCTCGCGACAATTGAAGAGACATGAACAAAACTACCCCACTCATGACTTGGAGATAGCTGCAGTGGTCTTCGCACTTAAGATCTGGCGACATTACCTATACGGCGAGTCGTGCCAGATATTCACGGATACAAGAGTCTGAAATACATATTCCAGCAGTGGGACCTAAACCTTCGACAGCGTCGATGGATGGAGTTAGTGAAGGATTACGACTGTGAGATCTCCTATCACCCGGGCAAGGCAAATATGGTGGCGGATGCTTTGAGCAGGAGGCCCGGGAGTAGCCTATCTTGTTTGAGCGCAGTACAGGAGCAGTCATCCGCAGATTGGCAGATATTATGCGACAGCCGAGTACATTTCGAGTTCACGACGATTGGAGGAAAGATAGCGCATGTCCGTGCACGTCCACAGTTGATCAATCGTATACGTGAGGCACAGCTCAGTGATGACCGATGTTCAGAGATCATGGCACAGATTGGACAGGGCAGATTTTCCGAGTTCGTGATCGATGATCAGGGGTACTACGGTTTGTAGTCAGACTGTGCGTACCAGATGCTGAGGGACTGAGGTGCGAGATTCTTGAGGAGGCACATCGATCGGTGTACAGCGTCCATCCCGGTTCCACCAAGATGTATCATGATATGAGAGATGTTTATTGGTAGGACGGAATGAAGAGGGACATCGCGGATTTCGTGTCGAGATGCCTGACTTGTCAGCAAGTCAAGGCAGAGCACCAGAGGCCCGCGGGAGAGCTACAGCTGTTACCCATTCCGGAGTGGAAATGGGAACAGATTTCGATGGATTTCGTGGTGGGTCTACCCAGGACTAGTCGGGGGTATGACTCCATCTGGGTGATCGTGGATCGTTTGACGAAAGCGGCTCACTTCCTACCGGTGAAGACGACTTTCGGATTTACTCAGTATGACCAGATCTACATTGACGAGATAGTGCGACTGCACGGAGTCCCGACGTGTATTGTGTCCGACAGAGGCACCCAGTTTACCAGTAGACTATGGCAGAGGCTTCAGGAGGCTTTGGGCACTCGCTTGAGTTTCAGCATAGCATTTCATCCGCAGACCAACGGACAGTCAGAGCGGACCATCCAGACTCTCGAGGACATGCTCAGAGCTTGTGTATTAGATTTCGGAGGTAGCTGGGATCATCATTTGCCCTTAGTAGAGTTCTCCTACAATAACAGCTACCAGGAGACCATTCAGATGGCACCATTTGAGGCTCTTTATGGGAGGAGATGCAGGTCGCCCACTTGTTGGACAGAGCTTAGTGAGAGCAGTATCTTAGGGCCACAGATTGTTAAGGAGACGACAGCGAAGATCCAGTTGATTCGCGATAGGATGAGAGCAGCGCAGAGTAGGCAGATATCTTATGCAGACCGTCGACGACGCAGACTTGAGTTTTCTGTTGGTGATCATGTTTTCTTGAGGGTCTCCCCAATGAAAGGTGTGATGAGGTTTAGGAAGAAGGGGAAGCTCAGTCCCAGATATGTGGACCCTTCGAGATCCTCGAGTATGTTTGTGCAGTAGCCTACCGTTTAGCCCTTCTGTCCAGCTTTCCAGATGTGCATCCCGTATTTCATGTCTCGATGCTCCGCAGATATCTTCATGATCCTTCGCACGCGATTCAACACCCGACAATCCAGCTGGAGCGCGACCTTTCCTATGTAGAGCAGCCGGTGATGGTTTTGGATCGACAAGTGAAGAAGTTGAGATCGAAGGACATTCGATCAGTTAAGGTACTTTGGCGTGGCCAGAACCGTGAGGAGGTCACTTGGGAGACCGAAAGCGAGATGATGAAGACGTATCCCCATCTTTTTCAAGGTACGTGTAGTTAGATTTTTGAAATTCGGGGACGAATTTCTATAAGGGGGAGAGATTGTAACACCTTAGGAAGTGTTTAGTGAATAATTATACTTAAATAATGGTTTTTAACAAAAAAGTTTACCAAATTGTGTTTTAAATATTTTTCCTAATTTAATAAATATTTTTCCAAAATTTTCCTAGGCTTGCACACACATGTGCATGTAAACTAGTTTTTTTAAATTGAGTTATTACCATGATTATTAACCATGGTGGGTTAATCATGGGATTAAGCCTTTTGGGTTTTAAGTGGGTTTAATTAGTTAATTAAAAGTAACTTTAATTTGAATTTCTCAATTGTTGACTTGTGTGAGAGAGAGAGAGAGTGCAACATGGCTTTAGGCCATGCTTGCAATTAATGAAGAGAGAGAGAGGAGGGTTGACAATTGGGTCATGGTTGTTTCCTCTCATTTCTTTACTTTTCTCTCAATTCTCACACACCCACACACTCACACACACAACACTTACCTCAGCAGAACCCCCAGCAGCAGCAACAACAGCAGCAAGAACAGCAGCAGTGGCAGCAAGAAGCAGCAGCAGCAGCAAAGTTCAGCAGCAGCAGCAGTGAGCACCAACAGCAACTGCAGCTTCTTCCCTTCACTTCTTCTCCTTCCTCCAGCTCCCTAGGGTTAAGTATGAGGTATATTTCCTAAACTTATTCCCTAGTTAGCTTGGTTAGTGTAGTTTTGCATCGGTTAGTGGTTTTTAGTGCGTTTTAGTGCGATATGGGGTGTTTAGTGGGAACTTTGTGCTAAGGTGATGTGTTAGGGTTTCAGTAGGTTGTTAGTGAGTTATTGAGACCACAATAACCTAGTTTAACCCCAATTACACTAAAATACCACCAGTTTCCCTTATTGATGCAATTTATCGTATTTGTGCAAATTTGAGTTTTCTGGAACTGCTATTGACCCGGTGAGTTCAGAATGAAATTGAGAAGACTGCAGTATAGTGGTGATGTGCTGATACCCCAGGTGAAACCCGACCCCCTAATTGCTACAGTAGGCCGCTGATTTTCTCTTTCTGGCCGCAAATTGCGGCCAGATGGGTGGGGTTTTGGGTGTTGTTTGGTCCTATAGGTGTCTGCTAGTGTGTAGAGTGCTGTGATATATATATATTTTTGTAAGTTTAGTTCTGTGTAAAAATCTGGGACCAAATACCTGTTTTGCCGTTTTTCTA
The DNA here is from genome assembly GCA_030015575.1 of Agapanthus africanus. NCBI lineage: Eukaryota > Viridiplantae > Streptophyta > Magnoliopsida > Asparagales > Amaryllidaceae > Agapanthus > Agapanthus africanus. Next base: position 84,721,635 of record JASDDO010000031.1, on the reverse strand, counting down.
AACCTTCGCGACACGCGTGATACGTGAGTAGGTTTGGGGTTTCTGCGTATCGCGATGCGTCGGGGTAGTTTCAGGCGCGTGATCATACGTTTTAGCGTATCGTGCACACGCTCGATTGGTTTGCGGCACGGGTTTCTAGTTGGACCCCAATACCACGTTTTTGGTGAAATTGAGCTTATGTGTGGTATATGTTATGTGATTTTAGGTTCGCAGGCGAGTGAGACGGACGCTGCGAAGAAGGGCAAGCAAGTGGTTGGATATACTTAGCGCGAGACTTCTGTGAGTAGATTTAACATCTACGGGGATATCGCCCGCATGGCGTTATGCGTCAAGGCAAATAGGACCTTATTACTATATGTTGCACTTACCTCATGTACTGTCATTGCATATTGCATTCCCTGCTGTATGTATGCTTAGAATTGATAGAACACCGCACCCTTATTGACAGTTCACGTTGCACAAGCACTATCTTGACATGACATTCATACGTGATGCATATATCACATCTGATCATTATGATGTAGCTCAACTTTTATGTGACTTGACATGACATTCATACTTGATGCACATATCACATCACGTTTACTTGCATATGGGATGGGATTACATGTGATTTCTGGATTTGGGAACCGTGGCCCATTTCAAATATGTAATCATTTAAAAACCCGGTTCCCTTGATATGATATTTTGGGGCGCCACCCCGTACTTCTTTTCTCGGTGCTAGAGTGGATATATTGAGAGAGGGATGACCCGGACTGACGGATTCCCGATATATTGAGAGAGGGATGACCCGGACTGACGGATTCCCGATATATTGAGAGAGGGCTGACCCGGACTGACGGATGCCCGATATGTTGAAAGAGGGCTGACCCGGACTGACGGATGGCCGATAGAGGATGATTTGCTTGTTGATGCTAGACACGAGTATTTATGTTATTTGGGTGCCGATGTTGGGCTCTCGTGATTCTCCGGGATATACAGGATATGAGGGCCGATGGAGTACCGGCGTCTGGGATGTTGGGATTCGCGGTGCATACATACATATGTAGTCCACCTCGACACTTCGTGTAGATACTATATTCCCATGCTCAGCATTCATTATCGCATCTCATCCTGTAGCTATATCACCTGATAGAGGACTTGCATGATTATTATACATACTGCTTAGCTCGCATTGATATCATCTGCTGGCATTTGTTAGAGTAGCGCTGTACGTGCATGCTCGCGATTACCTTTATATGTTATCTCTATTCACGAGTTGGCAACTCACCCCCGTTGTGCCACAGTATTTGCAGGTTGCCCTTGGGAGTAGTCACGGCTGGCTGTTACCGCATCTTTTGGCACAGATACCATTGCTGAGGCGAGTTAGCCTTTTGCTGTTAGGTGGGTTTTGTACGGTATCTGTTATCTTTCAGTAGTATATTGATGTATCTAGTATTCTCCATCTACCTTTCTGTATTGACTTAGAGACAGTTGTGAGGACGACATGTATGATACTATATTCTGGTGTTGAGCTCGCATGTGAGCCGACTTTATTTTATGCAGTCTTACCTTTTATGATATTGTCCTTGCTTTACTGTGTATTCTTCGCTACGGCGACGTATATCATATGGTGATGCATTATTCATTTTACTTGTCATTTCTGTTACACCTTGCTTTTACCCGATTTGCGGGGCAAATGTTTAAAAAGGAAATGTTACCAAAATTATAAAAGTTATTACTCCTGAACTTAAAAGGATTTCTACTAAATTAATAAGATGTTTTTCGGACACGCATGACTGTTTTTACGAAATGTTTTAAATCACTCTATATTTATTGGTTTGATTTCTGGGTTCGGCTTACTTAGCCGCGTTACGCCTGTAGACGTTGCGTGGTTAAGTGCCGGTCACGACTCGAAACTCTCGGGTCGTGACAAAGTTGGTTTCAGAGCGTAGGTTTTACCTTCGGAGTGTAGGATGACCCTGGTATGATGGAGTAGGTAGCTGCAGCAGGGTAGCGTAGCGTGTGTATGTTCCGCGGCATACTCACGACACGATACTCCGCCTACGCGACCTTAGGACTTATTGATTTGATCCCTCCTTATATTCTTGTGATTCGACTCCTATATTCTTATCGAATCCTAATTTTCTTTCAGCCATTATGCCGCCTAAGACTTCGAGGGCACAGAGAGCGGCCGCGAGGGCTGAGATTCGAGTTGACTCGTCCGAGACGAGGACTGATCCGGGCAGTACGCCGGTTGTACCCGAGCAGGCTATTCCTGCCGTGACGGATCAGATCGCCACGCTAGGGGCTGGTATGCAGGAGAAGCGCCAGACGGTGGGATCTAGCATGCAGGAGATGCGCCAGATGATAGGATCGCTAGTTGAGACGCTTCGAGCGCAGCGACCCGAGGTAGCTCCACCTGTTCCAAAGACCGCGATGGTACCTACCGCACAGCCAGTTGCCCCTGCAGCCACGGAGGTGATTACAGTATCGCTATCAGAGTTTATGAGGCTGAAGCCTCCGGTCTTCACAGACACCGATACAGCCGAGGACCCACAGTCTTTCATCGACAGGATGGCCAGGATATGCCGTTCCCTCAGATGCGCAGATGCGAGATGGGTCGAGTTCGCGAGCATTCGCCTAGAAGGTCTTGCGCAGAAGTGGTGTGATTCAGTTGAGAAGGGCAGAGCAGCAGGTCTTCCTCCTATGACCTGGACGGAGTTCGTGACCATATTTCTAGCCCGTTTCCTTCCCCAGAGTGTTAGGGATGCCCGAGCACGCAGATTTGAGTCCTTGCGCCAGACGTCAGGGATGACAGTGGAAGAGTATGACGTGCAATTTACAGAGCTAGCAGTCTATGCCCCATATTTAGTGGCTACCGAGGAGTTGCGAGTCAAGAGATTTGTTCGAGGCTTGCTTACACCACTGTTCCTCGCGATCAGCGCGCAGCACTATGAGACCTATGCAGCAGTTGTAGACGCAGCCCTAGTAGTCGAGGAGCACCTTGCTGAGACTTCGGTACTTCCAGAGCCGAAGAGAGTTCGTGCGGATACGTCAGCACAGAGACAGCCTTTTCGGCGCCGTGATAGACGTATTGCAGGCAGCAGAGATTCAGGGCGGGGCCGGTTATTCAGTTCCTATTCCCAGGATGGTCAGCGGTCATCGTCGGGATGTTTTCGCTGTGGGAGTTCTTACCATCGTGTACGGGATTGTCCTGAGTTACCCCGGAGGGAGGCGACAGCACCACATGTCACATTACCGCCTTCACCACCCCAGAGGGCGTTGCCTATCGTACCTACCGTTGCTCTATGCCAGACTCATACACAGCGAGGTCGTGGGCGTGGAGGAGTTGCTCAGAGAGGACGGGATGACCGAGGCAGAGGGCAGTCAGTCGCAGGTGGTGGACAGGCGCGGGTTTTTGCTTTGACGCATCAGGACGCGCAGGCGTCCAATGCAGTGGTTTCAGGTATCCTTCCTGTATTGACAGTTGATGCACACGTATTGTTCGATCCCGGATCTACGCACTCGTACGTATTCACACACTTTGTGCCGAGTCTGGGTAGAGAGTCCGGCTTGCTTGATCAGCCGCTTGTGGTGACTACTCCTATGGGAGAGTCGTTTGTTGCTAGGCACGTATTCCGATCCTGTACCGTCTGTATTGGCGAGAGAGAGTTGCCTGTCGACTTGATCCTTCTGGAGATGTTGGACTTCGACGTTCTTTTCGGTATGGATTAGTTAGCCATGTGCTATGCTTCTGTGGACTGCCGTGAGAAGACAGTTAGATTCTGCTTTCCCGGTGAGTCGGTTTTTGTTGTGTTGGGGGACCGTGGTGCCACCCCTCACAGTGTGATTTCTTCTTTTCACGCTGGACAGCTTTTGAGGAAGGGATGTCAGGGATTTCTCGCCTATGTTTGCGATGCTCGCGCTACACAGGTTCCATTGGACCAGGTTCCGGTTGTTAGCGAGTTTCCTGATGTGTTCCCTGACGAGCTTCCTGGGTTGCCGCCCGAGCGCGACATTTCTTTCTGTATTGATTTGGTTCCTGGCTCGGGGCCTATTTCCATACCGCCTTATCGGATGGCCCCGGCGGAACTTCGAGAGTTGAAGGGTCAGTTGCAAGATTTGCTGGACAAGGGACTTATTCGACCCAGTGTTTCTCCTTGGGGTGCTCCAGTCCTGTTCGTCAAGAAGAAGGACGGCAGTTTGCGTCTGTGTATCGACTACCGCCAGCTGAACAGGGTGACAGTGCGGAACAGGTATCCTTCGCCGCGCATCGACGATTTGTTCGACCAGCTTCAGGGGGCAGGGTACTTTTCGAGGATCGATTTACGATCGGGCTATCATCAGCTGCGGGTTCGACAGGAGGACATTCCCAGGACAGCTTTCCGTACGCGCTACGGCCATTACGAGTTTTTGGTGATGTCGTTCGGACTCACCAATGCGCCAGCAGCCTTCATGGACTTGATGAACCACATTTTCCGGCCTTACTTGGATCTGTTCATTATAGTCTTCATCGACGATATCTTGGTGTATTCCCGGAGTAGTGAGGAGCACGAGCAGCACCTGCGGATTACATTGCAGACCTTGAGGGAGCACCAGCTTTATGCGAAATTTTCCAAGTGTGCTTTTTGGCTGGACAGCGTAGATTTCTTGGGGCACGTGATTTCATGAGACGGTATATGTGTATACCCGAGGAAGATCGAGGCCGTTCAGCGTTGGCCCAGACCCACATAGGTGACGGAGATTCGCAGCTTTTTGGGGTTGGCCGGTTACTACAGGCGTTTTGTGCAGGACTTCTCACGTATTGCTACACCGCTGACCGGGTTGACCCAGAAGGGAGTTCCTTTCGATTGGACGGAGGAGTGCGAGCACAGTTTCCAGCAGTTACGGACACGGCTGACGACGGCACCGGTGTTATCTTTACCTTCCGGACCGGGCGGATTTGTGGTCTTTTGTGATGCTTCTCGAGTGGGGCTGGGATACGTTTTGATGCAGCAGGACAGGGTGATCGCGTATGCTTCGCGACAATTGAAGAGACATGAACAAAACTACCCCACTCATGACTTGGAGATGGCTGCAGTGGTCTTCGCACTTAAGATCTGGCGACATTACCTATACGGCGAGTCGTGCCAGATATTCACGGATCACAAGAGTCTGAAATACATATTCCAGCAGCGGGACCTAAACCTTCGACAGTGTCGATGGATGGAGTTAGTGAAGGATTACGACTGTGAGATCTCCTATCATCCGGGCAAGGCAAATGTGGTGGCGGATGCTTTGAGCAGGAGGCCCGGGAGTAGCCTATCTTGTTTGAGCGCAGTACAGGAGCAGTCATCCGCAGATTGGCAGATATTATGCGACAGCCGAGTACAGTTCGAGTTCACGCCGATTGGAGGAAAGATAGCGCATGTCCGTGCACGACCACAGTTGATCGATCGTATACGTGAAGCACAGCTCAGTGATGACCGATGTTCAGAGATCATGGCACAGATTGGACTGGGCAGATTTTCCGAGTTCGTGATCGATGATCAGGGAGTACTACGGTTTGGAGTCAGACTGTGCGTACCAGATGCTGAGGGACTGAGGTGCGAGATTCTTGAGGAGGCACATCGATCGGTGTACAGCGTCCATCCCGGTTCCACCAAGATGTATCATGATATGAGAGATGTTTATTGGTAGGACGGAATGAAGAGGGACATCGCGGATTTTGTGTCGAGATGCCTGACTTGTCAGCAAGTCAAGGCTGAGCACCAGAGGCCCGCGGGAGAGCTACAGCCGTTACCCATTCCGGAGTGGAAATGGGAACAGATTTCGATGGATTTTGTGGTGGGTCTACCCAGGACTAGTCGGGGGTATGACTCCATCTGGGTGATCGTGGATCGTTTGACGAAAGCGGCTCACTTCCTACCGGTGAAGACGACTTTCGGATTTACTCAATATGACCAGATCTACATTGACGAGATAGTGCGACTGCACGGAGTCCCGACGTGTATTGTGTCCGACAGAGGCACCCAGTTTACCAGTAGACTATGGCAGAGGCTTCAGGAGGCTTTGGGCACTCGCTTGAGTTTCAGCACAGCATTTCATCCGCAGTCCAACGGACAGTCAGAGCGGACCATCCAGACTCTCGAGGACATGCTCAGAGCTTGTGTATTAGATTTCGGAGGTAGCTGGGATCATCATTTGCCCTTAGTAGAGTTCTCCTACAATAACAGCTACCAGGAGACCATTCAGATGGCACCATTTGAGGCTCTTTATGGGAGGAGATGCAGTTCGCCCACTTGTTGGACAGAGCTTAGTGAGAGCAGTATCTTAGGGCCACAGATTGTTGAGGAGACGACAGCGAAGATTCAGTTGATTCGCGATAGGATGAGAGCAGCGCAGAGTAGGCAGAGATCTTATGCAGACCGTCGACGACGCAGACTTGAATTTTCTGTTGGTAATCATGTTTTCTTGAGGGTCTCCCCAATGAAAGGTGTGATGAGGTTTGGGAAGAAGGGGAAGCTCAGTCCCAGATATGTGGACCCTTCGAGATCCTCGAGCGTGTTGGTGCAGTAGCCTACCGTTTAGCCCTTCCGTCCAGCTTTCCAGATGTGCATCCCGTATTTCATGTCTCGATGCTCCGAAAATATCTTCATGATCCTTCGCACGTGATTCAACACCCGACGATCCAGCTGGAGCGCGACCTTTCCTATGCAGAGCAGCCGGTGATGGTTTTGGATCGACAAGTGAAGAAGTTGAGATCGAAGGACATTCGATCAGTTAAGGTACTTTGGCGTGGCCAGAACCGTGAGGAGGTCACTTGGGAGACCGAAAGCGAGATGATGAAGACGTATCCACATATTTTTCAAGGTACGTGTAGTTAGGATTTTGAAATTCGGGGACGAATTTCTATAAGGGGGAGAAATTGTAACACCTTAGGATGTGTTTAGTGAATAATTATACTTAAATAATGGTTTTTAACAAAAAAGTTTACCAAATTGTGTTTTAAATATTTTTCCTAATTTAATAAATATTTTTCCAAAATTTTCCTAGGCTTGCACACACATGTGCATGTAAACTAGTTTTTTTAAATTGAGTTATTACCATGATTATTAACCATGGTGGGTTAATCATGGGATTAAGCCTTTTGGGTTTTAAGTGGGTTTAATTAGTTAATTAAAAGTAACTTTAATTTGAATTTGTCAAGTGTTGACTTGTGTGAGAGAGAGAGAGTGCATCATGGCTTTAGGCCATGCTCGCAATTAATGAAGAGAGAGAGAGGAGGGTTGACAATTGGGTCATGGTTGTTTCCTCTCATTTCTTTACTTTTCTCTCAATTCTGACACACCCACACACTCACACACACAACACTTACCTCAGCAGAACCCCCAGCAGCAGCAACAACAGCAGCAAGAACAGCAGCAGTGGCAGCAAGAAGCAGTAGCAGCAGCAGCAAAGTTCAGCAGCAGCAGCAGTGAGCACCAACAGCAACTGCAGCTTCTTCCCTTCACTTCTTCTCCTTCCTCCAGCTCCCTAGGGTTAAGTATGAGGTATATTTCCTAAACTTATTCCCTAATTAGCTTGGTTAGTGTAGTTTTGCATCGGTTAGTGGTTTTTAGTGCGTTTTAGTGCGATATGGGGTGTTTAGTGGGAACTTTGTGCTAAGGTGATGTGTTAGGGTTTCAGTAGGTTGTTAGTGAGTTATTGAGACCACATTAACCTAGTTTAACCCCAATTACACTAAAATACCACCAGTTTCCCTTATTGATGCAATTTATCGTATTTGTGCAAATTTGAGTTTTCTGGAACTGCTATTGACCCGGTGAGTTCAGACTGAAATTGAGAAGACTGCAGTATAGTGGTGATGTGCTGATACCCCAGGTGAAACCCGACCCCCTAATTGCTACAGTAGGCCGCCGATTTTCTCTTTCTGGCCGCAAATTGCGGCCAGATGGGTGGGGTTTTGGGTGTTGTTTGGTCCTATAGGTGTCTGCTAGTGTGTAGAGTGCTGTGATATATATATTTTTTTAAGTTTAGTTCTGTGTAAAAATCTGGGACTAAATACCTGTTTTGCCTTTTTTCTAAACCTTCGCGACACGCGTGATACGTGAGTAGGTTTGGGGTTTCTGCGTATCGCGACGCGTCGGGGTAGTTTCAGACGCGTGATCATACGTTTTAGCGTATCGCGCACACGCGCGATTGGTTTGCGGCACGGGTTTCTAGTTGGACCCCAATACCACGTTTTTGGTGAAATTGAGCTTATGTGTGGTATATGTTATGTGATTTTAGGTTCGCAGGCGAGTGAGACGGACGCTGCGAAGAAGGGCAAGCAAGTGGTTGGATATACTTAGCGCGAGACTTCTGTGAGTAGATTTAACATCTACGGGGATATCGCCCGCATGGCGTTATGCGTCAGGGCTGATAGGACCTTATTACTATATGTTGCACTTACCTCATGTACTGTCATTGCATATTGCATTCACTGCTGTATGTATGCTTAGAATTGATAGAACACCGCACCCTTATTGACAGTTCACGTTGCACAAGCACTATCTTGACATGACATTCATACGTGATGCATATATCACATCTGATCATTATGCTGTAGCTCATCTTTTATGTGACTTGACATGACATTCATACTTGATACACATATCACATCACGTTTACTTGCATATGGGATGGGATTACATGTGATTTCTGGATTTGGGAACCGTGGCCCTTTTCAAATATGTAATCATTTAAAAACCCGGTTCCCTTGATATGATATTTTGGGGCGCCATCCCGTACTTCTTTTCTCGGTGCTAGAGTGGATATATTGAGAAAGGGATGACCCGGACTGACGGATTCCCGATATATTGAGAGAGGGATGACCCGGACTGACGGATTCCCGATATATTGAGAGAGGGATGACCCGGACTGACGGATGCCCGATATGTTGAGAGAAGGCTGACCCGGACTGACAGATGGCCGATAGAGGATGATTTGCTTGTCGATGCTAGACACGAGTATTTATGTTATTTGGGTGCCGATGTTGGGCTCTCGTGATTCTCAGGGATATACAGGATATGAGGGCCGATGGAGTACCGGCGTCTGGGATGTTGGGATTCGCGGTGCATACATACATATGTAGTCCACCTCGACACTTCGTGTAGATACTATATTCCCATGCTCAGCATTCATTATCGCATCTCATCCTGTAGCTATATCACCTGATAGAGGACTTGCATGATTATTATACATACTGCTTACCTCGCATTGATATCATCTGCTGGCATTTGTTAGAGTAGCGCTGTACGTACATGCTCGCGATTACCTTTATATGTTATCTCTATTCACGAGTTGGCAACTCATCCCCGTTGTGCCACAGTATTTGCAGGTTGCCCTTGGGAGTAGTCACGGCTGGCTGTTACCGCATCTTTTGGCACAGATACCATTGCTGAGGCGAGTTAGCCTTTTGCTGTTAGGTGGGTTTTGTACGGTATCTGTTATCTTTCAGTAGTATATTGATGTATCTAGTATTCTCCATCTACCTTTCTGTATTGACTTAGAGACAGTTGTGAGGACGACATGTATGATACTATATTCTGGTGTTGAGCTCGCATGTGAGCCGACTTTATTTTATGCAGTCTTACCTTTTATGATATTGTCCTTGCTTTACTGTGTATTCTTCGCTACGGCGACGTATATCATATGGTGATGCATTATTCATTTTACTTGTCATTTCTGTTACACCTTGCTTTTACCCGATTTGCGGGGCAAATGTTTAAAAAGGAAATGTTACCAAAATTATAAAAGTTATAACTCCTGAACTTAAAAGGATTTCTACTAAATTAATAAGATGTTTTTCGGACACGCATGACTGTTTTTACGAAATGTTTTAAATCACTCTATATTTATTGGTTTGATTTCTGGGTTCGGCTTACTTAGCCGTGTTACGCCTGTAGACGTTGCGCGGTTAAGTGCCGGTCACGAGTCGAAACTCTCGGGTCGTGACAAAGTTGGTATCAGAGTGTAGGTTTTACCTTCGGAGTGTAGGATGACCCTGGTATGATGGAGTAGGTAGCTGCAGCAGGGTAGCGTAGCGTGTGTATGTTCCGCGGCATACTCACGACACGATACTCCGCCTACGCGACCTTAGGACTTATTGATTTGATCCCTCCTTATATTCTTATGATTCGACTCCTATATTCTTATCGAATCCTAATTTTCTTTCAGCCATTATGCCGCCTAAGACTACGAGGGCACAGAGAGCGGCCGCGAGGGCCGAGATTCGAGTTGACTCGTCCGAGACGAGGACTGATCCGGGCAGTACGCCGGTTGTACCCAAGCAGGCTATTCCTGCCGTGACAGATCAGATCGCCACGCTAGGGGCTGGTATGCAGGAGATGCGCCAGACGGTGGGATCTAGCATGCAGGAGATGCGCCAGATGATAGGATCGCTAGTTGAGACGCTTCGAGCGCAGCGACCCGAGGTAGCTCCACCTGTTCCAGAGACCGCGATGGTACCTACCGCACAGCCAGTTGCCCCTGCTGCCACGGAGGTGATTACAGTATCGCTATCAGAGTTTATGAGGCTGAAGCCTCCGGTCTTCACAGGCACCGATACAGCCGAGGACCCACAGTCTTTCATCGACAGGATGGCCAGGATATGCCGTTCCCTCAGATGCGCAGATGCGAGATGGGTCGAGTTCGCGAGCTTACGCCTAGAAGGTCTTGCGCAGAAGTTGTGTGATTCAGTTGAGAAGGGCAGAGCAGCAGGTCTTCCTCCTATGACCTGGACGGAGTTCGTGACCATATTTCTAGCCCGTTTCCTTCCCCAGAGTGTTAGGGATGCCCGAGCACGCAGATTTGAGTCCTTGCGCCAGACGCCAGGGATGACAGTGGCAGAGTATGACGTGCTATTTACAGAGCTAGCAGTCTATGCCCCATATTTAGTGGCTACCGAGGAGTTGCGAGTCAAGAGATTTGTTCGAGGCTTGCTTACACCACTGTTCCTCGCGATCAGCGCGCAGCACTACGAGACCTATGCAGCAGCTGTAGACGCAGCCCTAGTAGTCGAGGAGCACCTTGCTGAGACTTCGGTAGTTCCAGAGCCGAAGAGAGTTCGTGCGGATACGTCAGCACAGAGACAGCCTTTTCGGCGCCGTGATAGACGTATTGCAGGCAGCAGAGATTCAGGGCGGGGCCGGTTATTCAGTTCCTATTCCCAGGATGGTCAGCGGTCATCGTCGGGATGTTTTCGCTGTGGGAGTTCTTACCATCGTGTACGGGATTGTCCTGAGTTACCCCAGAGGGAGGCGACAGCACCACATGTCACATTACCGCCTTCACCACCCCAGAGGGCGTTGCCTATCGTACCTACCGTTGCTCCACGCCAGACTCATACACAGCGAGGTCGTAGGCGTGGAGGAGTTGCTCAGAGAGGACGGGATGACCGAGGCAGAGGGCAGTCAGTCGCAGGTGGTGGACAGGCGCGGGTTTTTGCTTTGACGCATCAGGACGCGCAGGCGTCCAATGCAGTGGTTTCAGGTATCCTTCCTGTATGTACAGTTGATGCACACGTATTGTTCGATCCCGGATCCACGCACTCGTACGTATCCACACACTTTGTGCCGAGTCTGGGTAGAGAGTCCGGCTTGCTTGATCAGCCGCTTGTGGTGACTACTCCTGTGGGAGAGTCGTTTGTTGCTAGGCACGTGTTCCGATCCTGTACCGTCTGTATTGGCGAGAGAGTTGCCTGTCGACTTGATCTTTCTGGAGATGTTGGACTTCGACGTTCTTTTGGGCATGGATTAGTTAGCCATGTGCTATGCTTCTGTGGACTGCCGTGAGAAGACAGTTAGATTCTGCTTTCCCAGTGAGTCGGTTTTTATTGTGTTGGTGGACCGTGGTGCCACCCCTCACAGTGTGATTTCTTCTTTTCGCGCTGGACAGCTTTTGAGGAAGGGATGTCAGGGATTTCTCGCCTATGTTTGCGATGCTCGCGCTACACAGGTTCCATTGGACCAGGTTCCGGTTGTTAGCGAGTTTCCTGATGTGTTCCCTGACGAGCTTCCTGGGTTGCCGCCCGAGCGCGACATTTCTTTCTGTATTGATTTGGTTCCTGGCTCGGGGCCTATTTCCATACCGCCTTATCGGATGGCCCCGGCGGAACTTCGAGAGTTGAAGGGTCAGTTGCAAGATTTGCTGGACAAGGGACTTATTCGACCCAGTGTTTCTCCTTGGGGTGCTCCAGTCCTGTTCGTCAAGAAGAAGGACGGCAGTTTGCGTCTGTGTATCGACTACCGCCAGCTGAACAGGGTGACAGTGCGGAACAGGTATCCTTTGCCGCGTATCGACGATTTGTTCGACCAGCTTCAGGGGGCAGGGTACTTTTCGAGGATCGATTTACGATCGGGCTATCATCAGCTGCGGGTTCGACAAGAGGACATTCCCAGGACAGCTTTCCGTACGCGCTACGGCCATTACGAGTTTTTGGTGATGTCGTTCGGACTCACCAATGCGCCAGCAGCCTTCATGGACTTGATGAACCACATTTTCCGGCCTTACTTGGATCTGTTCATTATAGTCTTCATCGACGATATCTTGGTGTATTCCCGGAGTAGTGAGGAGCACGAGCAGCACCTGTGGATTACATTACAGACCTTGAGGGAGCACCAGCTTTATGCGAAATTTTCCAAGTGTGCTTTTTGGCTGGACAGCGTAGATTTCTTGGGGCACGTGATTTCATGAGACGGTATATGTGTAGACCCGAGGAAGATCGAGGCCGTTCAGCGTTGGCCCAGACCCACATGGGTGACGGAGATTCGCAGCTTTTTGGGGTTGGCCGGTTACTACAGGCGTTTTGTGCAGGACTTCTCACGTATTGCTACACCGCTGACCGGGTTGACCCGGAAGGGAGTTCCTTTCGATTGGACGGAGGAGTGCGAGCACAGTTTCCAACAGTTACGGACACGGCTGACGACGGCACCGGTGTTATCTTTACCTTCCGGACCGGGCGGATTTGTGGTCTTTTGTGATGCTTCTCGAGTGGGGCTGGGATGCGTTTTGATGCAGCACGATAGGGTGATCGCGTATGCTTCGCGACAATTGAAGAGACATGAAAAAAACTACCCCACTCATGACTTGGAGATGGCTGCAGTGGTCTTCGCACTTAAGATCTGGCGACATTACCTATACGGCGAGTCGTGGCAGATATTCACGAATCACAAGAGTCTGAAATACATATTCCAGCAGCGGGACCTAAACCTTCGACAGCGTCGATGGATGGAGTTAGTGAAGGATTACGACTGTGAGATCTCCTATCACCCGGGCAAGACAAATGTGGTGGCGGATGCTTTGAGCAGGAGGCCCGGGAGTAGCCTATCTTGTTTGAGCGCAGTACAGGAACAGTCATCCGCAGATTGGCAGATATTATGCGACAGCCGAGTACAGTTCGAGTTCACGCCGATTGGAGGAAAGATAGCGCATGTCCGTGCACGGCCACAGTTGATCGATCGTATACGTGAGGCACAGCTCATTGATGACCGATGTTCAGAGATCATGGCACAGATTGGACAGGGCAGATTTTCCGAGTTCGTGATCGATGATCAGGGGGTACTACGGTTTGGAGTCAGACTGTGCGTACCAGATGCTGAGGGACTGAGGTGCGAGATTCTTGAGGAGGCACATCGATCGGTGTACAGCGTCCATCCCGGTTCCACCAAGATGTATCATGATATGAGAGATGTTTATTGGTAAGACGGAATGAAGAGGGACATCGCGGATTTCGTGTCGAGATGCCTGACTTGTCAGCAAGTCAAGGCTGAGCACCAGAGGCCCGCGGGAGAGCTACAGCCGTTACCCATTCCGGAGTGGAAATGGGAACAGATTTCGATGGATTTCGTGGTGGGTCTACCCAGGACTAGTCGGGGGTATGACTCCATCTGGGTGATCGTGGATCGTTTGACGAAAGCGGCTCACTTCCTACCGGTGAAGACGACTTTCGGATTTACTCAGTATGACCAGATCTACATTGACGAGATAGTGCGACTGCACGGAGTCCCGACGTGTATTGTGTCCGACAGAGGCACCCAGTTTACCAGTAGACTATGGCAGAGGCTTCAGGAGGCTTTGGGCACTCGCTTGAGTTTCAGCACAGCATTTCATCCGCAGACCAACGGACAGTCAGAGCGGACCATCCAGACTCTCGAGGACATGCTCAGAGCTTGTGTATTAGATTTCGGAGATAGCTGGGATCATCATTTGCCCTTAGTAGAGTTCTCCTACAATAACAGCTACCAGGAGACCATTCAGATGACACCATTTGAGGCTCTTTATGGGAGGAGATGCAGGTCGCCCACTTGTTGGACAGAGCTTAGTGAGAGCAGCATCTTAGGGCCACAGATTGTTGAGGAGACGACAGCGAAGATTCAGTTGATTCGCGATAGGATGAGAGCAGCGCAGAGTAGGCAGAGATCTTATGCAGACCGTCGACGACGCAGACTTGAGTTTTCTGTTGGTGATCATGTTTTCTTGAGGGTCTCCCCAATGAAAGGTGTGATGAGGTTTGGGAAGAAGGGGAAGCTCAGTCCCAGATATGTGGACCCTTCGAGATCCTCGAGCATGTTGGTGCAGTAGCCTACCGTTTAGCCCTTCCGTCCAGCTTTCCAGATGTGCATCCCGTATTTCATGTCTCGATACTCCGCAGATATCTTCATGATCCTTCACACGCGATTCAACACCCGACGATCCAGCTGGAGCGCGACCTTTCCTATGCAGAGCAGCCGGTGATGGTTTTGGATCGACAAGTGAAGAAGTTGAGATCGAAGGACATTCGATCAGTTAAGGTACTTTGGCGTGGCCGGAACCGTGAGGAGGTCACTTGGGAGACCGAAAGCGAGATGATGAAGACGTATCCCCATCTTTTTCAAGGTACGTGTAGTTAGATTTTTGAAATTCGGGGACGAATTTCTATAAGGTGGAGAGATTGTAACACCTTAGGATGTGTTTAGTGAATAATTATACTTAAATAATGGTTTTTAACAAAAAAAGTTTACCAAATTGTGTTTTAAATATTTTTCCTAATTTAATAAATATTTTTCCAAAATTTTCCTAGGCTTGCACACACATGTGCATGTAAACTAGTTTTTTTTAAATTGAGTTATTACCATGATTATTAACCATGGTGGGTTAATCATGGGAATAAGACTTTTGGGTTTTAAGTTGGTTTAATTAGTTAATTAAAAGTAACTTTAATTTGAATTTGTCAAGTGTTGACTTGTGTGAGAGAGAGAGAGTGCATCATGGCTTTAGGCCATGCTTGCAATTAATGAAGAGAGAGAGAGGAGGGTTGACAATTGGGTCATGGTTGTTTCCTCTCATTTCTTTACTTTTCTCTCAATTCTCACACACCCACACACTCACACAAACAACACTTACCTCAGCAGAACCCCCAGCAGCAGCAACAACAGCAGCAAGAACAGCAGCAGTGGCAGCAAGAAGTAGTAGCAGCAGCAGCAAAGTTCAGCAGCAGCAGCAGTGAGCACCAACAGCAACTGCAGCTTCTTCCCTTCACTTCTTCTCCTTCCTCCAGCTCCCTAGGGTTAAGTATGAGGTATATTTCCTAAACTTATTCCCTAGTTAGCTTGGTTAGTGTAGTTTTGTATCGGTTAGTGGTTTTTAGTGCGTTTTAGTGCGATATGGGGTGTTTAGTGGGAACTTTGTGCTAAGGTGATGTGTTAGGGTTTCAGTAGGTTGTTAGTGAGTTATTGAGACCACATTAACCTAGTTTAACCCCAATTACACTAAAATACCACCAGTTTCCCTTATTGATGCAATTTATCGTATTTGTGCAAATTTGAGTTTTCTGGAACTGCTATTGACCCGGTGAGTTCAGACTGAAATTGAGAAGACTGCAGTATAGTGGTGATGTGCTGATACCCCAGGTGAAACCCGACCCCCTAATTGCTACAGTAGGCCGCCGATTTTCTCTTTCTGGCCGCAAATTGCGGCCAGATGGGTGGGGTTTTGGGTGTTGTTTGGTCCTATAGGTGTCTGCTAGTGTGTAGAGTGCTGTGATATATATATTTTTTTAAGTTTAGTTCTGTGTAAAAATCTGGGACTAAATACCTGTTTTGCCGTTTTTCTAAACCTTCGCGACACGCGTGATACGTGAGTAGGTTTGGGGTTTCTGCGTATCGCGACGCGTCGGGGTAGTTTCAGACGCGTGATCACACGTTTTAGCGTATCGCGCACACGCGCGATTGGTTTGCGGCACGGGTTTCTAGTTGGACCCCAATACCACGTTTTTGGTGAAATTGAGCTTATGTGTGGTATATGTTATGTGATTTTAGGTTCGCAGGCGAGTGAGACGGACGCTGCGAAGAAGGGCAAGCAAGTGGTTGGATATACTTAGCGCGAGACTTCTGTGAGTAGATTTAACATCTACGGGGATATCGCCCGCATGGCGTTATGCGTCAGGGCTGATAGGACCTTATTACTATATGTTGCACTTACCTCATGTACTGTCATTGCATATTGCATTCACTGCTGTATGTATGCTTAGAATTGATAGAACACCGCACCCTTATTGACAGTTCACGTTGCACAAGCACTATCTTGACATGACATTCATACGTGATGCATATATCACATCTGATCATTATGCTGTAGCTCATCTTTTATGTGACTTGACATGACATTCATACTTGATGCACATATCACATCACGTTTACTTGCATATGGGATGGGATTACATGTGATTTCTGGATTTGGGAACCGTGGCCCTTTTCAAATATGTAATCATTTAAAAACCCGGTTCCCTTGATATGATATTTTGGGGCGCCATCCCGTACTTCTTTTCTCGGTGCTAGAGTGGATATATTGAGAAAGGGATGACCCGGACTGACGGATTCCCGATATATTGAGAGAGGGATGACCCGGACTGACGGATTCCCGATATATTGAGAGAGGGATGACCCGGACTGACGGATGCCCGATATGTTGAGAGAAGGCTGACCCGGACTGACAGATGGCCGATAGAGGATGATTTGCTTGTCGATGCTAGACACGAGTATTTATGTTATTTGGGTGCCGATGTTGGGCTCTCGTGATTCTCAGGGATATACAGGATATGAGGGACGATGGAGTACCGGCGTCTGGGATGTTGGGATTCGCGGTGCATACATACATATGTAGTCCACCTCGACACTTCGTGTAGATACTATATTCCCATGCTCAGCATTCATTATCGCATCTCATCCTGTAGCTATATCACCTGATAGAGGACTTGCATGATTATTATACATACTGCTTACCTCGCATTGATATCATCTGCTGGCATTTGTTAGAGTAGCGCTGTACGTACATGCTCGCGATTACCTTTATATGTTATCTCTATTCACGAGTTGGCAACTCATCCCCGTTGTGCCACAGTATTTGCAGGTTGCCCTTGGGAGTAGTCACGGCTGGCTGTTACCGCATCTTTTGGCACAGATACCATTGCTGAGGCGAGTTAGCCTTTTGCTGTTAGGTGGGTTTTGTACGGTATCTGTTATCTTTCAGTAGTATATTGATGTATCTAGTATTCTCCATCTACCTTTCTGTATTGACTTAGAGACAGTTGTGAGGACGACATGTATGATACTATATTCTGGTGTTGAGCTCGCATGTGAGCCGACTTTATTTTATGCAGTCTTACCTTTTATGATATTGTCCTTGCTTTACTGTGTATTCTTCGCTACGGCGACGTATATCATATGGTGATGCATTATTCATTTTACTTGTCATTTCTGTTACACCTTGCTTTTACCCGATTTGCGGGGCAAATGTTTAAAAAGGAAATGTTACCAAAATTATAAAAGTTATAACTCCTGAACTTAAAAGGATTTCTACTAAATTAATAAGATGTTTTTCGGACACGCATGACTGTTTTTACGAAATGTTTTAAATCACTCTATATTTATTGGTTTGATTTCTGGGTTCGGCTTACTTAGCCGTGTTACGCCTGTAGACGTTGCGCGGTTAAGTGCCGGTCACGAGTCGAAACTCTCGGGTCGTGACAAAGTTGGTATCAGAGTGTAGGTTTTACCTTCGGAGTGTAGGATGACCCTGGTATGATGGAGTAGGTAGCTGCAGCAGGGTAGCGTAGCGTGTGTATGTTCCGCGGCATACTCACGACACGATACTCCGCCTACGCGACCTTAGGACTTATTGATTTGATCCCTCCTTATATTCTTGTGATTCGACTCCTATATTCTTATCGAATCCTAATTTTCTTTCAGCCATTATGCCGCCTAAGACTACGAGGGCACAGAGAGCGGCCGCGAGGGCCGAGATTCGAGTTGACTCGTCCGAGACGAGGACTGATCCGGGCAGTACGCCGGTTGTACCCAAGCAGGCTATTCCTGCCGTGACAGATCAGATCGCCACGCTAGGGGCTGGTATGCAGGAGATGCGCCAGACGGTGGGATCTAGCATGCAGGAGATGCGCCAGATGATAGGATCGCTAGTTGAGACGCTTCGAGCGCAGCGACCCGAGGTAGCTCCACCTGTTCCAGAGACCGCGATGGTACCTACCGCACAGCCAGTTGCCCCTGCTGCCACGGAGGTGATTACAGTATCGCTATCAGAGTTTATGAGGCTGAAGCCTCCGGTCTTCACAGGCACCGATACAGCAGAGGACCCACAGTCTTTCATCGACAGGATGGCCAGGATATGCCGTTCCCTCAGATGCGCAGATGCGAGATGGGTCGAGTTCGCGAGCTTACGCCTAGAAGGTCTTGCGCAGAAGTTGTGTGATTCAGTTGAGAAGGGCAGAGCAGCAGGTCTTCCTCCTATGACCTGGACGGAGTTCGTGACCATATTTCTAGCCCGTTTCCTTCCCCAGAGTGTTAGGGATGCCCGAGCACGCAGATTTGAGTCCTTGCGCCAGACGCCAGGGATGACAGTGGCAGAGTATGACGTGCTATTTACAGAGCTAGCAGTCTATGCCCCATATTTAGTGGCTACCGAGGAGTTGCGAGTCAAGAGATTTGTTCGAGGCTTGCTTACACCACTGTTCCTCGCGATCAGCGCGCAGCACTACGAGACCTATGCAGCAGCTGTAGACGCAGCCCTAGTAGTCGAGGAGCACCTTGCTGAGACTTCGGTAGTTCCAGAGCCGAAGAGAGTTCGTGCGGATACGTCAGCACAGAGACAGCCTTTTCGGCGCCGTGATAGACGTATTGCAGGCAGCAGAGATTCAGGGCGGGGCCGGTTATTCAGTTCCTATTCCCAGGATGGTCAGCGGTCATCGTCGGGATGTTTTCGCTGTGGGAGTTCTTACCATCGTGTACGGGATTGTCCTGAGTTACCCCAGAGGGAGGCGACAGCACCACATGTCACATTACCGCCTTCACCACCCCAGAGGGCGTTGCCTATCGTACCTACCGTTGCTTCACGCCAGACTCATACACAGCGAGGTCGTGGGCGTGGAGGAGTTGCTCAGAGAGGACGGGATGACCGAGGCAGAGGGCAGTCAGTCGCAGGTGGTGGACAGGCGCGGGTTTTTGCTTTGACGCATCAGGACGCGCAGGCGTCCAATGCAGTGGTTTCAGGTATCCTTCCTGTATGTACAGTTGATGCACACGTATTGTTCGATCCCGGATCCACGCACTCGTACGTATCCACACACTTTGTGCCGAGTCTGGGTAGAGAGTCCGGCTTGCTTGATCAGCCGCTTGTGGTGACTACTCCTGTGGGAGAGTCGTTTGTTGCTAGGCACGTGTTCCGATCCTGTACCGTCTGTATTGGCGAGAGAGTTGCCTGTCGACTTGATCTTTCTGGAGATGTTGGACTTCGACGTTCTTTTGGGCATGGATTAGTTAGCCATGTGCTATGCTTCTGTGGACTACCGTGAGAAGACAGTTAGATTCTGCTTTCCCAGTGAGTCGGTTTTTATTGTGTTGGTGGACCGTGGTGCCACCCCTCACAGTGTGATTTCTTCTTTTCGCGCTGGACAGCTTTTGAGGAAGGGATGTCAGGGATTTCTCGCCTATGTTTGCGATGCTCGCGCTACACAGGTTCCATTGGACCAGGTTCCGGTTGTTAGCGAGTTTCCTGATGTGTTCCCTGACGAGCTTCCTGGGTTGCCGCCCGAGCGCAACATTTCTTTCTGTATTGATTTGGTTCCTGGCTCGGGGCCTATTTCCATACCGCCTTATCGGATGGCCCCGGCGGAACTTCGAGAGTTGAAGGGTCAGTTGCAAGATTTGCTGGACAAGGGACTTATTCGACCCAGTGTTTCTCCTTGGGGTGCTCCAGTCCTGTTCGTCAAGAAGAAGGACGGCAGTTTGCGTCTGTGTATCGACTACCGCCAGCTGAACAGGGTGACAGTGCGGAACAGGTATCCTTTGCCGCGTATCGACGATTTGTTCGACCAGCTTCAGGGGGCAGGGTACTTTTCGAGGATCGATTTACGATCGGGCTATCATCAGCTGCGGGTTCGACAAGAGGACATTCCCAGGACAGCTTTCCGTACGCGCTACGGCCATTACGAGTTTTTGGTGATGTCGTTCGGACTCACCAATGCGCCAGCAGCCTTCATGGACTTGATGAACCACATTTTCCGGCCTTACTTGGATCTGTTCATTATAGTCTTCATCGACGATATCTTGGTGTATTCCCGGAGTAGTGAGGAGCACGAGCAGCACCTGTGGATTACATTACAGACCTTGAGGGAGCACCAGCTTTATGCGAAATTTTCCAAGTGTGCTTTTTGGCTGGACAGCGTAGATTTCTTGGGGCACATGATTTCATGAGACGGTATATGTGTAGACCCGAGGAAGATCGAGGCCGTTCAGCGTTGTCCCAGACCCACATGGGTGACGGAGATTCGCAGCTTTTTGGGGTTGGCCGGTTACTACAGGCGTTTTGTGCAGGACTTCTCACGTATTGCTACACCGCTGACCGGGTTGACCCGGAAGGGAGTTCCTTTCGATTGGACGGAGGAGTGCGAGCACAGTTTCCAACAGTTACGGACACGGCTGACGACGGCACCGGTGTTATCTTTACCTTCCGGACCGGGCGGATTTGTGGTCTTTTGTGATGCTTCTCGAGTGGGGCTGGGATGCGTTTTGATGCAGCACGATAGGGTGATCGCGTATGCTTCGCGACAATTGAAGAGACATGAAAAAAACTACCCCACTCATGACTTGGAGATGGCTGCAGTGGTCTTCGCACTTAAGATCTGGCGACATTACCTATACGGCGAGTCGTGGCAGATATTCACGAATCACAAGAGTCTGAAATACATATTCCAGCAGCGGGACCTAAACCTTCGACAGCGTCGATGGATGGAGTTAGTGAAGGATTACGACTGTGAGATCTCCTATCACCCGGGCAAGACAAATGTGGTGGCGGATGCTTTGAGCAGGAGGCCCGGGAGTAGCCTATCTTGTTTGAGCGCAGTACAGGAACAATCATCCGCAGATTGGCAGATATTATGCGACAGCCGAGTACAGTTCGAGTTCACGCCGATTGGAGGAAAGATAGCGCATGTCCGTGCACGGCCACAGTTGATCGATCGTATACGTGAGGCACAGCTCATTGATGACCGATGTTCAGAGATCATGGCACAGATTGGACAGGGCAGATTTTCCGAGTTCGTGATCGATGATCAGGGGGTACTACGGTTTGGAGTCAGACTGTGCGTACCAGATGCTGAGGGACTGAGGTGCGAGATTCTTGAGGAGGCACATCGATCGGTGTACAGCGTCCATCCCGGTTCCACCAAGATGTATCATGATATGAGAGATGTTTATTGGTAAGACGGAATGAAGAGGGACATCGCGGATTTCGTGTCGAGATGCCTGACTTGTCAGCAAGTCAAGGCTGAGCACCAGAGGCCCGCGGGAGAGCTACAGCCGTTACCCATTCCGGAGTGGAAATAGGAACAGATTTCGATGGATTTCGTGGTGGGTCTACCCAGGACTAGTCGGGGGTATGACTCCATCTGGGTGATCGTGGATCGTTTGACGAAAGCGGCTCACTTCCTACCGGTGAAGACGACTTTCGGATTTACTCAGTATGACCAGATCTACATTGACGAGATAGTGCGACTGCACGGAGTCCCGACGTGTATTGTGTCCGACAGAGGCACCCAGTTTACCAGTAGACTATGGCAGAGGCTTCAGGAGGCTTTGGGCACTCGCTTGAGTTTCAGCACAGCATTTCATCCGCAGACCAACGGACAGTCAGAGCGGACCATCCAGACTCTCGAGGACATGCTCAGAGCTTGTGTATTAGATTTCGGAGATAGCTGGGATCATCATTTGCCCTTAGTAGAGTTCTCCTACAATAACAGCTACCAGGAGACCATTCAGATGACACCATTTGAGGCTCTTTATGGGAGGAGATGCAGGTCGCCCACTTGTTGGACAGAGCTTAGTGAGAGCAGCATCTTAGGGCCACAGATTGTTGAGGAGACGACAGCGAAGATTCAGTTGATTCGCGATAGGATGAGAGCAGCGCAGAGTAGGCAGAGATCTTATGCAGACCGTCGACGACGCAGACTTGAGTTTTCTGTTGGTGATCATGTTTTCTTGAGGGTCTCCCCAATGAAAGGTGTGATGAGGTTTGGGAAGAAGGGGAAGCTCAGTCCCAGATATGTGGACCCTTCGAGATCCTCGAGCGTGTTGGTGCAGTAGCCTACCGTTTAGCCCTTCCGTCCAGCTTTCCAGATGTGCATCCCGTATTTCATGTCTCGATACTCCGCAGATATCTTCATGATCCTTCACACGCGATTCAACACCCGACGATCCAGCTGGAGCGCGACCTTTCCTATGCAGAGCAGCCGGTGATGGTTTTGGATCGACAAGTGAAGAAGTTGAGATCGAAGGACATTCGATCAGTTAAGGTACTTTGGCGTGGCCGGAACCGTGAGGAGGTCACTTGGGAGACCGAAAGCGAGATGATGAAGACGTATCCCCATCTTTTTCAAGGTACGTGTAGTTAGATTTTTGAAATTCGGGGACGAATTTCTATAAGGTGGAGAGATTGTAACACCTTAGGATGTGTTTAGTGAATAATTATACTTAAATAATGGTTTTTAACAAAAAAGTTTACCAAATTGTGTTTTAAATATTTTTCCTAATTTAATAAATATTTTTCCAAAATTTTCCTAGGCTTGCACACACATGTGCATGTAAACTAGTTTTTTTTAAATTGAGTTATTACCATGATTATTAACCATGGTGGGTTAATCATGGGAATAAGACTTTTGGGTTTTAAGTTGGTTTAATTAGTTAATTAAAAGTAACTTTAATTTGAATTTGTCAAGTGTTGACTTGTGTGAGAGAGAGAGAGTGCATCATGGCTTTAGGCCATGCTTGCAATTAATGAAGAGAGAGAGAGGAGGGTTGACAATTGGGTCATGGTTGTTTCCTCTCATTTCTTTACTTTTCTCTCAATTCTCACACACCCACACACTCACACAAACAACACTTACCTCAGCAGAACCCCCAGCAGCAGCAACAACAGCAGCAAGAACAGCAGCAGTGGCAGCAAGAAGTAGTAGCAGCAGCAGCAAAGTTCAGCAGCAGCAGCAGTGAGCACCAACAGCAACTGCAGCTTCTTCCCTTCACTTCTTCTCCTTCCTCCAGCTCCCTAGGGTTAAGTATGAGGTATATTTCCTAAACTTATTCCCTAGTTAGCTTGGTTAGTGTAGTTTTGTATCGGTTAGTGGTTTTTAGTGCGTTTTAGTGCGATATGGGGTGTTTAGTGGGAACTTTGTGCTAAGGTGATGTGTTAGGGTTTCAGTAGGTTGTTAGTGAGTTATTGAGACCACATTAACCTAGTTTAACCCTAATTACACTAAAATACCACCAGTTTCCCTTATTGATGCAATTTATCGTATTTGTGCAAATTTGAGTTTTCTGGAACTGCTATTGACCCGGTGAGTTCAGAATGAAATTGAGAAGACTGCAGTATAGTGGTGATGTGCTAATACCCCAGGTGAAACCCGACCCCCTAATTGCTACAGTAGGCCGCCGATTTTCTCTTTCTGGCCGCAAATTGCGGCCAGATGGGTGGGGTTTTGGGTGTTGTTTGGTCCTATAGGTGTCTGCTAGTGTGTAGAGTGCTGTGATATATATATTTTTGTAAGTTTAGTTCTGTGTAAAAATCTGGGACCAAATACCTGTTTTGCCGTTTTTCTAAACCTTCGCGACACGCGTGATACGTGAGTAGGTTTGGGGTTTCTGCGTATCGCAACGCGTCGGGGTAGTTTCAGGCGCGTGATCACACGTTTTAGCGTATCGCGCACACGCGCGATTGGTTTGCGGCACGGGTTTCTAGTTGGACCCCAATACCACGTTTTTGGTGAAATTGAGCTTATGTGTGGTATATGTTATGTGATTTTAGGTTCGCAGGCGAGTGAGACAGACGCTGCGAAGAAGGGAAAGCAAGTGGTTGGATATACTTAGCGCGAGACTTCTGTGAGTAGATTTAACATCTACGGGGATATCGCCCGCATGGCGTTATGCGTCAGGGCTGATAGGACCTTATTACTATATGTTGCACTTACCTCATGTACTGTCATTGCATATTGCATTCCCTGCTGTATGTATGCTATTGATAGATCACCGCACCCTTATTGACAGTTCACGTTGCACAACCACTATCTTGACATGACATTCATACGTGATGCATATATCACATCAGATCATTATGCTGTAGCTCATCTTTTATGTGACTTGACATGACATTCATACTTGATGCACATATCACATCACGTTTACTTGCATATGGGATGGGATTACATGTGATTTCTGGATTTGGGAACCGTGGCCCTTTTCAAATATGTAATCATTTAAAAACCCGGTTCCCTTGATATGATATTTTGGGGCGCCACCCCGTACTTCTTTTCTTGGTGCTAGAGTGGATATATTGAGAGAGGGATGACCCGGACTGACGGATTCCCGATATATTGAGAGAGGGATGACTCGGACTGACGGATTCCCGATATATTGAGAGAGGGATGACCCGGACTGACGGATTCCCGATATATTGAGAGAGGGCTGACCCGGACTGACGGATGCCCGATATGTTGAGAGAGGGCTGACCCGGACTGACAGATGCCCGATAGAGGATGATTTGCGTGTCGATGCTAGACACGAGTATTTATGTTATTTGGGTGCCGATGTTGGGCTCTCGTGATTCTTAGGGATATACAGGATATGAGGGCCGATGGAGTACCGGCGTCTGGGATGTTGGGATTCGCGGTGCATACATACATATGTAGTCCACCTCGACACTTCGTGTAGATACTATATTCCCATGCTCAGCATTCATTATCGCATCTCATCCTGTAGCTATATCACCTCATAGAGGACTTGCATGATTATTATACATACTGCTTACCTCGCATTGATATCATCTGCTGGCATTTGTTAGAGTAGCGCTGTACGTGCATGCTCGCGATTACCTTTATATGTTATCTCTATTCACGAGTTGGCAACTCACCCCCGTTGTGCCACAGTATTTGCAGGTTGCCCTTGGGAGTAGTCACGGCTGGCTGTTACCGTATCTTTTGGCACAGATACCATTGCTGAGGCGAGTTAGCCTTTTGCTGTTAGGTGGGTTTTGTACGGTATCTGTTATCTTTCAGTTGTATATTGATGTATCTAGTATTCTCCATCTACCTTTCTGTATTGACTTAGAGACAGTTGTGAGGACGACATGTATGATACTATATTCTGGTGTTGAGCTCGCATGTGAGCCGACTTTATTTTATGCAGTCTTACCTTTTATGATATTGTCCTTGCTTTACTGTGTATTCTTCGCTATGGCGACGTATATCATATGGTGATGCTTCATTCATTTTACTTGTCATTTCTGTTACACCTTGCTTTTACCAGATTTGTGGGGCAAATGTTTAAAAAGGAAATGTTACCAAAATTATAAAAGTTATAACTCCTGAACTTAAAAGGATTTCTACTAAATTAATAAGATGTTTTTCGGACACGCATGACTGTTTATACGAAATGTTTTAAATCACTCTATATTTATTGGTTTGATTTCTGGGTTCGGCTTACTTAGCCGCATTACGCCTGTAGACGTTGCGTGGTTAAGTGCCGGTCACAAGTCGAAACTCTCGGGTCATGACACAAACCGAGTTAACTAGTTTCTTCAAAGTTCGAAGAAGGAGCCAAAGGTTGGAGCTTTCAGGTGGATCTATCTTCGGCGTTAGGAGACGACGGGAAGAAGCCGATCCGGACCACCATCGGAGTTTGAAGACGAAGGAGTTCAAGACAAGCAAGGTATAAACCCCCTAACCGAGTAGTTAGCAACTCGTAGTTAGGTTGTTAGTTAGATGTTTAACAAAGATCCGGGTTATAAGTCCATGTTACCACCTCTATAAAAATCGTTTTTTATCAAATTTCGCATGCCCGAAAGTACCGGGAGAGGTAGCATGGACTTACAGTGGTATCAAAGCCTAGTTAAACTCTATCTAACATGTTAGCAAAGTAGCTAGAAGATCGATCAAAGAAAAGTCCCGAAATGAACCCCGAAATTCGAACTTTCTGTCGATTTTAAAAGTACTGGAAAACCTTTTTAAAATACACCAAAAGTCGGCTCAGGCTTTTGTGTGATCACCCACCAAATTTGGTCCAACGATCGAGTCAACGCGCTGCGGAAACGCGGCGGGAGCATGCTCCCGCCGCGGATCCGCGGCCGAGTTGACTCGGCCGAGGTCCAAGTTTGGTGCAGTGTTATTCTGGGGTTGTTTTGAGATTTTTGGAATATATATTTTCTGCCCAGATTTTCCAGAACGAAAATTTTATTTTTGGGGCCTTTAAATCCGTATTTTTGATCGAACTTCTAAAAGACTTTAGCTGACGGGTTTTTCTGAAATGTGATATTTGTATTGAACGTCCACTAATCGCTATATGTCGATTAGTGGGGGTTATACAAATCTGTGATCTGTAATGTTGCTGGAATGTGGATATGAATATGTTGGATTGTCGCGGGTGAATAGCCGGGGGTTGTGAAACGAGAGTTTTTCTTTTCTTTCAATTCATGTAAATTTGTAAATTGATGTAATAATTATTTGTATAGCCGCACAACCGGGTCGGGGTTGTAGCCGTCATTGTATAATTTCTTTTTACTGTTTTTGCTCCTAGGATAGACCCATGGAGGGGTGCACAAACTACCGGGTATGCCGAAGTGCCGAGTGGCCTACTCACGGGGATGAGGGAGGTTGCTTCGCTTCGGGTACTTGGCGGGTAGTTTGCCGCACCCGTAGGGGTCTTGGGTGGGGTATTGGCTATTCACCGTGACCGTGTAATCTGCCTTTCGTTACAGGCTCGTACGAATTGCAGGTTCCTAGTATATCTAATGTGTTCATCTGTGATCTGAAATGTTTATCATTGCAGTATATCTATATATGATATTATTTAGGCGTTGCTTATGTTTTACAGACGCGCTAGCCCAGCCCCCGCTTTGTCGTTAGTTAAGTAACCTAACGGGTAATGACGGGGCCCCATGGCGAATGCGAATGGCATAAGCGTACGTCATATTTTGGTTGTTTTCTGCAATGGTAGGATTAAATGATGGGACGCATTAAAAGAACTAATGCAAGAATATCACGCATTAAAAGAACTAATGCAAGAAAATAAACCAAGTAAAAGTCGTTGGAACACTTTCAAAAAACCACTCTGTTCTTTTCAAAACAAACTTTTAAAATGCGGAGTTTGAGCCACTCCTTTTAAAAGCTATCTCGTTCCATCGACTATATCAAGTTCACTACGTTCATGGTTTAGCCAAAACCATTCGTAGCTCTCCGTCGTTTCGTATGAATATTCAATAGTATTCAAGCTATGTTTGTTGACCTTCGTCAAGGCATAGTGATTGGTAGCTGTTGGGTGTTCATATGTAGCATAGATAGATGTGTTGGTTTGGGACATTCGCATTACCTTGTTGACCTTCGTCAAGGGTATATACGGGTGGATTCAAATTAACCTGGATAATGACGGGAAGAACTTGACATGTGACTTATGATTTGTTGACCTTCGTCAAGGTCATAAGAGCATGGGGCAAAAATCTACATCGGGAGTTTCAAAAGAACTGAAACTTGCTAGTATTGCATACCATTTGGAGTGTGATGATTCTGGTAGGATTCCTTCAGTTTCGTCACGCGATGATATTTGGATCCCGATCCTACTGTGAGTATATGCTACTCCTCGGGAAATTTCTCACTTAACGATCAATGCTATAAACCTAGTAGGTGTCTAGAAAGGTGTTAGCGGGGCTACGCCCCCAGGGAAAAGAGGTTCCTAAATTAAGGAACTTCGCGAAAGCGTTGGAAAACCTCCCTCGAAGTACCGACACCAGCCTGGCCGAACGGTTAAGCAAGTATTGTATGGTGAGATTGATCCTGACTAATTCTTCCTTTTTGGTTTTAAGGAGGGATTCGAGAAACAGTGGGAGCCATCCTGTTTAGACAAACTAAAAACCACTCTAAACTTGCAAGAGCATCATGCTAAGTGTTTCTTCTTCTCTCTCCTAATTGCAGCGACCAATCGAAATGACTGGACTTAAGTTACTTCTAGATAAAAACATACTGACAGGGCCAAACTACAAAGATTGGCTCAGGAATGTCAAGATGGCAATCACTTATGACAAGCTGGGGTATCTTCTTACCACCAAAGCTCCCCCTGTCCCTGGTCCCACTTCCAGCGTCGCGGATAAGGAAATCCGTAAGACTTGGGAGATTGATAGCGCGAAGGCCAAGTGCCCCGTACTTGCCTCTATGGATAACGAACATCAGAGGAGGCACGAGAATATGGACCTTGAATCCATATTTCTCCATACAAAAGAACTGTATGGAGAGTAATCTCGTATCGGAAGATACGAAGCGTCGAAAAAGTTATTTTCGGCAAGGATGGCCGTCGGATCATCAGTAGCAGAACACGTGCTTAAGATGATCGGCTACATTGAGGAGCTCGCGGGCCTAGGGACCACATTGGAGAGTGAGCTCTATACAGACTTAGTTCTCCAGTCCCTTCCTTCCACTTACGCCCAGTTTATACTGAACTTCAACCTACAAGAAAAGGAGGTTGAACTTTCAGAGCTCCTCAACATGCTGAGGAGCGCAGAGGGCACCCTACAGAAAGGTAGGGAAACATCCACTTTGTTTGTAGGAGGATCATCTTCTTCTAGGTCCAAGGCGAAATCCAAGGGAAAGAAGAAGAAAGCCCCCGCCAAACCAAGGGGCGGTGTTAGTAAAGTGGATATGAAGGGAAAAGCTAAAGCAACAAAGATAGCGAGTAAGCTTGTGGATAAAGAAGAATGCTTCTATTGTCATAAGAAAGGACACTGGAAGAATGATTGTAGGGCCTGGAAGGCCAGAACACAGGAATTGAAGCAGGTTGCAGCTTCAGCTTCAGGTGTGTATGTTATTGAAAACTGTCTTTCAATAAACTCTACTTCCTGGGTATGGGATACCGGATCAGGATCTCATATCTGTAATTCTTTGCAGGCGTTGAGAAACCGTAGGGTTTTGAAGGCAGGTGACATGACCCTCAGAGTTGCGAACGGAGCTAGCATGGATGCTAAAGCCGTGGGGGACTATCACCTGGGAATGTCAGATGGACATGTTTTGGTTTTACGTAATTGCTTTTTTGTACCCAACGCAACTTGTAATATCATTTCTGTATCTTTAGTTTCTAAAGAAGGTTATGAATTTGCGTTTGTAAGTAATGTTGTAAACATTCACCTTAATCAAGTTTTGATTGGGTCAGGTACATTGAGTAATGGTATATACGTATTAAACCAACCACAGATTTTCAACGTCCAGAATACACACAAAAGAAAGTCTCCGGAAATAAATCAGACTTTCTTATGGCATTGTAGACTGGGTCACATCAATGAGAGAAGGTTGACGAAGTTACATACAGAAGGATATTTGAATCCGTTCGAATATCAATCGTATGCCACTTGTCAATCCTGTCTCAGAGGAAAGATGACAAAGACTCCGTTCACTGGACACGGAGTAAGAGCGAGCGAGCTCTTGGGACTCGTACACAGCGACGTGTGCGGTCCAATGTCTACGCATGCGCGAAGCGGTTATTCTTACTTCATTACTTTTACGGATGACTTCTCAAGGTACGGTTATGTCTTCTTAATGAAACATAAGTCCGAAGCTTTTGGAAAGTTCCAGGAATTTAAGAATGAAGTAGAAAAACAAACCGGCAAAAGTATTAAGATTCTAAGATCGGATCGAGGTGGAGAATACTTGAGTGCCGAGTTCCTGGACTATTTAAAAGAGAACGGAATTCTCTCTCAGCTTACTCCTCCATACACTCCGCAACATAACGGTGTATCGGAGAGACGGAACCGAACCCTATTGGATATGGTTCGGTCCATGATGAGTAACACTGAGTTACCGCGATCATTCTGGGGATATGCACTAGAAGCAGATGCGTATCTCTTGAACAAGGCTCCCACCAAGACTGTGCCTACCACCCCATATCAGATGTGGACTGGGAAGAAACCCTGTCTTAAGTATCTTAAGGTATGGGGATGTCCAGCTTTTGTAAAAAAGCAGCATGCGGACAAGCTCGAGGCACGTTCAGTACATTGTAAGTTTGTGGGATACCCAAGGAACTCCAGGGGGTATCTTTTCTATTCCGCTGAGGAACAAAAGGTTTTAGTTTCTCAGCATGCCCGCTTCTCGGAAACTGAGTTTTTGGAAACCCAGATAAGTGGGAGCACAATAGAACTGGAAGAAAATCCAGAACCACAGACTATTACTGAAAGCTTAGTGGAACCAGAGGGTTCAAAAGAACAGGACATTCCTATGCCGCTCCGCAGAAGTGTCACGACCCGCAGGGTACGGAACGTGACTGGCACTTAAGTTCACGAAACGTCTAAAGGCGTCCGTAAAATAAGTAAGCCAAAGCCCAGAAAAACAA
The DNA here is from genome assembly GCA_030015575.1 of Agapanthus africanus. Classification (NCBI taxonomy): domain Eukaryota; kingdom Viridiplantae; phylum Streptophyta; class Magnoliopsida; order Asparagales; family Amaryllidaceae; genus Agapanthus; species Agapanthus africanus. The sequence continues at coordinate 84,690,733 of JASDDO010000031.1, read as the reverse complement.
AACCAATGAAGCAAAAGAGTGAAGAAAACCCAATCAATTGAAAGCGAGTTATCAAATAAGTCATGTAAAACACTTTTTTTAAAAACAATACAAATTTTTCCCGAAAATTTCGGCAGAGTCTCCTTTGTAAATACTGACCCCCAAAAATGGGTACAACAAAATATATACATGAATCCACAAAATAGGGCATCCCCAAGCGGGAGCTAGCTCTTCGCCATACGGCGGTCACAAATCCCACGCAATGTAAATGACAACAAGCATAATAAAGCATAATAAAGCATAAGGAAGCATGAAAAAGTAGCATGTCGGCTCAAGTGAGCTCGACCCCAAATACAGTATAAAATCCACAAACCTCACAGTCTCATCTCTAGGTCAATATACAATAATCTGTAGAACAGTAGATGGAGTATACTAGATACAAGAATATACAAGGTGGTACAAAAAATAACATAACCCACCTATGAGCAAATCTCGAGCTCAGGCAAAAGAGGCAAAAGACAAGTGCGCCCGCCGCTACTGAACTGACGGAGCGGACCTGCAAAAGACTGTGGCACAACGGGGGTGAGTTGCCAACTCGTGAGTAATAAATAACATCTACAAAGGCTATCGTATGCATGTACACAAGCATCCTAGCATCTATAATACAGGTAAGACTGGATGCACTAGCAGGTGTGTATATAACATCAGTGTAATAATATGCATGCAACATGAAAATCTGAGGTCTCAATAGGTATATATAAGAAATATTTTATCTCTTTTTGTTTTTGAAACTCTTTTAGAATACCAGCATAATGCCAATGAATCGACGAAAATCGGTGTCCAGCAACGACACCCAAAAGCTGTCTCAAATCTCATAAATCCATGTCATAGTGTCTCTGGCCTCAGCCATCCGGCTGACCCATCTCAAATATCAATATCTCATCATCTAGCGGCCACGGTCGGTATCCTCTGGATATCCGCCGTCCCAAACAGTCACCGGTAGGTAATCCGTCCCCTGCCAGGCTCAACGTCATCACCACATTCCTCTTGCCCCGGGGTACCTTACCGGGCCCACCATGTACCCGTGCCGGTTCCTCCACTCCTCGACACGGATTTCCAAAGCCACAGCAAACTCATGGTGGACGACACTTACATCACTAGAAAACCGCAATTTACATGTTTTAAAAATATCATAAGTTTGGAAATTTTGCGGCTTTCCCCCGAAATCCAGCAATATCATAAAATCTCAAGAAATCCTCATAAGTGCATATATCAATGATAATGAATGCGTATGATATCAATAAACAAGTTGCGATGTGTGATTAATGTATTAAGCATGAACAATTAATATGATGAAGTACATGCACATGAATAGCAATACTACGGTTTCATTTTTAAGGAATTAAAGGCAATAGTACCAGTTTAAGTATCAATTTATAAAAGGTTTCAATTTAAAAGTTATCTAGTGTGGTGGCATGGAAATTACCAGGGTGTGTGTGTAAACATGAATAGTGCTCGTGCTGCATATAAAAACCTGGTAATGGTGCATGTGTCCTACAATTGAGTTTGCGTATATGGGTATAACCTATCGATCTAATTGCAGCAATTATCATGCCAGTATTATTATTCTAATGTCACAAGTGATTATCCAATTTACTATTTTCCAGTTTACTAAATCTATCGGGCGACTTGCGCCATCCAGACGATCGTCCCCCGTAGATGTTAAATCTACTCACCGGGATCCCTGGCTAGCTGTGTCCAATCACTGCCTTTCCCTTTCGCGCCGCGTCTGACGTCTCCGCGACCGAACCTGGAATTTACATCAATACCAAACATAAGGTTACGTATCAAGAACGACGCAAAACCCCAACGAAACTACTAAGGTTCGCTAGCTAGGTACAACGTGCACAAAGTGCGCGGAACACACGCGAAAATCGCAAAAACTGCCAAAAAACGCCGATTTGGTCGCCCGGCAAAACTACAACCCGAACACTCAAAATCCGCCCTCACACATCCTAAAAGTCATAGGATACGCTAAAAATGTCATCAAGACATCGCAATTAAATCACCACAATATTTAAGTAAAAACTAGTAAGCACTAATTTGCAATTTAGTGCAAACATCGACAATTAGCGACAAAGTTAACACAATCCAACACAACAATCCAAACTAACTCACTAGATAGCCACTACACTAATTTTAAACCATTAACTATGCTTCAAAACATATTTTCCACAACCAACCCTTCTCTTGATTTTTGGTAATTAGCAAAACAAGGAAAATATCACACAAGATTAACTTGGATTAGCATAACATCAAGTCACTTAAGCAAAGTAAGCTTATAGATTGGTTAAGTAAACAACTAGATAGCTAATTAGCTTTAATTAACTAAATAATGGTTTCTAAAAACCCTAGTTTAACTCTAACCATAAACCTTTAAAAACTAGATTAGAAACTAACACTAAATTAACACTAGATTTTAGCCCAATTAGCAAGTTAACCACATAGATTAAGCTAACAAAATAACTAGATAACAAAATAGCTTAATTAATCTCTTAATGGTGTTCTAAACCCTAAATTAATTTCAAACCAAGAACTAGAAAAAACTAGATTAGGATTTAGCTATAATTTTAACAATAACACAACATGCAAGTCCTAATTAGCACCCTTTAACTACAAATAACAATTAGATTAGAAATTATACCTCACACTAGAGATCTAGCAAGAACAAGATGCCTCCAAAGATGCCACATTTCTCCAAGATTTGAACCCATTTGGGCTTGAGAAAGGATAGAATAGGGTTTTGTGTTGAATTTGTGAAGAAATCTATGGATTTTTGTTGAATTTTGATGGAATTGTGATGAATTTTGGAAAGAAAAAGAGAAGGGAAATTTGGGACAGCACTTGGGAAGCTCTCGGCCAGAGGAGGGAAGTGGGGAGTTGTGAGGAAATTGTGAGAGAAAAATCCAAAGTCAAAGCCCTCATATCTCACTAAAAACCCACACCCAAATTACTATATTTTAATCCTATTCAAAACCATTCAATCACAATAGTTAAAGTCAAAAAGAGGGGGGGAATGGGCTGCTGCAGGAGTGGTGGGGCCGGCCTTGGGGAGTGGGGGTGAGTGGGAGAGGTTACAAAAAGAATCCCATGCAAAAAGACCCCCCACAAGTCCAAAATTGCAAGTTTTAGCCCAAAATTCAATAAATTCGTTTCAAATCATAAAAATTTGCTAAAATTCAAAATAAATTACTAAAAATTTATGTTATCACTAGAATATAATTATCATAATTTTAGAGATTAAAATTAGCCCGGAAAAATTTGTATTTATCGCTTATTTAATGTATTTTCTTACCGGCTTAAAATAATATAAAAAATTGAAAAATAGGGAAAAATTTTTAAATGACCAAAATTTCATAATTAACTCATTAGTCACTAAAAACAAGTAATTACCTATCCATTTAAGGTATAATTAGCCCTAAACTGCAAAATATCGAGAAAGACGGTTTTCGGAAAAATACCGAATTTTCACCGAATTTCAAGAAAACACCAAAACGACTTTTCAAGACGCTACAAGAAGTAGTAGGCAGTCTCATCCCCCCCAGAGATACTACGGTTTTCTCATAGACGGGGATAGAGAGGATTGCATCATAGATTATGATGAGCCTACTAGCTTCCAGCAGGCCGTTCATAGCGTTGACTCAGTAAAATGGCTGGATGCAATGCGGACCGAAATGGAGTCCATGTACACCAACAAAGTATGGACGTTGGACATTGCTCCAGACGGGGTAAAACCCGTAGGATGCAAGTGGATCTTCAAAAGGAAGATTGGTGTAGATGGACAGGTTGAGACCTATAAAGCTAGACTTGTAGCAAAGGGTTTTCGTCAAAGACCTGGTTTGGACTATGACGAAACCTTTTCTCCAGTGGCTATGCTGAAATCCATTCGGATCCTTCTTGCCATTGCTGCCTTCCACGATTATGAGATCTGGCAAATGGACGTAAAGACCGCTTTTCTAAATGGAAATTTAGAGGAGTGTGTCTATAAGGACCAGCCAGAGGGTTTCATTCAGAGTGGGAGCAGCGGAAAGGTGTGCAAGTTGCTTAAGTCCATCTATGGACTAAAGCAGGCATCGCGGAGTTGGAACATCTGTTTTGATGAGACGGTCAAGGAATTTGGCTTTATCAAAAATCCAGATAAACCATGCATCTATAGTAGATTTGTAGCGAGAACTGTAGTATTCCTCGTTTTATACGTGGATGACATTCTCTTAATAGGAAATGACATTCCTATGCTACAATCTGTCAAGGGGTTCTTGTCACACAGGTTCTCCATGAAAGACCTGGGTGATGCCTCATACATTCTGGGTATCCGGATCTACCGTGACAGATCCAAGAGGATATTAGGACTTTCACAGTCCATGTACATCGACACCATACTGAAAAGATTCAGTATGGAAGATTCCAAGCGCGATAACTTATCGGCTTGTCACGGGATCACCCTCTCTAAAGAGATGTCTCCCAAGACTGATTTGGAGAGGGATCGCATGTCTATTATACCCTACTCTTCTGCGGTAGGCTCTATAATGTATGAGATGTTGTGTACCAGACCGGATGTAGCTTATGCACTGAGTGTGGTAAGCCGGTATCAGTCAAACCCTGGGGAGAAACACTGGATAGCGGTAAAGAACATTCTCAAGTACCTGAGAAGGACTAAGGAGATGTTCTTGGTGTATAGCGGAAAAGACCTCCAGATTGAGGCCTTTGCTGACTCCAGCTTCCAGAGTGACAAGGATGATTCCAAGTCCATGTCGGGTTTTGTCTTTACCCTCAATGGAGGGGCGGTGTGTTGGAAGAGTTCCAAACAGGAAACCGTTGCAGACTCGACGATGGAAGCGGAATACATCGCTGCATCTGATCCCGCAAAAGAAGCTGTCTGGATAAGGAAGTTCTTGAAAGAACTTCAGGTGATTCCGTCCATTGTTGATCTAATACTTCTGTATTGCGACAACAACGGGGCTATAGCTTTAGCGAAGGAACCCAGGTCCCATCAGAGATCCAGACACATCTTAAGGCGGTATCACCTGATCAGGGAGATCGTGGATCGCCAGGAGATCGAGGTTCGGAGAGTCGCTTCAGAAGATAACACTGCAGATCCATTCACCAAGGCCTTGCCCCAGACTCAGTTCGAGCGGCTGATCGAGATGATAGGTCTTCGATACGCCAGTACATGGCCTTAGTGCAAGTGGGAGATTGTTAGTGTATATGCCCTAGAGGCCATTACTGTATCATACTAGTTTGTATATTACTTAATGGAAGCTTGGGATATTCACCTTGTATATACAATCTTGCTCAAAATAGTAGTATGCTACTTGGTTTGTTTCTACTTCAATGTGTACATGTGTTTATTTTATATCGCCTATACACATTAGTGGAGCTCTTAGGATCTTTGCTTGATTACCAGCGTTGTGATGGCAGTCACACTAGTGGGGCTGGGTAATCTATAAGCACATCCTTATGCAGGTCCCTGGTCGCAGGACTATCGAGACAGGGCATCGATACTCCGGAGTAGACTTGCGTTTGCGCTTCTCATCCCAGTGTGGGAGATGGTCTGTCCCACAGCCATCAGTACGTCGTACTTGAGAGAGTATGCGGGTGCTCGTTGGGTTACGAGTACACTGGACATGACTCGTCGGGAACTGACTAGTTGGTATTATGCCTATCGTCAGTTATCAGTTCCCAAGTGACATGAGTACAGCTTAGTCCGCTGACTTGACACTGTCACTTCGCCTCGAGTGTGTTCCCACTGTACTTTGATTACTACCCTACCACGGCTCAAAAGAATCGTGCAAACAGGTGGTAGTTGGGTGCAGTCCCGAAGCACTTGGAGGCAGTGACGGTTAGACAGGATTCGTCTCTCCCGGTATTGGGGGTTGACATCGCGCTGTGTCTAGGAGAGCCATTACACGAGTAGTCCCTGGCCAGGGCAAACGAGATATACTGGTAGGCTTCCAGTGTTATCTCAGGGTGTTTTGGGCTTCACTCCGACACGACTTGTACCGCTATTGGGGGACTGACGTTTACCGCCCCTTAGGCCCGCCATGCGATGTATCAGACGAACAGACCGGACTGTACCGAGATTGTCACATTCAGGCTCAGTAGGAGTTCAGATGGGTTTCGCCTCGTCAGTCTTCTTGTCAGCATTACCTGGGGACCGTTACGCACAGCTAGTGCCGCTTGCGGTCTGTGGTTAAACCCACTGCCAGCGTAGTGTCGAGTCTTTAGAGTCCCACACAGAAAGTTTTTTGTCTTTAGGCAAAAGAGTAGAGGTCGCATGGTTTTGCGACAGGTCGCATGGTTTTGCGACAGGGTTCGGTCACATCCGTGCACTTGTGCACATATAGTGTCCGGTCAGTTTGCACTAGCGGGCTTTGGTTTAAGCCAGATCCTAGTGTACATATTGGGATTGGATTTATCCAGTTTGCATTCGTGTTCCTCGGAACGCGGATGCGGGTGTGTATGAACAGTTGACGGGGAGACAGAGGCAGCGGATTCTCATTAGGGTTGTTGACCATTGACTATTTGACTTTTTGCTCAACCCTAATGAGAATATGATATATGATTAACAATTATATTAATTAAGTATTATGGTGACATGGTTGTTGACTTGTTGGCTTTGTTGACTTGTTGACTTTTGTTGACTTGTTGACTTTGTTGACCGGTTGACTAGGCTTGACTAGTTGACCATCATGATAACCATAGCCATCATTTCATGGCAAAAACTTTTTCTTGCTTGCTCATTTGTGCAAAATGAGTGCATGAAATGATATGGTTATGGTTGCTTCAACCATCACATAACACTTGATTGGTATGATGAGTTATCATTTTTTTGGATTATGAGAGGGTGAAAGGCAAAAGAGATGCTCATTCTTACTTGCTCATTCTCTCTCTTGTTCTTGAGCTCTCTTGTTTTTTGCTCTCACCCTCTTCCTCTTGCTCCCTCTCTTGACTCTATGGTTCTCTTGTCTCATGAGTTGAGAATCAAGAACCATAGATAAAATCCCATACAAACTTTTCTCTACTCACTCTAGTTCACAAGGTTTAGCAAACCGAGTGAACTAGTTTCTTCAAAGTTCGAAGAAGGAGCCAAAGGTTGGAGCTTTCAGGTGGATCTATCTTCGGCGTAAGGAGACGACGGGAAGAAGCCGATCCGGACCACCATCGAAGTTTGAAGACGAAGGAGTTCAAGACAAGCAAGGTATAAACCCCCTAACCGAGTAGTTAGCAACTCGTAGTTAAGTTGTTAGTTAGATGTTTAACAAAGATCCGGGTTATAAGTCCATGTTACCACCTCTATAAAAATCGTTTTTTATCAAATTCCGCATGCCCGAAAGTACCGGGAGAGGTAGCATGGACTTACACTGGTTCTTGGCCTTCCAAGCCCTGCAATCCTTTTTCCAGTGTCCTTTCTTATGACAATAGAAGCACTCTTCCTTTCCCACAAGCTGCCCCGCTATCTTTGTTGCCTTTGCTTTTCCCTTCGTTTCCACTTTACTAACACCGCCCCTTGGTTTGGTGGGGGCTTTCGCCTTCTTTCGCCTTGGACCTAGAAGAGGAAGATCCTCCTACAAACAAAGTGGATGTTTCCCTTACTTTCTGTAAGGTGCCCTCTGCACTCCTCAACATGTTGAGGAGCTCCGGAAGTTCAACTTCTTTTCCTTACAAGTTGAAGTTCAGGATAAACTGGGCGTAAGTGGAAGGAAGGGACTGGAGAATCAAGTCCGTATAGAGCTCGTTCTCTAACGTGGTCCCAAGTTCCACGAGCTCTTCAATGAAGCCAATCATCTTAAGCACGTCTTCCTCTACCGATGATCCGACGGCTAATCTCGCCGAAAACAACTTTTTCGAGACTTCGTATCTGGCGATACGGGATTGCTCTCCATATAGTTCCTTAGTAAGGAGAAATATGGATTCTAGGTCCATATTCTCGTGCCTCCTCTGATGTTCATTGTCCATACAGGCAAGCACGAGGCACTTGGCCTTCGCACAATTGATCTCCCAGGTCTTACGGATTTCCTTATCCGCGACGCTGGAGGTGGGACCTGGGACAGGGGGAGCTTTGGTGCTAAGGAGATACCCCAACTTGTCGTAAGTGATTACCATTTTGACATTCCTGAGCCAATCTTTGTAGTTTGGCCCTGTCAGTATATTTTTATCTAGAAGTAACTTAAGTCCGGTCATAACGATTGGTCGCTGCAATTAGGAGAGAGAGAAGAAACACTCAGCATGATGCTCTTGCAAGTTTAGAGTGGTTTTTAATTTGTCTAAACAGGATGGCTCCCACTGTTTCTCGAATCACTCCTCAAACCAAAAAGGTGGAATTAGTCGGGATCAATCTCACCGTACAATACTTGCTTAACCATTCAGCCAGGCCAGTGTCGGTACTTCGAGGGAGGTTTTCCAATGCTTTCGCGAAGTTCCTTAATTTAAGAACCTCTTTACCCTGGGGGCGTAGCCCCGCTAACACCTTTCTAGACACCTACTTGGTTTATAGCATTGATCGTTAAGTGAGAAATTTCCCGAGGAGTAGCATATACTCACAGTAGGATCGGGATCCAAATATCATCGCGTGACAAAACTGAAGGAATCCTACCAGAATCATCACACTCCAAATGGTATGCAGCGCTAGCAAGTTTCAGTTTCTTTAGAAACTCCCGATATGGATTTTTGACCCATGCTCTTATGACCTTGACTTTGGCCAACAAATCATAAGTCGCATGTCAAGTTCTACCCGTCATTCTCCAAGTTAATTTGAACCCACCCGTACCTACCCTTGACTTTGGCCAACAAGGCAGTACGACTGTCCCAAACCGACGCATCTATCTATGCTGCATATGAATACCCATTAGCTACCAAACACTGTGCCTTGACTTTGGCCAAAAAACACAGCTTTAATACTATTGACTATTCATATGAAATGACGGAGGGCTCCGAATGGTTTTGGCGAAACCATGAACGTAGTGAACTTGATATAATCGATGGAACGAGATAGCTTTTAAAGGGAGTGGTTCAAGCTCCGCGTTTAAAAGTTGGTTTTTGAAAAGAACCGGGTGGTTCTGAAAGTGTTCCAACGTCTTTACTTTGGTTTATTTTCTTGCATTAATTTTAATGTGTCCCATCATTTAATCCGACCATTGCAGAAAACAACGAAAATATGACGTACGCTTATGCCATCCGCATTCGCCGCGGGGCCCCGTCATTACCCGTTAGGTTACTTAACTAACGACAGAGCGGGGGCTGGACTAACGCGGATGCAAAACATAAGCAACGCCTAAATAGATATAATATATAGATATATACATTCGTCAGATGCAATGATAGCCATTCCAGATCACATATGAACACATTGGATATACTAGGAACCCGCGTTTTGTTCAAGCCTGTAACGAAAAGCGAATTACACGGCCGCGATGAATAGCCAAGACCCCACCCTAGACCCCTATGGGTGCGGCAAACTACCCGCCAAATACCCGAAGTGAAGCAACCTCCCTCAACAACGTGAGTAGGCCACTCGGCACTTCGAGGTACCCGGTAGTTTGTGCACCCCCTCCTTGGGTCTATCCTAGGAGCAAAAACAGTAAAAAGAAATTATACAATGGCGGCTACAACCTCATCCCGGATGTGCGGCCATACAAATAATATTACATCATTTTACATATTACATGAATTGAAAGACAAATAAAACTCTCATCTCACAACCCTCCAGCTATTCATCCGCGACAATCCAATGAATTCATATACACAAACCAACATCATTACAGATCACAGATATGTATAACCCCCACTAATCGACGTATAGCGATTAGCAGACGTTCAATACATATATCACATCACAAATATAACCCGTTAGCTAAAGTATATAGAAGTTCGATCAAAATACGGATTTGTAACCACCCCAAAAACAAATTTTGTTTTCTGGAAAATCTGGGCAGAAAAAACATATTTTAAAAATCCCAAAACACCCTTACAAAGACACTGCAGGAAAACGGATCCACGGCCGAGTCAGCTCGGCCGCGGATCCGCGGCAAGAAGCTTGTTCTTGTCGCGTTTCCGTGGTGAGTTGGTCGGCTCGTTGGCTCGTTTTTCTGCTGTGTTCACAGAAAACCCTGAGACGATTTTTCAGATGTGTTAAATTATTTTTAGAGCAGTAAAAAAATCGAGTAAAAAAATCGACAGAAAGTTTATGTCTCGGGCATGTTTTGTGATTTTTTCTCCGATCGAACTTCTAGTTACTTTGCTAACATGTTAGATAATGTTCAGCTAGGCTCTGATACCACTGTAAGTCTACGTTACCCGTCCCCGGTTCTTTCGGGGTTGCGGAAATGGAGAAAAACGATTTTTCGGTGAAGGGTAACATGGACTCTAGAAACGGATCTTTGCTAAACAAACTATCTAACAACCTAACTAAGAGTTTAGCTACTATGTTAGGGGTTATACCTAATCTTGAACTCCTTCTCTTCGACTCCTTGTAGTGGTCGGATCGGCCTCACCTCGTCGTCTCCTTGTGCCGAAGATGGATCCACCCGAAAGCTTCTACCTTTGGCTCCAACCTCAATATAGAGGAAACTAAAGTCCTTGGCTTGCTAGACCTTGAACTTTAGGATGAGTAAAGAAGTGTTTTAGTGTTTTATCTCCAAGGCAAATGGTTCTCAACTAATGAGAGATTTTGCTTTGAGCTAGAGGAAGAGGGAGAGCAAACGATGAGAGAGAATGAGAATGATAGAATGAATAAGACTTTTTACAACCATGCTCTCATAACACAAAATAATCATGATAATAATAGTAATTGAGTATTATGTGATGGTTCATTTCAATGGAAATATCATTTCATGCATTTAATGCAATTTGTAAACCAACAAGCAAGCAAAAGTCATACCCATGAAATGATAGCCATTGTAATGATGATGGTCAACAAGTCCAAGCTAGTCAACCAGTCAACAAAGTCAAACTTTCAACCCAACCATGGCACAATAATACTTAATTAATATTATTATTAATCATATTTCTTATTCTCATTAGGGTTTAGAAAAGGTCAACAGTCAACAACCCTAATGAGAATCCTCTGCCTCTGTCTCTGTCAACCGTGCATACACACCCGCATCCGCGTTCCGAGGAACACGAATACAAATGAGATAAAACCAATCCCAAAACGTATACTGGGATCTGGCTTAAACCAAAGCCTGCTAGTAATAACTGCACGGACACCAAACGTGCACAAGTGCACGGATGTGACCGAACCCTGTCACAAAACCATGCGACCTCTACTCTGTTTTGCCCAAAGGCAAATAGCTCTCTATGTGGGACTCTAAAGACTCGACACTACGCTGGCAGTGGGTTTAACCACAGACCGCAAGCGGCACTAGCTGTGCGTAACGGTTCCCAGGTAGATGCCGATAAGAAGACTGACGAGGTGAACTCATCCGAACTCCTACTGAGCCTGAATGTAACAGTCTCCGTACAGTCTGGTCTGTTCGTCTGAGAATATCGCATGGCGGGCCTAGGGGCGGTAAACGTCAGTCCCCTAATAGCGGTACAAGTCGTGTCGGAGTGTAGCCCAGAACACCCTGAGATAACACTGGAAACCTACCAGTGTATCTCGCTTGCCCTGGCCAGGGACGACTGTGTGTAATGGCTCTCCTTGACACAGCGCGATATCAACTCCCAATACCGAGAGAGACGAATCCTGTCTAACCGGCACTGCCTCTAAGTGCTTCGGGACTGCACCCAACTACTACCTTTTTGTACGACTCCTTTGAGCCGTGGTAGGGTAGTAATCAAAGTACAGTGGGAACACACTCGAGGCGAAGTGACAGTGTCAAGTTAGCGGACTAAGTTGTACTCATGTCACCTGGGAACTGATAACTGACGATAGGTATAGTACCAACCAATCAGTTCCCGACGAGTCCTGTCCAGTGTACTCATAACCTAACGAGAACCCGCATACTATCTCAAGTACGACGTACTGACGGCTGTGGGACAGACCGTCTCCCCTGCTGGGATGAGAAGGGGATACACTAGTCTACTCCGGAGTATCGATGCCCTGTCTCGATAGTCCTACGACTAGGGACCTGTATAAGGATGTGCTTGTGGATAACCCATCCCCCACGAGTATGACTGCCATCACAACGCTGGTAATCAAGCAAAGATCCTAAGGGCTCCACTAATGTGTATAGGCGATATGTTAAAAGAAACACATGTACACACATTGAAATAGAAACAAACCAAGTAGCATACTACTATTTTGAGCAAGATTGTCTATACAACTGTGAATATCCCAAGCTTCCATCAAGTAATATACAAACTAGTATGATACAGTAATGGCCTCTAAGGCATATACACTAACATAGGCTCTATCATGTATGCGATGCTATGTACCAGACCCGATGTAGCATACTCACTAAGTGTGGTGAGTCGGTATCAAGCAGATCCTGGAGAGAATCACTGGACAGCTGTGAAGAACATTCTCAAGTACTTGAGAAGGACTAAAGAGATGTTCTTGGTGTATGGTAACAGAGAACTCCAGGTAGAGTCCTTTACCGATTCGAGCTTCTAGAGTGATAAGGACGACTCTAAGTTGCACTCGAGTTTTGTCTTTACCCTCAATGGAGGGGCAGTGTGTTGGAAGAGTTCCAAACAGGAAACCGTTGCAGACTCGACGATGGAGGCTGAATACATCGCTGCCAACGATACTACCAAAGAGGCTGTCTGGATGAAGAATTTCATCACTGAACTTGGTGTGGTTCCGTCCATTGAGCATCCAATACCTTTGTATTGTGATAACAATGGAGCTGTGGCTTTGGCCAAGGAACCCAGGTCCCATCAGAAGTCCAGACATATTCTGAGGCAGTATCACCTGAACCGGGAGATAATTGATCGCCGGGAGATCGAGGTCAGGAGAGTTGATACGAAGAACAGTACTGCGGATCCACTCATAAAGGCCATACCCCAGATACAATTCGAGAGACTCTTCGGGATGTTGGGTATAAGATACTACAACAGCTGGCCTTAGTGCAAGTGGGAGATTATTAGTTATGTATATGTCCTGGAGGCCATTATTGTACATATGATGTATATTATACTGGATACTTGGATATATTTAGAGAGGACTTTCTTGCTCGATATGATACTATGCTATCTAGTTGCACTTTTTCTTAACATGTTGACTTGTATCGGTTTACTGTCTTACTCTCACATGTTGAAAAAGCCCTTTGGGATATGTACTTGACTACAAGGACTATGATGAGATCATACTGGTGGGGACAGGGTAGTCAACGAGTACATCCTATAACTGTTCCTAGTCGAGGGTGTATCAAGACAGGGCATCGATGCACCAGAGTAGACTAGCGTATACGCATCTTGACCCATATGATGGGCGATGGATGATCCCATATCCATTGGTGTTTGACATCAAAGATGGTGTACGGATGCTCAGTGGAGACTGGGTGCACTGAACGGACTCGCCGAGAACTCCTAGATGGATTTATACCTATCGTCAGATAGCAGTTCTCTGGTGACACTATTACAGGTTAGTCTGTAGAACCGAGATCGCCATAGAGTCTTGTGTGATTCCCATTATGCTTTGATTTCCACCTTACCACGTCCGAGAGGGCGTGCAAAATGGTGACTTTTGGGTACAGTCCCGAATCACATGGAGGCAATGAGCGATAGGAGGGGTTTCGTCTCTCCCGGTATAGGGAGTTGATGTTGTGCTGTGTTCGATTGGCTATAACTGGAAGTCCCTGGCCAGGGCTGATATGGAGTGCTGCTGGTAAGAGTTATCAGTAGTTTCTCGGCCTGTTATGATCCTTACATCGACACGACTTATCGGTTACCAGGGTCTGATGTTTACCACCCCTAGACTTGATATGCAGCATATCAGACGAAGAGATCGAACTGTACGGTAGTGTTACTGATTGGATTCACAGGAGTGTGTACAGGCTTGCTTGTTGATCTTCTGCCCGCTCAATACCCGGGTGGCTGTTACGTTTAACTGACCGCTTGCAGCTTGTGGGTGTTTGATATGATCATCAGCTACTGCCGGCGTATTGACGATTCTTTAGAGTCCTACACAGAGGTTTCCTGGCTCAAGCAAAACGGAGTAGGAGCACATATGTGATATGTGCGGGAATGAGAATAATACGATATGAGATACCGTATTCTATTCTCGTGATATGTGATATCGGCCGGGTATATGTGATATAACCGGGTCATCGGATCAAGTGTTGATTCGATGAATTGGTACTTGTTATATTAGTCGGTTATATGTAATATAGCCGGATTATCGGATCAAGTGTTGATTCGATAATTTAATGTATAATTATATATGTGATATATTACGTTACATTAACTAATATAAGCTCGCTTTATTGATTCTTTTCTCATTTGATAATACATTGATGTATATGCGATATATGTTAATTGTATTATTTCCTTTTGTTGCTTTATATATTATATATGTGATATATAATATTGTAATATGTTAGGGTTACAAATGCAACAAGAGTTTTGAGTTTAAACCAAGTTAGGGTTTGGATTAGGGTTAAGTATTTGGATGAGCTTTCATGAAGCTTCATGAAGGTTTGACTTTTTGTCATCTTTCTTTGATATTTTGTGTAGATATTTGTTAACCCAACCCAAACCTCTACCCATGGTTTATTCTCTACAAGGGTTAAGGATCTCATTCTTAACCAATGGTTGTAATTGTAACCATAACAATAATTCATTATTCATCACAAAATCTTTCTTCTTCTTCTTCCTCATTGAGAAAAGCTTTCTAGCTTTTTGTGTTGTGATGATTTAAAGTGAGAAATTAAAAACAAAAGAGAGCAAAATTCCTACTTCATCATCCTCATCTATTCTAGCCACTTAGATTAGGGTGTTCACTTCACTAATACTTCATTAGAGAAGTGAGAGCTTGGGTTTGAGATTCTTCAAGGTAGATCATCTTCGAAAAGGAAGGCTTCAAGCAAGATTCATCATTCACCTCATGGAGCCTCTCAGGTGTCCGGGTTCATGATGATCGCAGTGAAGGGACCTCAACACAGAGCTTATGAAGTGAAGGAACGGAATATAAAGGTTGTAATCCCAAACTCTTAGAAGTAAAGTTGTTTACTTCGATGTTTTTTTTTGATTCTCTAGTTAAAGATCTTGTGTTTGGGTTATCTAAAATGGCAAAAATTTAAACTTGGCATGTGTAGAAACCTTGCTGCCATTGTAGGTATCCCAGCACCATCCACCGGCGTTGTCTCGGATTCAGATCCCGCTGCTGGAAGATGTACTTCAAGCTCTTGTGGTCCGTGAAAATCTGACATGACTCCCCATACAAGAAGTGTCTCCAAATCTTCAACGCAAAGACCACCGCAGCCATCTCAAGATCATGAGTGGGGTCATTCTGCTCGTTCTTCTTCAGCTGCCTAGAAGCATAAGCAATCACTCTATCATGATGCATCAGTACACACCCGAGCCCCACTCGAGACGCATCACAGTAAACAACAAAGCCACCTGATCCAGAAGGCAATGATAGGACGGGTGCAGTCATCAACTGATTCTTCAACTGCTGAAAACTTTGTTCGCACGCATCAGTCCAAAGGAAAGGAACCCTCTTCCCGGTCAGTCCGGTCAGCGGTGCAGCAATACTCGAAAATTCCTGCACGAAACGGCAGTAATAACCAACTAAGCTCAAAAAGCTGCGAACCTCTGTCACGGATACAGGTCTGGTCTAAAGCTGCACAGCCTCGATCTTCCTCGAGTCTACAAGAATACCGTCTCCCGTCACCACATGACCCAGGAAGTCAACTTGATCAAGCCAAAATGCGCACTTTGAGAATTTAGCATACAGCTGGTGCTCTCTCAATATCTGTAAAGCAATTCTCAAGTGCTGCTCGTGCTCCTCTCGACTCCTAGAGTAGACTAGAATGTCGTCAATAAACACAATAATGAATTGGTCGAGGAACGGCCTGAAAATCCGGTTCATCAGATCCATGAACACTGCTGGGGCATTGGTGAGTCCGAACGACATCACCAGAAACTCGTAATGCCCGTAGCATGTACGAAAAGCAGTCTTCTGAATGTCATCATTCCGAACCCGCAACTGATGATAACCTGAACGTAAATCAATCTTGGAAAAATGTTTCGCACCCTGGAGCTGATCAAACAAATCATCAATGCAAGGTAAAGTATACTTATTCCAAACCGTAACTCGGTTCAATTGACAATAATCAATACACAATCTCAAACTGCCGTCCTTCTTCTTGACGAACAGAACAGGAGCTCCCCACGGCGAAACACTCGGACACACAAGTCCCTTATCAAGCAATTCTTGCAATTGATCTTTGAGCTCTCGAAGCTCCGTCGGAGCCATCCGGTAAGGCGGTATAGAAATAAGCCCCGTGCCAGGAATCAGATCAATGCAAAACTCAATATCACGCTCTGGCAGCAAACCAGGTAACTCATCGGGAAAAATGTCGGGAAACACTCGCACGATAGTAACCCAGTCCAATGACCTTACTGTGGCCCCATTATCACAAATGAAAGCCAAGAATCCCCGACATCCCCTCCTCAAAAGCCGACTAGCCCAAAGAGCAGAAATCAAACTGTGAGGGGTGGCACCACGGTCCCCCTGCACAACCCGAACAGACTCGCCCGGAAAACTGAAACTGACCGTCTTCTCACGGTAGTCCACCGACGCATGAGAAGCTGCCAACCAGTCAATGCCAAGGAGAACATCGAAGTCCAACATATCTAGAAGGATCAAATCGACGGACGACTCTCTATCTCCAATCTGAACGGCACACGATCGAAACACATAACGCGCGACAAAAGAATCGCCAACAGGTGTAATCACAACAAGCGGCTGATCTAGCAAACACGAATCTCGGCCCAAACTCGTCACGAAGTGCGTAGAAACATACAAATGCGTAGATCCCGGATCAAACAAAACATGAGCCTCAAAAGAACATACAGAAATAGTACCTGAAACTACTGCATTGGACACCTGTGCGTCCTGAGGAGTCAAGGCAAACACCCGAGCCTGTCCTCGACCGGCGACTGGCTGACCTCTGCCTCTACCACCCCGCCCTCTCGGCACAAAACCACCTTGGCCTAGACCTCTTTGCGCATAAGTCTGACGTGGAGCAACAACAGGCAAAAGGGGAAATGCCCTCTGCGGTGGAGAAAGTGGTAAGGTAACCTGCGATACAGCTGCCTCACGCTCATGTGGCTTAGTACAATCTCGAACCTGATGACCCAAACACCCGCACCGGTAACATCTAGGTGAAACTGCTGACTCCCCTGAGAATAAGAGCTAAAAAGCTGTCCTCATCCTGGACCTCCACTACCCCCAGTATCTGAACGGGAACTGCCACGACGTCTAAACGCCCGCCTCTCTGCTGAATCACCAGTATGAACCCTTTTTGGTTCCGAAGCAACCGACATCTCAGAAAGACGCTCCTCAACTAACAGGGATGTGTCCACCGCTACTGCATAGGTGTCGCACTGCTGAACGATGATAGCGAGAAACAAATGGGTAAGCAGGCCTCGAACAAATCTCTTGACCCGCATCTCCTCCGTAACCACCAAATACGGAGCATACACAGACAGCTCGGTAAACAGCACATCATACTCGGCCACCGTCATACCTTGAGTCTGGCGTAACGACTCGAATCTGCGCGTTGGAGCATCCCTGACGCTCAACGGAAGAAAACGCGCAAGAAACACCGTCACAAACTCCGCCCAGGTCATAGCAGAAAGACCTGTGGCTCTGCCTTTCTCTAAGGACTCGCACCACTTCTGGGATAGACCCTCCAAACGAAAGCTCGCAAACTCCACCCATCTCGCGTCGGAGCATCTAAGTGAACGACATATCCTGGCCATCCAGTCGATAAATGACTGCGGATCCTCAACTGCATCGGTGCCAGTGAAACCGGAGGCCTCAGCCTCATGAACTCCGATAACGATACGGTGATCGCCTCCGTAGCTGCAGGTACAACCGCCTGAACAGTAGGCACCGACACGGTCCCCATAATAGGTGGAAAAACCGCCTGCCCCTATGCTCGAATGGCCTCAACTAACGACCCCATCATCTGGCGCAAATCCTGCATACCAGCCCCTAGCATAGCCCTATGGTCTGTCGAAGGTGGAACAATCTTCTCCTGCACAACGGGCGTACCACCCTGGTCAATCCTCATCTCAGACGAGTCAACTCTGACCTCGGCCCTCGCGGCCGCTCTCTGCGCCCTCATAGTCTTCGGCGGCATAAAGGCTGGAAATGGAAACATGATTCGATAAGAACACCGAAATCGGGTCAAAAGGATATGTAAACACGGAAGGAATTTCAAGCAATAAATCCTAAGGTCACTTAGGCGGAGTACCGTTTCCTAAGTATGCCGCGGAACATACGCACTCTATGTTACTCTGCTTAAGCTACCTACTCCATCATACCAAGGTAATGCTACACTCCGAAAGGTAAAAACCTAGCGCTCTGATACCAACTTTGTCACGACCAAAAATTGGGTACATGACCGGCACTTAAACTACGTAACGTCAACAGGCGTAACGCAATTAAGTAAGCCGAAAACCCAGCAATCTAAACCATTACAAGAAAGATAGATTACTTTTAAAAATCTCGATGCAAAAACTTTTAAACTTAAGTTTGTTCATCATAAAAATTTCGGCAGCACCTCCTTTGTAAAAACTAGCCCCGAAACAGGTATAAACAAAAGATAAAAGTAAAGCATCCCCAAACGGGAGCAAATCTCGCCCAACGACGGAACAACCACCACAACAGATATACGACGCCGTAGCAAAGAAAAGATAAACCACATATATAAAAGGCAGGCTCACATGAGCACGACAACCAGAGTCATAAGAATATACAACATCGATCCTCACAACTCGTCTCTAAGTCAATATCTGAAGGTGGTAGATGGAGAGTACTAGATACAAGAGATATATAATGTACAATATCGAATAACCGCAACCCACCTAAAGCAAACGGCCTCACAGCTAACCGTAGCGGTATCCGAAAAAGTAGAGATAACAAGGCACCCTGCCGCGACCACTCTGATGATGAGACATGAAAAACCCTGCGGCACAACGGGGGTGAGTTGCCAGCTGTGAATAGTAAATAACATTATACAGTAATCGCAAGTATGAACTAACAACGATAATCTATCACAGGTAATCTGATAGCATAAATATGACAATATGTATATGCAACAGTTATGAAAGGTACTCTATCAGGTACTACTAATACATGAAGCAATGCATATAAAATAAATGCGGAGTACGGGGTAAAACATGTCATCCTCACAGAATTCTCATCGTGGCAGACCAGTGTCCATCAAGACAATCTAAATCCCCAAATTCCCTCAAATCGGCCCTATATCGGCCCTCATATCGGGCACTTCGGCCTCTCACATCGGCCACATCGGCCCCTCATATCGGGCACATCAGCCCCTCATATCGGGCACACGATATCGGGCATATCGGCCCCTCATATCGGGCACATCGGTCCCTTATATCGGGCACATCGGCCCCACATATCGTAATGAATAAGAATACACGCACAGATCATTATGATGATATATATTATAGGTATACATATATAACAGTGTCCCATACCACTGATATATATAGAGAGAGATGTAAATATATAACAGCGTCCCATACCACTGATATATATATATATATATACATGTATATATATTAGCGTCCTATACTATTGATATATATACACAAGAGTAACATCCAGAAATATCATATGAAATCCATATATCAATGCAAAATCCATGAAATGAAATATATGCAACATGAAACAGTATTATGAGCAAGTAAAGTAAATCCGCTATTTAACTGCAACAAGTTATTGAATATATCATGCGGTTCCAAATTCTCCGAAACCAAACGCAACATCATATAACGGTGAACATATAGCTATAACCAGGTATGCATAACCATGTCAGTATAGCAAAATATGTGTATCTACCTATCAGAAATGATGTAATACCCTCCAGGTATATGTGTAGCTATATCATGCTAGGTATGTGTATATACATGTCAATAATGGTACGATACCCTCCAGGTATATGTGTAGCTAGCATGTAGTCATGGCAAGACATATGTGTAAGCATGTAGATATACAAGTATGCTATATGTCATATGCACAATGGAATATGAATCAATGTCTCAATGTCCTTAACTATACAATATCACGTATGTATAGGTGTTATGCGTGTCATGGCAATTATTGACGGTGTGAGTGGCATACAATCAGTGCTCGTGCAACATGAACCGTCAATAATAGTGCAGTGTCCAAGCACATCAACTAATAGTATGCAATGAAGTTTTATACAAAATCTCTATATGTGCAATATAACATGCGGCTAATATCATATCATATCCAGCCCAGACGCATAACGCCATGTGGGCGAATTCCCCGTAGATGTTAAATCTACTCACCGACAATCGCGGGCTTGGTAAATCCAATCACCTGCTTCTCTTTCTTTGCAGCGTCCGAAGTCACCGCCTGCGATCCTATTAGCACAAAACATAACCAGTGTGAATCTTAGAAAGCGATCAATACCACGTACATAAGACGTTTGACCAACTCACCAACTCTAATCCGACCCACAAGTGTTCTTCTAACGGCTAACATATGTAGCGACACACCAAAACCAGCCCACGCGCAACAGCTACATGAGATCACGAACCGTGTCGGATCACGTAACACGCGTACCTAAACACAAGAATATAGTAAAGTGGTCCCAGATTTTGATACACAAATAATTAGTAAAAGTTGCAAGTACCACGAGACCACAAACAACCACAGAGATCTTATGCCCAAACTCCAACACCCCAGCCCCCACTTTGGCCGCAATTTGCGGCCAGAACTAATAAATCTGCGGCCTGTCCTTAGAAGGGTGGTCTTAGGTTTTTATGGTGGGTTCTATACCTCAACACTATGTCACTGTGATGGGAACTTTTCCAGAAAATACATGGTTCTACAGCAGATCTCAGAGACTCAAAGTTGACACTAAAAATACGGTTTTACACGAAATGATACCTTAAGTGTTTAAAACAGAAACGAACAAGCTATACAACATTATAACTCCTAAATATCAGTTTAGAGATCATTACCTAGCCACTTTTGCTCAAAAATCCTAGCTTTCCAAGCTCTAAGGCAACCAAATGGCTAAATCAAGACATTTGAAGTGTTTAAATGGGATTTTGTGAAGTTTTTGCAAAGATTTGTGAAGAGGGAGTGAGGTTTCAGTTTGGGAGTTGAGAGAATATGAGAAATGAATGAGAGTGAGAGAAATTGAGAGAGTGAGAAAGTTAAAGGGTGAGAGGGTGAGTGTAGGGTCAATAATTTCCTTATGCTCACTCTCTCCCTCACCTCAATTAATGCCACCATTAATGCACCGTGACTCACTAGCCACCTCTCTCAAATCCAAACTAGATATTTCCTCACCCAAAAGATCTAGAAAAAGGTTAAGGCAAAGGTTAATTGGCAATGGTTTAGCTTAAGGTGTTATGGTTGCTAAACAAGGTTAACACTAATATATACCCTCACATTTACATGCACGTGTGTGTGCAAGCCATGTTAAATAATAATAAACTATTAATTAATTGATATAAAATGTGAGGAACCCGATTTGGTAAACTTTGTTGGAGATAGTGCCCTCAGAGTCAATTATTGGATCACAGGCACGTGATTGCAATGATTGAGGGAGGACCTATCCCGGTAGAACAGTCTTACTCAAGATGATAGTATGCTATCTGGTTTGCCTTTATCATCGTGTACTGCTTTAGGTGACCTGACAGGTCGCTATTGCACGTTGATAAAGCCCCTAGGATTCTTGCTTGACTGCCGGCAGTATGAGGGCGATCATATAAGTGAGAGCTGGAGTCTATTAGCACATCCTTAAAAGGTCCCTAGTCGTAGGAGTTTCGAGACAGGGCATCGATTCTCCAGAGTAGACTAGTGTATACAGTCGAGACCCCGACGAGGGGCAGTGGCCGGTCTCACAAGCCACTGGTGTCAGTTGGTTCATCAAAGATGTATACAGGTGCTCATTGGGTTATGAGTACACCGGACAGGACTCGCCGGGAACATGCTAGTTGGTCTTATACCTGACGTCAGATAGCAGTTCCCAGGTGACATGTGTACAGGTTAGTTCATCGACCTGGGGATCGTCATTTGTCTCGTGTGAGTTCCCACTGTGCTTTGATTACTACCCTACCACGGCTCAAAGGAGTCGTGCAAACAGGTTTTAGTTGGGTACAGTCCCGAGCCACATGGAGGCAGTGAGCGGATCTTCAGGGGTTCGTCTCTTCCGGTATTGGGGGTGAGGTCGCGCTGTGTCTAGGAGAGCCATTACACGAAGTCCTTGGCCAAGGCAGGAGATTTACTGGTAGGTATTCCAGTAGTATCTCAGGGTGTTCTGGGCTACACTCCGACACGACTTGTACCGCTTTTGGGGGTCTGATTTTTACCAACCCCCTAGGCCCGACATGCGATGCTCATAGACGAACGGACCGGACTGTACGAATATTGTCACTGACAGGCTCAGTTGGGTGTCGGGGTGAGCTTCCTCATCGACGTCCCTTTTAGTCAATAGCTGGTGGCCCGTCACGTATTGGCTTATACCTCTGACGTGCTAGTGGTTAAATCCACAGCCATAGTATTGACGAGTCTTTAGAGTCCACCACACTTTCAGTTACTCAAGCTTTCGGGCGAAACGCTGTAGAGGCCGTATGGAGATATGGCAGGGTCCGATCAGATACGTGCGGTATTGCACGGATCAGGATCGGACAGTTTGTACTAGTGGCCGTATGGTTATATGGCAGCGTTCGATCAGATACGTGCGGTATTGCACGCATCAGGATCGGACGGATATTACTAGCCGGCTTTGGTTTAAGCCGGATCCTAGTATAGTACAATGTAGATTTTGTCTCTTTGCATTTGTATCCGGACGGGATACAGATGCGGGTGTGTATGCACTGTATCGGGGTTTTCCTGTAATTTATTACGGGACCAGTTTTCTGGAGTTGACAGTTTGCATTCCGTTCCGGCCGGTTTTCCTTTGTTCTTTCCCGGCCGGACTTTTCCGATGGAAGGGGGTAATTTGCAGTTTTGCAAATTACATTTGTAGAGGGGTTTCTTGGAAAAGGATTTATTATGAGAGCATCTTTTCTTTTGCACCATTCTTGCATTTATTTGAGATTGGAAAGGGTATGGAGTGAAGTATGGTTGATGTTTCTTTGTCTAGGATGTGGTCACCCTCTTCATTGCTCCTACCATCACCTCCCTTCATGATATATATCTTTTTCCTCCACCATTCTTCTCAGTTGGATGAAATGAAAAGAAAGAACAATGAGAGGAAGAAAAAGAAAGAGAGAAGAAGAAGGAGAGAGTTCTTCATCCTTGAGAGTTTCATCTTCTTGATCTCATTCATGCTAGAAAAATGCAAGCACCATTTTTCTTATCTCATTTCCTCCATCTGGGGCAACCAACCCCAAAGTGAGACATACACTTCTACACTACATTCTACAGCATATCTTGAGCATGTCGAGTTGCCGGCTTCATGCCCGAGTTGCCTCGGTATAGAGGCGGGAGCCCGTAAAAGATGCAGGCGACGTGGTGCCCTTCCGGAGAAGAGGCGACGACCGGAGATCCCACGAGGAGATCGGAGTGGAGATGAAGACCGGAGGACTCGGATCAGTCGGTATATCTCTAACCCTTCTTCTTGTTAGCTTAGACTTGTTAATGGTTACGATCCGGGGTTTAGTGCGCGGTGGTGCCGGTTTGCTAAGTCCGCAAAAATTAAAGTTTATCACCGTTTCCGCGTTTGGCCGTCGGATTGACGGCCGGGGCGCCGCCGTGCACTTACAGTGGTATCAGAGCCTCGCCATTAACTTCGCTAGCTTTCGTTTGATGTGTTTTACGTTTCCGATCGAACAAAATCCCGAAAACACGAATTTCAACCACATCAGATTCTGTCGAATTTTTTTTGAGTCCAAAAATTTTTCAGGTTGTCTCAGAGTGATGTGCAGGGAAATAGAAGCATACTGTAAAAATTTGGTAACATGATCTCACTGTTCCGCCGCGGAAGGGCGGCCAAACCCCTGCTTTGGCCGCTCTTCCGCCGCAATGTTTACTGTTCACCCCCCCAAAATTTTGCAGTATGTTCCTGAGTGAGAAATGTGGTTTCTGGGATATTAAAATTGGGCCCAGTGTTTCTGTGAGTGCTACAGTTTTGATTTGGGGCCCACTTGTTATTTTTTTGGTCAATCGGAAAATTTTAAACACATTTTTCACAGTATTTACATTATATCTGCGACCGTGAATGTCACTCGATCGGTAAATCCGGTCTAACTGCTATAGCCCGGTTAGACGGATTTGCGAACGTGATTTTCACGTTGATGTTCTATGTTTATGCTGTGATGTTACGGATCGGTCGTGGGGGATAGCCTGGATGCAATGCTAGAACAATGCTGTTGTATTATGTACATTTGATATTGCGGGGCGAGCGTCCGACATGTGGACTGCCGTCACTGCCTGTTTGTATTATTCTTTTGGGGCACGACCTGGTTGCGGTCGATGTACCCGGTGTATGTATATTTTACTTTCTGTACTAGGATTACCCCGCGGTGGGGTGCACGGATAGCCGGGTTCTGGAGGGCAACAAGCCCGCATCTCATGGCATTGGGACGGAGGGGGCTTCACTCTGGGATTGGCGGGCTATTCGCTGCACTCGTAGGGGGTACAGGTTGACCCAGGAGGGGTGCCCAAGTTGCCGGATTCCGTGGAGTGCTGGGTGGTCCATTCACGGAGCTGAAGGGGGCTGCCTCGCTTCAGGTTTTGGCGGGTGACTTGCCGCACCCGTAGGGGTCTAGGATTTCATTGCACAGGCTATCCACACGACCAGGGGAACGTCGGGTTTCAGTAGTGGCTCTGTGAAACCCGGGGATCCCAGATATCTGTATTGTTCTGTGATGCTGTACATTTCTGTGATGTTGCATTTTATTCACGCCTTGAGCGAAATATAATATATTGGTATATATATTAGTAGATGTTGTATATGTTTTTCATCCGCGCTAGTCCAGTCCCCGCTCTGCCGTTAGTTAGCTAACCTAACGGGTGATGACGGGACCCAGTAGCGAATGCGGATGGCATATACGTACGTCAGTATATTTTCGTTCTTTGTGGTGTGATTAATTGATGGGACTGCGTTGATTCGGATCAATGCAAGATAAACAAACCTAATCTGATGTTGTTGGAACACTTTTCAAAAAGCTGTTATTGCAAGGACGTTCACTTTTGTTTTGCATCGTGGTATTCATTTGGAATATCCTGCTCCTCAGTCGACGAGGCAAGGGCCGAGATCCCTTCACCGGGAGTGACCCCTTGGACAGAAGTTTGCGTCAGGGCATTAACTTCACTATAGCCGATTACTTTTGCTTTGCACCGTGGTATTCAGTTGGAATATCCTGCACCCCATTCTACGGGGAAAGAGCCGAGATCCCTTCACCGGGAGTGACCTCTTTAGTAAAGGTTTTCGTCACTATATTTTCTAAAAAGCTATCCGTTCCTTCAACGATATCAAGTTCATTACGTTAAAGGTTTTCGCCAGAAACCATTCGTAGCCCTCCGTCGTTTCATATGGGTAGTCAATAGTATTCAAGCTGTGTTTGTTGGCCAAAGTCAAGGCACAGTGTTTGGTAGCTATTGGTTATTCATATGCAGCATAGATAGATGCGTTGGTTTGGGGCAGTCGTATAGCTTTGTTGGCCAAAGTCAAGGGCTTGTACGGGTGGGCTCAAATTAACCTGGAGAATGACGGGCAGAACTTGACATGTGACTTATGATTTGTTGGCCAAAGTCAAGGTCATAAGAGCATGGGGCAGAAATCACATCGGGAGTTTCAAAAGAACTGAAACTTGCCAGATATGCGCATACCTTCTGGAGTGTAATACCGTGAGCGGATTCCGTCACGTTATCATGCAATGATAGTTGGATCCCGATTCCCACTGATGAGTTAGTTTACTCCTCGGGTGACTCTGACTAATTCTTCTTTCAGGTTTGGAGGAGAATTTGAGGTACAGTGGGAGGTTTCCAGATTAGATAAATTGGTAACCATTCTGATCTAGGATAGAGTGCACGCTGAGTGTTTCTTTTATCTCTCTCTTTGGCAGCGACCATTGACCCGACCCTAGACTATGACTCAGAGACCAAGTTAACCGAACCTTCTTAACACTGGCTTTTGGATTATCAGAGTTGCAGACCTTATTGCCACTCCTACTTTTACCCTTTTCTCCAGGACACCCCGTATTACTGCGAACGTCCACTTCCATTGGACAAAACCATCGTATGGTTAGATACGAACTCGAAGGACTTCGAGGATGGTTTCCGGTTCTGGAGAAAACGGATAGGATTATTCAGTTGTCTTTTCTTTTCACCCTCTCTCAGGTTGCGAGTACTCCTTGGTTTAGGAGTAGTACACCTATTGTGCAAATTGGATAGTCTTCTTCCAAACCATAGGCTGGTGCCGACCGGTAGGGAATGAAGAAAACTAATTAGCCTAAACGGTGTACAGAAGGTATTGAGTTAAGACAAAGTAAGGGATTAGTAAGAGGGCAAAGTAAATTGCGACCGATATTCACGACCAAACCAAGTATTTCTTCGCCAATCCTAAATCACCTTTATATTTCTCCAGGACACTCCGTATCACTACGAAGATCCACAGTTTACTGGATACCCCATCGTATGGTTATATACGAACTCGAAAGGAACTTGTTCCAGTTCGGGGATGGATCCTGGTTCAGGAGAAATAGGAATAAAGTACATTCATGTGTCTTTTATCTTCACCTTCTCTCGCGTTGCGAGTGGTCCTAGGATTAGGACAGTACACCCTTTATGCTTTTTGGATAGTCTTCTTCCAAACCATAGGCTGGTGCCGAACGGTAGGGAAGGAAGAAAACCATTTGGCCTAAGGGGTGTACAGAAGGTAAAGACTGAAGACATATGAAGGGATTTGGAGAGGTGGCAAAGAACTATACGGTTACAGTCGTGAATCTGGAAGAGGCATTACTAGGAATACCGGTATACCCCATCGAAACATTTCAATGTTTCAGTCTCACTGTGTAATGTTAATGGAAAACTGATTTCCCGATTAGACACTTACTCCAGGGTATGTATTTACCAGGTATGATTCTCACATCTGTATAGTTTTACAGATGATGAGTGGGAGTAAGTTGTTGGGAATTAGGTGACCATCCTCATTATATCGGGATTCGTTGCAATTGGTGATATTTGAGGAAGCCACCTGGGTTTGTTTGCCGGTCGGCAAATATTTGGTTTTGAATATCCGCTGTTGTGCACCAATTTCAAATTGATATATCTGTACGTCTATTTTTATAGAGTGAGATGTATCTTTTGATATTATATCGATGACATTTACCTATATCAGTGGATGGTTAGGTAAGGAGCATTAAACAGCGGTGTAATTCTTCTTAACCATAAGTACAGTTTTCAACCTACGACACACGGTGAAAGAGTTGTTAGACTCAGCGGACTTATACAGAGTATTGTATGTTGTCCAGTGTCCATTAGGACAGAGGGGTTGGTCCTCATACTATATTCTGTTTACTTTTAACTTCTCTAGTTCTTAGACATGTGTTTCGTAGAAACACAGGGTCTAAGTTTTGAGGAGTTATAGGTATTTGAATAGAGTAGAGAACCAGGTATAGCAAGTATCGGGATTCTTCAAAGTGATCGAAGATGTAGATACTTGTGTATGGTATTCAGTTGATAGTAATGATAAAGAGAAATTGCTTCTCTTTCAGGTTACTCATAATTGGAAGCATTCCTAAGTTGAGTAACGCTGATCGGCCTCTCTCCATTTAGTTGACATGCACTGGAGACAGCTGCATGATTTGAATCTGGTTAATTTAAATCAGTGCCTCTGGTTCTATATTGGATATAGAACAGTTCATATCTTAACGTTGTTAAGGTACGGGGAGTTGTCCGGCTTATGATTAAAACCAGACACTGGACAACTCAAGGCACGTTTCTGTAATGGCTGTTTGTGGGTTGACCCAGGCTATGACGAGGGTTGATTTTCTACCATCTGGCAGATCAATAGAGATATTGTTCAAAACTCGCCACAGTTTTATTAAAAATGGATTTTTTCAAAAACAGCAGTGGGAGTATGGTAGAACTGGAAGTGATTCCAGAACCGCAAACGATTACTGAAGATTTGATAAGGAACCTAAAGATTCAATCTGATTTGACATTCCATTGGCCACTCCGAAGATAAGGTGGGTAACATCAGGCACCCGAGAGGTACTTCGGTAGCCTCAAGGACGGTGACAGGGAAGTTCTTGTTTACCCACACTTGCCATTGCTGTTGTTCCAGGCTGCGAGACCCGGCAGGAGGATGAGTATAGCGTCGTTCTAAACTAGTTTTAGAAGTGCACGTCTATATGACTCTGGCAGAGGGTTGTCGTAGTCAGTGGGAGCAGCGGAAGCATTGGTGGACATCAGGCTTATGTCTATTTATAGACTAAAGCAGATGTAGCGGAGATAGATCATCTATTTCTGATGTGACAGTCATAGGTTTGACGTCATCAGAATAGGGGATGGATCTGTTGAGAAGGTAGTAGGAGGTGATATTTCTATACTACGATCGGTTATACTTTGGTCGTCACACAGTGGTTTCTCCACATGGGACTTGGACATAATATCATACATACTGGTTACTAGATCTATGGTTTTAAATCTAGATTTGGGTGGTTTCCCAATCAGGGTACTTTGACAGCATTCTAAGAGTATTTAGAATGGACGACTCCTGGCACGGTAGTGTACCTGCAGGTAATGGAGTCACCCTCTCTAAAGGTGTCTTACAGACTAAAGTAGAGAGGGATGTACATGATTGGCAGATCACTTGCTTAGGCAATTGAGTCAATCACATGAGATGTCAAGTACCACAACAGATGTTGTTCTTGCACTAGATGCAATAAGTTGATATTGATCCAATCCTGGAGGAACAGTCGGGAGGCAGTTATCATTCCAGGCTTCCAAGGTGACATGGACGACAGGGTGATCGTCAGAGTTATAGTTTTTCCTTCTGACGAGGGGCAGCATTTTGGACAGGTGGTCCAAGGCAATACTGAGGGTGGCATGACGCAGGATACTGATTAAGTTCAGTTGACGATACAGTCTAAGAAGTTTGGATTTGGAGTTCATTTATGAGCTCGGTCCCATCAGACATCCAGACATTCTAAGACAGGTATTGCTCATTTCGGGAGATGGCTTTCTCCGTGAACTTGAGACATAGAGAGACATAGAAAGAAACATCAGAGCGGATCCACTCACTGAGGCTATTCCTCGAACGCAATAGTTTCGCAAACGAGTTTTGTGAGACTGACTAGTAGAGGAGTTGGATGTTCGGTATCACACGGGCTGTGAGTATGCGACATCGCAATAATTAGCCTTGAGTGCAAGTGGGAGATTGTTGGAGATAGTGCCCTCAGAGTCAATTATTGGATCACAGGCACGTGATTGCAATGATTGAGGGAGGACCTATCCCGGTAGAACAGTCTTACTCAAGATGATAGTATGCTATCTGGTTTACCTTTATCATCGTGTACTGCTTTAGGTGACCTGACAGGTCGCTATTGCACGTTGATAAAGCCCCTAGGATTCTTGCTTGACTGCCGGCAGTATGAGGGCGATCATATAAGTGAGAGCTGGAGTCTATTAGCACATCCTTAAAAGGTCCCTAGTCGTAGGAGTTTCGAGACAGGGCATCGATTCTCCAGAGTAGACTAGTGTATACAGTCGAGACCCCGACGAGGGGCGGTGGCCGGTCTCACAAGCCACTGGTGTCAGTTGGTTCATCTAAGATGTATACAGGTGCTCATTGGGTTATGAGTACACCGGACAGGACTCGCCGGGAACATGCTAGTTGGTCTTATACCTGACGTCAGATAGCAGTTCCCAGGTGACATGTGTACAGGTTAGTTCATCGACCTGGGGATCGTCATTTGTCTCGTGTGAGTTCCCACTGTGCTTTGATTACTACCCTACCACGGCTCAAAGGAGTCGTGCAAACAGGTTTTAGTTGGGTACAGTCCCGAGCCACATGGAGGCAGTGAGCGGATCTTCAGGGGTTCGTCTCTTCCGGTATTGGGGGTAAGGTCGCGCTGTGTCTAGGAGAGCCATTACACGAAGTCCTTGGCCAAGGCAGGAGATTTACTGGTAGGTATTCCAGTAGTATCTCAGGGTGTTCTGGGCTACACTCCGACACGACTTGTACCGCTTTTGGGGGTCTGATTTTTACCAACCCCCTAGGCCCGACATGCGATGCTCATAGACGAACGGACCGGACTGTACGGATATTGTCACTGACAGGCTCAGTTGGGTGTCGGGGTGAGCTTCCTCATCGACGTCCCTTTTAGTCAATAGCTGGTGGCCCGTCACGTATTGGCTTATACCTCTGACGTGCTAGTGGTTAAATCCACAGCCATAGTATTGACGAGTCTTTAGAGTCCACCACACTTTCAGTTACTCAAGCTTTCGGGCGAAACGCTGTAGAGGCCGTATGGAGATATGGCAGGGTCCGATCAGATACGTGCGGTATTGCACGGATCAGGATCGGACAGTTTGTACTAGTGGCCGTATGGTTATATGGCAGCGTTCGATCAGATACGTGCGGTATTGCACGCATCAGGATCGGACGGATATTACTAGCCGGCTTTGGTTTAAGCCGGATCCTAGTATAGTACAGTGTAGATTTTGTCTCTTTGCATTTGTATCCGGACGGGATACAGATGCGGGTGTGTATGCACTGTATCGGGGTTTTCCTGTAATTTATTACGGGACCAGTTTTCTGGAGTTGACAGTTTGCATTCCGTTCCGGCCGGTTTTCCTTTGTTCTTTCCCGGCCGGACTTTTCCGATGGAAGGGGGTAATTTGCAGTTTTGCAAATTACATTTGTAGAGGGGTTTCTTGGAAAAGGATTTATTATGAGAGCATCTTTTCTTTTGCACCATTCTTGCATTTATTTGAGATTGGAAAGGGTATGGAGTGAAGTATGGTTGATGTTTCTTTGTCTAGGATGTGGTCACCCTCTTCATTGCTCCTACCATCACCTCCCTTCATGATATATATCTTTTTCCTCCACCATTCTTCTCACTTGGATGAAATGAAAAGAAAGAACAATGAGAGGAAGAAAAAGAAAGAGAGAAGAAGAAGGAGAGAGTTCTTCATCCTTGAGAGTTTCATCTTCTTGATCTCATTCATGCTAGAAAAATGCAAGCACCATTTTTCTTATCTCATTTCCTCCATCTGGGGCAACCAACCCCAAAGTGAGACATACACTTCTACACTACATTCTACAGCATATCTTGAGCATGTCGAGTTGCCGGCTTCATGCCCGAGTTGCCTCGGTATAGAGGCGGGAGCCCGTAAAAGATGCAGGCGACGTGGTGCCCTTCCGGAGAAGAGGCGACGACCGGAGATCCCACGAGGAGATCGGAGTGGAGATGAAGACCGGAGGACTCGGATCAGTCGGTATATCTCTAACCCTTCTTCTTGTTAGCTTAGACTTGTTAATGGTTACGATCCGGGGTTTAGTGCGCGGTGGTGCCGGTTTGCTAAGTCCGCAAAAATTAAAGTTTATCACCGTTTCCGCGTTTGGCCGTCGGATTGACGGCCGGGGCGCCGCCGTGCACTTACAAACTTTTCCTTAAAAACCCGCATTATCGCTTAATTAACACTAATCGCATTCCAAGGTGTTGCAGATTGTTTCTGTACATATACATGCCTAGCATCCTATACAATACAGGCCTCTAGGGCATACATATCTAACAATCTCCCACTTGCTCTAAGGCCTGTAGTTGGTGCAATAAGTACCCACTGTCTGCACTAGAACCAGTTGCCGGCATACCGCATACCCAACAGCTCAAACAGTTTCTCAAACTGGACTTGAGGGGTGGCCTTGGTGAATAGATCTGCCTTGTTGTCTTTCATGTCTACTCTCCGTACCTCGATATCCTGGCGATCCACTATCTCCAGGATGAGGTGATACCATTTCAAGATATGTCTGGATTTCTGATGGGACCGTGGTTCCTTTGCCAAAGCCATGGCTCCATTGTTATCACAATACAGAGGTATTGGATTAGCAATGGATGGAACCACCTGAAGTTCAGAAATGAACTTCCTCATCCAGACTGCCTCTTTTGCAGCATCATTAGAAGTAATATACTCAGCTTCCATCATGGAGTTTGCGACGGTATCTTGCTTGGAACTCTTCCAACATACCGCCCCTCCATTTAGGGTAAATACAAACCCTGCGATAAGAATAATTTGACCGATTGTAGCATAGGAACATCATTTCCTATCAAGAGAATGTCGTCCACGTACAATACGATGAATGTGACAGTACTCTTTACAATCCTTTAATAAATGCATGGTTCATCTACATTTTTTATAAAACCAAACTCTTTGATTGTATCATCGAAGCAGATGTTCCAACTCCGTGATGCCTGCTTTAATCCATAGATGGATTTAAGCAACTTGAATGCTTTTCCGCTGCTCCCACTATCAATGAAGCCTTTTGGCTGATCCATGAAAACGCATTCTTCTAAATCACCATTTAGAAATGTCGTTTTAACATCCATCTGCCAGATCTCATAATCATAATGAGCAGCTATAGCAAGCAAGATCCGAATGGACTTGAGCATCACGACTGGTGAAAAGGTTTCATCATAGTCCAAGTCTGGTCTTTGACGAAATCCTTTTGCAACCAGCCTAGCTTTATAGGTCTCCACCTGACCATCCACACCGATCTTTCTCTGAAAGATCCATTTGCACCTTATGGGTTTTACTACAGAAGGTGCAACTTCCAAATTCCATACTTTGTTGGTGTGCATGGATTCCATTTCGGATCTTATGGCATCCAGCCACTTCACTGAGTCATTACTCGTGATAGCTTGCTGAAAACTAGTAGGCTCATCATCATCCATGATGCAATCTTCTCTATCACCATCAATTAGAAAACCGTAATATCTATCAAGTGGACGAGAAGTCCTACTAGATCTACGGAGTGGCTGAGGTTCGTCAGGTTCTATTGAAACCTCAAGTTCAACCAAATCATCAGTAATTGTTTATATATCTGGAATTTCTTCCAGTTCTGCCGTATTGCCAACGGTATCATTTGTAAAAAAATTCATTTTCTAGAAATGTGGCATACTGAGAAACAAACACCCTTTGTTCCTCCTTGTGGTAGAAAAGATATCCATACGAGTGTTTTGGATATCCCACAAATCTACACAAAACCGATCGTGTCTCGAGTTTGTCCGGATTTTGTTTTTTCACATAAGCCGGACAACCCCATATCTTAACTCTTTTAAGATATGGTCTCTTCCCATATCATATCTCATATGGAGTGGTAGACACGGTTTTGCTCGGAACCCTATTCAATAGATAAATCGCAGTCTCCAATGCGTGCCCCCAAAATGATATTGGTAACTCAACATCACTCATCATAAATCGTACCATATCTAATAGGGTACAATTCCTTCTTTCCAATACACCGTTGTGCTGTGGTTTGTACGAAGAAGTGAGCTGAGAGAGAATCCCATTCTCTTTTAGGAAATCTAGAAACTCTGAGCTTAGATACTCACCTCATCGATCCGATCAAAGTTTCTTGATACTTAAGCCTGTTTGTTTTTCAACTTCAGATTTATACTCCTTGAATTTTTTGAATGCTTCGGACTTATGTTTCAACAAGAACACGTGCCCGAATCTCGATAAATCATCAGTGAAAGTTATGAAGTACGAAAAACCACCTCTTGCATGTGTAAACATTGGTCCACATACATCACTATGTATGAGGCCCAAGAGTTCAGTAGCTCTTTCTCCGTGTCCAGTGAACGGAGTTTTGGTCATTTTACCTTTGATACAAGACTAGCAAGTCGCATAAGATTTATATTCAAACGGGCTTAAATATCCATCTTTATGTAGCTTGGTTAGTCTTGTCTCGTTAATATGACCAAGTCTACAATGCCAAATGAAAGCTTTATTTATGTCTAAAACCTTTCTTTTGTTAGTGTGTTGTATATTGAAAACTGTATGCTGGTTTAGGACGTATATCCTATTATTTAATGTACCAGACCCAATCAACTCTTGATTAAGGTTAATGTTCATAACATTAGATTGCAATACAAAATTATATCCAGCATTGTCCAATAACGATACAGATATAATATTACATGACATCGAAGGTTCGAAATAATATGGGTTCAAAACCAATATACAACCCGACGGTAAACCAAGGTGATTCTCTCCTACTGCTGTAGCATGTACTGAAGAACCATTGCCAAACCGGAGAGTGTGATCACCTTTCTTCAAAAACCTGCTATTTCTCAGCCCCAGCACACAATTGAAGATGTGAGGTCCTGACCCAGTATCTAATACCCAGGAAGCAGAATTAATTGAAAAACAGTTTTCTGTTATAAACACACCTGAAGTGGAAGTATCACCATGCTTCTTCTTCTTGAGGTCGGCCAGGTATCCAACGCAGTTTCTCTTCCAGTGCCCAGTCAGGTGGCAGTGGAAGCATTCCCCTCGTCCTGTCACAGCAGCCCCTTTCTTGTCCTTTCCCGGTGCCTTTTTCACTCCGCCTTGGCTTGATGGGATTCTTCTTCTTCTTTCCTCTGGCCTTGGCTTTCGGGACGGAAGAGGAAGATGGCCCAGCAATTAGAGCGGGAGTTTTCGCTACGTTTAGCGTGCTCTCTGCACTCCTCAACATATTGAGGAGTTCAGGTAAGGACTTCTCCATGTTGTGCATGTTGAAGTTTACAATGAACTGAGCAAAGGCAGGGGGAAAGTACTGTAGAACAATATCAACATATTGTTCGTTCTCCATGGTCCAACCCTGGTCCTCAAGTTCTTCGATAAGTCCAACCATCTTCAATACATGGTCACCTACAAACGTGCCAGTAGCATCCGCATCTGAAATAACTTTTGAGATGTTTCGTATCGGAGAGTACGAGATTGCTCTCCATACAACTCCTTTGTATGGAGAAAGATGGATTGAACATCCATCTTCTCGTACTGCTTCTGATGTTTATTGTTGATAGAAGCAAGAGCGAGGCACTTGGCTATTGCACAGTCTGTATCCCATGTCTTGCGGATTTCTTTATCCGCAACTGAAGAATCAGGGGCTGGGCTAGGAGGGGCTGGAGTAGTCAGGATGTATCCGACCTTATCATAGGTCAAGGCAATATTTACGTTCCTTAGCCAATCTTTGTAATTTGGTCTATTCTTGTCTAATAAAAGCTTAAGTCTCGTCATAGGTATCTGCCATTAGGAGAGAGAAAAGAAGACACTCAGTGATTGCTCTTGCATAATTAGATTGGTTATTAATCTTATCTAATCGATGTCTCCCACTGTTTTTTATCAAATTTTCCTTCAAACCTTTAAAAAGAAAACTAGCCAGGATTAATTGCAATCTACAAGTTCATTAACCGGTAGGTCAGGCCAGTGTCGATACTCCGAGGGAGGTTCCCCATGCCTTCGCATGGACCTAATTAAAATAAACCTCGTTTTCCTAGAGGCGTAACCCCGTTGACACATTTCTAGACACCTACTGGATTAGCTAATTGTAAAGTGCAAAACTCTCCTGAGAGTAACTTTTACTCACAGTGGGATCGGGATCCAACTATCATATAGAAGGTATGCAATCTCATTGCAAATTTCAACTCTTGAAATTCCCGATATGATTTTTACCCCTAGTGTCTTATGACCTTAACTATGGTAAACAAATCATACGCGCTAGTCAAGTTCTACCCGCCATTTCGGGATTGATTTAGACCCACCCGCATGACCCTTAACTATGGTCAACAAAGTCATGCAAATGTCCTAATCGATCACATCAAATGCTTTATAGGAAGACATCACTTAGCTACCGTACACCACGCCTTAACTATAGTCAACAAACGTGGCACGAATACTAAGTACTCCGCTTCCTAAAATGGCGGAGGGCTACGGATGGTTTTTATAAAAACCTTTAATGCTTTGAACTTGATATCGTTGTAGAATCGAGTGAGAAGGAGAGGTTTAAGCTCCAGTTTTAAAAGTCGAATGGTTTTATAGAATTTTTCTAATCTTGCTAAAGAGGTCACTCCCAGTGAAGGGATCTAGGCTCTTTCCTTATCGAATAAGGTGCTGGATATGTAAATACCACGATGCAAAGCAAAAATTAGATCAACTATAAAATCAAATCGAGTGCTTTGTAACATTTGCCAGTTTCGCTAAAGGGGTCACTCCCGGTGAAGGGATCTCGGCCCTTTCCTCATCAAATAAGGTGCAGGATATTCAAGAATACCACTATGCAAAGCAAAAACTAGAGTTACCCATTTTAAAAAGTTTGATTCTACAACATTTTTAGGTTTCTTTTTCTTAACATTAATCACATTAATGTTGTCCCATCATTTACATTTCCTAAACATCACAGAAAAGAAACGAAAATAGAACGTACGCTTATGCCATCCGCATTCGCCATGGGGCCCCGTCATGCACCGTTAGGTTACTTAACTAACGGCAGAGCGGGGGCTGAACTAGCGCGGGTGCAAAACATAAGCAACGTTTATTATATATCTCATATATAAATATAGCCATTTCAGATCACAGATGAATACATTGGATATACTAGGAATTCCGTATTTCATTCAAGCCCTTAATGAAAGACGGGTTCCACGATCGTGGTGAATAGCCAAAACCCCACCCTAGACCCCTACAGGTGCGGCAAACTACCCGCCAAATTCCCGAAGTGAAGCAACCTCTCTCAACAAAGTGAGTAGGCTACTCGGCACTTCGAAAACCCGGTAGTTTGTACACCCCACCTTGGGTCTATCCTATGAGCAAAAACAGTAAAAAGAAATTATACAATGGTGGCTACAACCTCAACCCGGATGTGCCCCGCAAAATAATATTACATTGATTTTTACAAATTACATTGAATGAAAGAAAAGAAAAACACTCTTCTCTCTCTCTCTCTCACACACACACACCCGGCTATTCATCATGACGATCCAATATATTCATATACACATACCATCTCATGATATTAAAACCGATGTGTGCAACCCCGACTAATCGTCGTATAGTAATTAGTCGACGTTTCAAACACACATATCAAAAACAGAAGACCCAATTAGCCAAGCACTTTAGAATTTCAATCGATAATTTTAAACCATGCCAACACTTGACATTTTCCAGTGCACAAACAACTTTGTGAAAATTCCAGATATCCCAGAAACACTATTTTTTTAATCTAAGCAAACTGCTGAAAAATGAGTCAACTCGGCCACGACACGGTCGGGGATCGGCGGCCAAACATTCAGTTTGGTCGTGGATCCGCGGCGTTCTTGGCGAGTTAGAGTCCCGTTTTTCTACAGTATGCTTAGAAAACCCTGCATGTATTTTTAAGGCCACTGAAATGATTTTTTGAACACTTTAAAAATTGACAGCAGCAAGGGCAGAAAATGTGTTTTCGGGAGAAAAAATATCGAGGTTCTAACTTTTGGCTAACAATCTAATTATGGCTTAGTTATGCTTTGATAATATGTTAGTGCATGTTGCATGCTCCCACAACTCTTGTGAGGCGGCGGAAGCGATAAACGAAAATTTTCTTTGCATACAACACGTACTTAACCCAAGGTCTTGTCTAAACCATAACTAGAAAACCCTAATTAGAGATCTTATCTACTATGATTATACCTTGATGATACGGTCCTTCAGGTCTTCTCTTTGATGCAACTCCTTTGCTCCTTGTCTTCTAATCCGATGAACTCCTTAGCTCCTTTGGATGTTGCCGATGTCCTCGATCTCCGGCCACCTCAAAACCTAGATGATCTACGCGAGAGCTATCGTTCAAGCTACAAACTCTTCACAAGAGTTTTACCTAGAGACCAATTTTGCTAGAAGAGATCACTATGATGATGTAGAGATTAGTGTATTGGATTATCTTTAACCCAAAGCTTTTGATTCACGTCACATGTGAAGGGTAAAGCTTAAGATGAAGAAGGAGGAGAGAAGAAGGAGAGAGAAAGTGTTTTTGATAATGAGAGAGAAATCAAGCATGATGAAGGATATGGCTCAAATAAAATAATTGAAGCATGCATTATAAAATTAGCACCATGCATCAACAGTAACCCCAAAACAATAAAATATAATGCAAGCCATTCTTACAACCATGCTTAGACTTTCTTAATTTCCACCTCATTTATTTATTTTCACAAAATAAATAATGTAATTATGATGTGGCACTTTCTAGAAGGTATTCTTGTAACAATTACAAGAATACCCCTCCTCCGTATACCATATACCGTATACGTGTACCCGTATCTGAATTCCGAAAAATACGAATACATGTAATCCAATAATATAATACTGGTATCCAGCTTAAACCAAAGCCTACCAGTATTATCCTTCCGATCATTATTCCTGTAACAATTACACGAACATGATCGAAACCATGCCGTAACACCTTACGGCTTCCGTAACAATTTACGGCCTCTACATCTTTCACCTGAACGGGGGAACCCTCTGTGTGGGACTCTAAAGACTCGACAGTACGCTGGCAGTGGGTTTAACCATAAGCACGTCAGCGGCACTAGCTGTGCGTAACGGCTACTCAGGTACATGACGAAAAGGTGGCCGACGAGCGAACTCATCACAACCCTAACGAGCCTGTAAGCAAAACATACCGTACAGCCCGGTCTCTTCGTCTGATACGTCGCATATGAAGTCTAAGGGTGGTAAATGTCAGACCCCGGTAACTTTATAAGTCATGCTGATTTACGGCTCATAACAGTTCGAGAAACTACTGATAACACTTATCAGTAAACCTCGAGAACCCTGGCCAGGGATTTAGGTGTTATAGCCGATCAAACATAGCGCGACATCAACTCCCTATACCAGAACAGACGAAACTGTTAGTTGTATATATGCCCTAGAGGCCATTGTTGTACATATGACGTATATTATAGTGGATGCTTGGATATATATAAAGAGGACTTTCTTGCTCGATATGATAGTATGCTATCTAGTTTCACTTTGTCTAAACAAGTTGACTTGTTTTGGTTTACTGTCTTGCTCTCACATGTTGATAAACCCCTTAGGATATGTACTCTACTACTAGGACTATGATGCAGATCATACTAGTGGGGCCAGGGTAGTCCAAGAGTACATCCTATAACTATTCCTAGTCGAGATTGTATCGAGACAGGGCATCGATGCTCCAGAGTAGACTAGTGTATACGCATCTTGACCCATATGATGGGCGATGGATGATCCCATATCCATCGGTGTTTGACATCAAAGATGTGTACGGGTGCTCAGTGGAGACTGGGTACACTGAACGGACTCGCCGAGAACTCCTGGATGGTATTATACCTATCGTCAGATAGCAGTTCTCCGGTGACACTGGTACAGGTTAGTCGGTAGACCCGAGTGTTGGTGTATATGCCCTAGGGGCCATTATTGTATCATACTTGTATGTATATTACTTAATGGAAGCTTGGGATATTCACAGTTGTATATACAGTCTTGCTAAAAATAGTAGTAGGCTACTTGGTTTATGTCTACTTTAATATGTGCATATGTTTCTTATAACGTATCACTTATACATATTAGTAGAGCCCATAGGATCTTTGCTTGATTACCAGCGTTGTGATGGCAGTCACACTAGTAGGGGCTGGGTAGTCTATAAGCAACATCCTATACTTGTCCCTAGTCGAAGGATTATCGAGACTGGGCATCGATACTCCAGAGTAGACTAGTGTGTACGCTTCTCATCCCAGTTGGGGAGATGGTCTATCCCACAGCCATCAGTACGTCGCACTGGAGATAATATACAGGTGCTCGTTAGGTTACCGGTACACCGGACAGGACTCGCAGGGGAACTGTTGGTTGGTATTATACCCGTCATCAGTTAACAGTTCCCAGGTGACATGAGTACAGCATAGTCAGCAGACTTGACACTGCTACTTCGCCTCGAGTGTATCCCACTATTCTTAGATTGCTACCCTACCACGGCTCAAAGGAGTCGTGCAAACAGGTAGCAGTTGGGTGCAGTCCCGAGCACTTGGAGGCAGTGGCGGTTAGACAGGATTCGTCTCTCCCGGTATTGGGAGTTGATATCGCGCTGTGTCAGAGAGCCATTACTCAAAGTCCCTGGCCAGGGCAAGAGAGATTTACTGGTAGGTTCCAGTAGTTTCTCAGGGTGTAATGGGCTACGCTCCGACATGACTTATACCGCTATTAGGGGACTGACGCTTGCCGTCCCCTAGGCTAGATATGCGTGTTAGTTATATGCATGCCCTAGAGGCCATTACTATACATGAGATGTATATTGTAGTGGATGCTTGGACATATAAAGGGAGGACTTTCTTGCTCGACATGATAGTATGCTATCTGGTTACTCTTTACCTTAACGTGTACACTGATTGTCTCTCTGTTACATGTTGGTAAAGCCCTTAGGATGTGTACTTGACTGCCTGGACTATGATGCGGATCATACTAGTGGGGACATGGAAGTCCATAAGTACATCCTTTAAGGTCCCTAGTCGTGGGTGTATCGAGACAGGGCATCGATGCACCAGAGTAGACTAGCGTATACGCATCTTGACCCATATGATGGGCGATGGATGATCCTATATCCATCGGTGTTTGACATCAAGGATGGTGTACGGGTGCTCAGTGGAGACTGGGTATACTCGACGGAATCGCCGAGAACTCCCAGATGGTATTATACCTTACGTCAGATGGCAGTTCTCTGGTGACACTTGTACAGCTTAGTCTGTTGACCCGAGATCGTCATAGAGTCTTGTGTGATTCCCACTGTGCTTTGATTTCCATCATACCACGTCCAAGAGGGCGTGCAAAAAGGTGGTTTTTGGGTACAGTCCCGAATCACATGGAGGCAATGAGCGATAGGAGGGGATTCGTCTCTCCCGGTATAGGGAGTTGATGTTGCGCTGTGTTCGATTGGCTATAACCGGAAATCCCTGGCCAGGGTTGCTGAGATTTACTGGTAAGTGTTACCAGTAGTTTATTGAACTGTTATAGACCTCATATCGACACGACTTATCAAGCTATTGGGGTCTGACGTTTAACACCCCTTGGCGAGATATGCAACATATCAGACGACGAGACCGGACTGTACGGTAGTGTTACTGGTTGGATTCACAGGAGTGTGAGCAGGCTTGCTCGTTGATCTTCTGATCGCTCAATACCCAGGTGGCCGTTACGTTTAGCAGACCGCTTGCGGCTTGTGGGTGTTTGATATGATCATCACCTACTGTCGGCGTATTGACGAGTCTTTAGAGTCCTACACAGGGGTTTCCTGGCTCAAGTGAAACGAAATAGGAGCGCATATGAGATATGTGCGGGACCGAGAATAATACCAGTATGTGATATTGTATTCTATTCTCGCGATTTGTATCATTGGACGGTTATATGAGATATAGCCGGGTTACCGAATCAAGTGTTGATTCGATACATTGATACAATAGATATTAGTCGGTTATATGCAATATGACCGGATCGTTAAATCAAGTGTTGATTTAATGATTTAATGTATAATTATATATTTGATATATTACTTTACATTAACTAGTATTAGCTCACTTAAGATTTGTTTTCTCGCTAGTTTGTGCATAAGTGTATATATGATATATATTTGTGTACATATGTTTGTATCATGTTTGATGATACATACAAGATGTGTGTATGAGACTTATACCAAGATTAGGTTTAAGATTAGGGTTATTGTTTTATCTTAAGATTTAACAAAAGAATTAAACTTGGTCAAAGTTGTCAAGCTTGAAGAAGCTTGGAGAAACTTTGACAAAGTCCACTCTTTTGTCATTTCTCTTGATAATTCTTTAACCTAACCCTTAACCTAATGCCTTGGTCAATTCTCTACATGAGTTAAGCATGAGGGCTTAACTCAACCATGGTGCCATAATTAAATAGATAAGCTTTCTTTTGGATGAGATAATTCATTATTGTTTCTTCTTCTTCTTCTTCTTCATCAAGCTCCATCAAAAAGCTTGCAAGCTCCAATGGTGCCATGAGAAAAAGTGTGAGAAAATCAATTCTAAAGTGAGCCCACTTCCTATTTATTCATCCTCTACTACTTGCTATGTAGTATAGGGTGTTCTCTTCACAAAGTTTTTGAACAAGTGAATGAATAGCTTGAGTTTGAGTCTCCCCGACGTAGATCATTTTCGGCCTCGAAGTCAACGACCTAGCCCGCTCTTTTCTCCGATGAAACCAACGCTAGGATCCGGGATCCCGATGATCGCAGCGAAGGGATGTCAACACGGAGCTTTAGAAGTGAAGGACCGGATCTACAAAGGTTGTATTCCCATTCACTTAGTAGCAAAGTAGTTTGCTTGCTTGTATTTTCACCTTAGCTCTGATACCACTGTAGGGTTACTACTTTACATTAACTAGTATTAGCTCACTTAAGATTTTTTTTCTCGATAGTTTGTGCATAAGTGTATATATGATATATATTTATGTACATATGTTTGTATCATGTTTGATGATACATACAAGATGTGTGTATGAGACTTATACCAAGATTAGGTTTAAGATTAGGCTTATTGTTTTATCTTAAGATTTAACAAAAGAATTAAACTTGGTCAAAGTTGTCAAGCTTGAAGAAGCTTGGAGAAACTTTGACAAAGTCCACTCTTTTGTCATTTCTCTTGATAATTCTTTAACCAACCCTTAACCTAATGCCTTGGTCAATTCTCTACATGAGTTAAGCATGAGGGCTTAACTCAACTATGGTGCCATAATTAAATAGATAAGCTTTCTTTTGGATGAGATAATTCATTATTCTTTCTTCTTCTTGTTCTTCATCAAGCTCCATCAAAAAGCTTGCTAGCTCCAATGGTGCCATGAGAAAAAGTGTGAGAAAATCAATTCCAAAGTGAGAAAAGATAAATGCTTAAGTGAATCAATGTTAGTTAATGTAAATTAGTATATCACATATACAATTATACACTAAATTATTAAATCAACACTTGACTTAATAATCCGGTTATATCACATATAACCGACTAACATCCAATGTATCGACTTATCGAATCAAGTGTTGATTCGATAAGTCGATACATTGGATGTTAGTCGGTTATATGTGATATAACCGGATTATTAAGTCAAGTGTTGATTTAATAATTTAGTGTATAATTGTATATGTGATATACTAATTTACATTAACTAACATTGGTTCACTTAAGCATTTATCTTTTTACAGACAGGCATTCTGTGCAAAGTCCACTCTTTTGTCATTTCTCTTGATAATTCTTTAACCTAACCCTTAACCTAATGCCTTGGTCAATTCTTTACCTAGTTACTTGTATGAACCTTAGGGTTTGGGGCAGTACGGCGTGCCACATGTGAGGCGTTGGCTTGACCCTTCTACGGCTGGACCATTGGTACTGTGGCATGTGATGGATGTTTTTAAACTAACCTCAAGTATTGAGAACTATTTGGAAAACTTGGGTGTTTGATCATTCGATCGGAAAGTTTAACATTGTCTATTTATCTGCAATGTGATACAATATTTGGAATCTGCAAGTAGTTATGAGATAACTACTTTGAATGTTATAAACATAGCAGTTTAGTCTCAAATGATCGGTTGCCACGGAATTTTGATGCGATCAAAAGTCCGTCGCAATCACGTAGCGTACGCGGATACTCGCCGGGTAAACTTAATAGACAGCCATGCCTCATAGCCCCGACCAAGTGACTGTAGGAGAACCCCGTAGCTAAAAGCATCCGTTCGGGTGCTCGCGGCAGCGGTGTTCCGCCTTAGTGCACTTCGTCGACGGCATCCGGGGGTGCGGCCGTCTACTAAAGGTTGCGACGAGCATTCAATCAGGATATCGGGAATCTTGTTGAATTGCCCAACTTGATATTGAAAAGTGTTTTCGATATAAAGACTAAAAAGCGGTGTTTATAATTGTTAGGCATGCGATGTCTAAGGAGGTTGCGGATTCCAACTGTTGTAGTTTTACACTTTCTTTTCTGT
Organism: Agapanthus africanus; assembly: GCA_030015575.1. NCBI lineage: Eukaryota > Viridiplantae > Streptophyta > Magnoliopsida > Asparagales > Amaryllidaceae > Agapanthus > Agapanthus africanus. Next base: position 84,646,574 of record JASDDO010000031.1, on the reverse strand, counting down.
GACCGTAAGTGTAATATGTGATATCGCCGGTTTCGTTGCTATATGTCAACGACAATTGGGATGCGCATATTTACTTACGTTGATGTTATGTGTTGCTGGATATGTTATATTGGATCATCGCGTTTTGAATAGCCGGGAGTTTTTATGTGAGATGAGAGTTTTTTCTTTTTCATTCATGTAAAATTCATTTGTATGTAATATTCTTTTATTGGGGCACTTCCGGAATGAGGTTGATGTCACCACTTGTATATTATTTACTTTTCCGCATTAGGTAGACCCAAGGTGGGGAGCACAAGTAACCGGGTTCTAGGGTCCAGTGGGAGACCATCTCGAGGAGTCGAGACCGGGTCTCCTAACCCTAGAATTGGCAGTGTTACTTTCCGCTCTCGTAGGGGTCTAGGGATGTGGGTTTAGCTATTCATCGCGACCGTGGAATCCATGTTTTATACAGGCTCGTATTGAAAACACGGACGTCCTAGTATATCCAATATTTCATATATATTTCTTCTGCTGCGATATCTGTGATGTGATCATTTGATATGTTGTGATAGATACTGTATATAGTATATATGATATATTATATAGACGTTACTTATGTTTTACACCCATGCTAGCCCTGCCCCGCTCTGCTGTTAGTTACCTAACCTAACGGTGCACGAGGGGACATCGAGGCGAATGCGGATAGCATAAATGTACGTCGTATTTATCTGTGATGTTTAGGTAACTTAATTGATGGGACTTCATTAATATGATTAATGAAAGAAAAGAAACCTAAAAGATGTTGTGGAATCGAATTTTCAAAAACAGGTAGCTACGGTTCTTGCTTTGCATCGCGGTGTTCCTTGTAGAACATCCTGCACCTTATTCGATAAGGAAAGGACCGAGATCCCTTCACCGGGAGTGACCCCTTTAGCAATGACTGGCAGATGCTACACCCCTCGGTTTGGTCTTTTGATTGCTTTTCTAGTCTTGCTTTGCACAGTGATATATATATTATATGTCCTGCACCTCATTCGACGAGGAAAGAGCCGAGATCCCTTCACCGGGAGTGACTTCTTTAGCAAAACTAGTAAAAACCTCAAAAACACTACATTTTAAAATTATTTGATTCTACAACGATATCAAGTTCATTACGCAATAGGTTTTCAGAAAAACCTGTCGTAGCCCTCCGTCATTTCAGATAAGTCCTACTTAGTATTCGTGCTACGTTTGTTGACCTCCGTCAAGGCATAGTGTGCGGTAGCTAACTAGTATTTATCTGCTTATGCATATGATGCAGATTGGGTTAGGGTAGTCGTACGACCTTGTTGACCTCCGTCAAGGGTCGTGCGGGTGGGTTTGATTCAATCAAGAAATGACGGGTTGAACTTGACTAGTAGCCTATGGTTTGTTGACCTCCGTCAAGGTCATAGGGTGCTAGGGGCAAAATTATCGGGAATTTCAAGTGTTGAAATTTGCAATGAGATTGCATACCTTCTATGAGATAGTTGGATCCCGATACCCGCTGCGAGTAATTGTTACTCCTGGGAGAGTTTTACACATTACAATTAGCCGATCAAGTAGGTGTCTAGAAAGGTGTCAACGGGGTTACGCCTCTGGAAAAACGAGGTTTACATTTATTAGGTCCGTGCGAAAGCATGGGGAACCTCCCTCAAAGTACCGACACTGGCCTAGCTGAAAGATTGGCGAACTTGTAGCGTGTAATTAATCCTGGCTAGTCTTTCCTTTTAGGGTTTGAAGGAAGATTTGATTAAAACAGTGGGAGACATCCTGATTAGATATATTAGATAACCAATCTAATCTTGCAAGAGCATACGCTGAGTGTTTTCTTCTCTCTCTCTCCAGGTAGCGACCATATCATGCCTTAATCAAGATAATAATACGGATGTATTGACCGAACCCGCTTGTTATACTGTGCTGGGGAACGTTGGTCCCGCTCCAACTTATAATTGTTATAAGACAGAGCAGGAAATTGGGGAATACAGATTTCCCATGCCACCCAAACGAAGAAAGTGCATGCTGATGCATCTTCTTCGGGTGTGTTCATTACATAGAACTGTTTCTCAGTATCCTTTACGTCCTGGGTATGAGATACCGGATCAGGATCCCGCATATGTAATCTGTTACATAGGCTACAGATAGGTAGAGAACTGAGAACGGGTGATAAGTTTCATGAGATAGAAAACGGTGCAAGTGTTGCAGCCAAGTCTATTGGTCACTATCACCCTGTATTACCAGAATACATTGATTCTGAACGAATGTTATTAGATACCAAACCTGATATACAATATCATATCAGTCTCTTTATTAGTAAAGAAAGGATATAATTTTGTATTGTTGGATAATGTTTTGAACATTTCCTATATCAAGAGTTGATCGGTTCAGGCGCGTTATCTCAAAGCATTGACGTTCTAAATCAAACTACAGTTCTTAGTATACAGAACACACACAAGAGGAAGAGTTCAGAAATGAGCGAATCCTTTTTGAGGCATTGTAAACTAGGTCATATCAATGCGACCCGACTAGCTGAAGTTACATATAGATGCATATTTAAATTAGTTTGAATTTACATCTTGTGAAACTTGCCGGTCATGTCACAAAGATACGATGACCATAGCTCTGTTTATTGGAAACTTAGAAAGAGTTAATGAACTCTTGGGATTGATACATGCTGATGTATGAAGGTCCCCTGTCTACATATGCCAAGACCGGTGCTTTGTACTCCATTACATTCCCTGATGATCTCTCAAGATTCAGACATATGTTCCTGTTGAAACATAAGTCCGAACCTTTTGAGATATTCACAGAATGTAAGTTAGAAGTAGAGAACTAAAATACGGGTAAAAGTATTATGTCCTTTGATGTGATCAAGGAGGAGAATACTTGAGCACGGAATTCCTGGACTATTCTAAAGGAGAATGAGATTCTCTCTCTGCATTACTCCTCTGTATACACCATAGCACGATGGTATATCGGGGCGGAGCAATTGCACCCTATGTGATATGGTGTGCTCTATGATGAGTACTACTGAGTTTCCTATTTCCTTTTGGGAGTTATGCACTTGAGAAGCTGCATACCTATTGAATAAGGTTCAAATCAAATCAGTTGCCTACCACTTCATATGTGATATGGAATGGGAAGAGCCCATATCTTAAGTATGTTAAGATTTGGGGATTGTCCGGCCTATGTCTAAAAGCAAAATCCGGACAAGCTCGAGGCAAGGTCTGTTATGTAGAACTGGAAAGGTTCCATCTATACAAACTGCAGCTGATGATTTGGTAGAACCAAAGGATTCAATAGTTTCCAACGAACCTCAGCCTCTCTGCCGATCTAGTAGGGTTCCTCACCCACCTGAGAGATACTTCGGTTTCTTTATGACAGTGGGAGCGAGGATTGCATCATGAGATGATGACCCAACTAGTTTCGAGCTGGCCATCAGGAGTGAGACTCTGTAAGAATGGCTGATGCTTATCGATCTGAGATGGAATCCTTATACACCAACAAAGTATGGACTTTGGTTGCTTTATCTGAAGGGTTAAATCCCCATCAGGAGCAAGTATATCTTGAGAAGATTACTTGGTGTACATGGAAAGGTTGAGACTTTCAAGGCTAGACTTGTTAAAGGTTTGCATCATTGACCAGGTATGGATTATGATAAAACCTTTTCTAAGTACCTATGCATAAGTCCATCCAGATCCTACTTGCCACGGCTACATACCATGACTACGATATCTGGCGGTTGGGTGTCATGACTGCTTTTCTAAATGATGTTTTAGAAGAGAGCGTCTATAAGTACACAGCCAGAGGGCTTCGTAGACAGTTGGAGCAGCGGAAACGTGTGCAAGATGTTTTATGTGATAAAGCAGGCATCGCGGAGTTGGAACGTCTGTTTTGATGTAGTAGTCAAAGAGTTTGACTTCATCAAAATGGTAGATGAACCTTGTATATACAAAAAGGTAGTAGAGAGTATGGTGGTGATCCTCGTAGAGTACGTGGATGACATACTCTTGATAGGGAAGGAGTTTCTTATGCTATGCTCAGTCAATCTCCGCTTATCACAAGGATTCTCCAGATAGGATCAAAGTGATACCTCCTAAATTCTGGGTTTTGGATCTATGAAATAGATCTAATTGGATGTTAGGATTCTCACTAGATGTAGTGAGATGGTATCAATCGATCCTGGGGAGAATCACTGGAAAGGTTCCAGGGTGATAAGGATGACTGAATATCAGTCGCAGGCATTGTCTTTACCCTCAGTGGAGGGACGGTATGTTGGAAGAGTTCTAAGCTAGATACCGTGACATACTAGACGATTAAAGGCAAGATACATCGTTACCAAGGATGCTACCAAAGAGGCAGTCTGGATATATATAAGTTCATGAGATGAACTTCGTTCCTACCATTGTGTGACAATGGAATTGTGGCTTTTGCTAAGGAACCCCCCGTCCCATCAGAAATCCAGATATAATTCTTAGGCAGTATCACCTGATCATGGAGATGGTTGATCTCTAGGAAGATCGAGGTTAGGAGAGTAGACTCAGAGGACAACACGGCGGATCCACTCACAAAGGCTTTTTCCCAGAAAGAGACTATTATGGGATGGTTAAGTATGAGATACTACAACCACTGCTATCAGATGGCCCTAGTGAAAATGGGATATTGTTAGTTATATGTATGACCTAGAGGCCATTACTATACATGAGATGTATATTGTAGTGGATGCTTGGACATATATAGGGAGGACTTTCTTGCTCGACATGATAGTATGCTATCTGGTTACTCTTTACCTTAACGTGTACACTGATTGTCTCTATGTTACATGTTGGTAAAGCCCTTAGGATGTGTACTTGACTGCCTGGACTATGATGCGGATCATACTAGTGGGGACATGGTAGTCCATAAGTACATCCTTCAAGGTCCCAAGTCGTGGGTGTATCGAGACAGGGCATCGATGCACCAGAGTAGACTAGCGTATACGCATCTTGACCCATATGATGGGCGATGGATGATCCCATATCCATCGGTGTTTGACATCAAAGATGGTGTACGGGTGCTCAGTGGAGACTGGGTATACTGGACGGACTCACCGAGAACTCCCAGATGGTATTATACCTTACGTCAGATGGCAGTTCTCTGGTGACACTGGTACAGCTTAGTCTGTTGACCCGAGATCGTCATAGAGTCTTGTGTGATTCCCACTGTGCTTTGATTTCCATCATACCACGTCCAAGAGGGCGTGCAAAAAGGTGGTTTTTGTGTACAGTCCCGAATCACATGGAGGCAATGAGCGATAGGAGGGGATTCGTCTCTCCCGGTATAGGGAGTTGATGTTGCGCTGTGTTCGATTGGCTATAACCGGAAATCCCTGGCCAGGGTTGCTGAGATTTACTGGTAAGTGTTACCAGTAGTTTCTCGAACTGTTATAGACCTCATATCGACACGACTTATCAAGCTATTGGGGTCTGACGTTTACCACCCCTAGACGAGATATGCAACATATCAGATGACGAGACCGGACTGTACGGTAGTGTTACTGGTTGGATTCACAGGAGTGTGAGCAGGCTTGCTCGTTGATCTTCTGATCGCTCAATACCCGGGTGACCGTTACGTTTAGCAGACCGCTTGCGTCTTGTGGGTGTTTGATATGATCATCACCTACTGCCGGCGTATTGACGAGTCTTTAGAGTCCTACACAGGGGTTTCCTGGCTCAAGAGAAACAAAATAGGAGCGCATATGAGATATGTGCGGGACCGAGAATAATACCAGTATGTGATACTGTATTCTATTCTCGCGATTTTTATCATTGGACGGTTATATGAGATATAGCCGGGTTACCGAATCAAGTGTTGATTCGATACATTGATACACTAGATATTAGTCGGTTATATGCAATATGAACGGATCGTTAAATCAAGTGTTGATTTAATGATTTAATGTATAATTATATATTTGATATATTACTTTACATTAACTAGTATTAGCTCACTTAAGATTTGTTTTCTCGCTAGTTTGTGCATAAGTGTATATATGATATATATTTGTGTACATATGTTTGTATCATGTTTGATGATACATACAAGATGTGTGTATGAGACTTATACCAAGATTAGGTTTAAGATTAGGGTTATTGTTTTATCTTAAGATTTAACAAAAGAATTAAACTTGGTCAAAGTTGTCAAGCTTGAAGAAGCTTGGAGAAACTTTGACAAAGTCCACTCTTTTGTCATTTCTCTTGATAATTCTTTAACCTAACCCTTAACCTAATGCATGTAGGGTTCCTAGGCACCTTAGTGAGGTCTCGCAAGTGATCAAACATGCACAAATCAAATTTTACGGGTGCCCACAAACCCTAATACGGATCGTTTACTAGATATCTAGGCGAAACAAGTAAGTAAATGGAAATGTATCTAAAGGAAAGTGACTACAACCTTTGTTGATCCGGTCCACCACCTCCTAGGCTCCGCGATGATCTCCCTCCGCTGTCCAAATCAATCCCTTGAATCTAGCATTGCCATCATCGAAGAATAGGCGGGCTTGATCGTCGGTTCGATGCCGAAGATGATCTACGTCGAAGCATCACAAGAACAAGCTCCAACTTCACCAAGCTTTGAAAACTTGTGAAGTAAACACCCTATACAACTTGGCAAGAGGTAGAGGATGAAGAAATAGGAAGTGGGTAGACTTTAGTTTTGGATTTCTCACTAGTTTTCATCACTTGCCATTGGAGTAGCAAGCTTTCTCTTTTGTTGAAGAAGATGAAGAAGAAGAAGAAGAAGAAGATATGATAAGTCTTAATAATTAGATAAAAAATAAATCAATACTTATCATACTTTCAACTATAGTTAAGTGTAGAGAAAAGACCATGGTTAAAAGGATGGTTAGGGTTAAGAATAAGAACAAAAGAGTGACTTAGTCAAAGTTTCAAGAAACTTCAACTAAAAACAAAACATCAACCATTCATTTATCTTTTTCTTTTTCCAGAATGAATAAATAAGAAAGATAAATGAATAGATAATCAAAACCCTAATCATTAACTTAAACTATGGTTTGATTCTTTACACTTAACCAAGTAAGCATGTATCATCAAACATGATACAAACATGTGCACAAAACTATATCGCATATACAATGTGTACAATTCAAGTGAGAAAATCCTTTTAAAGTGAACCAATACTAGTTAACGCAAAGTAATATATCAAATATATAAATATGCACTAAATCATTAAATCAACACTTGATTTAACAATCCGGTCATATCGGATATAACCGACTAGTATCATATGTATCGGCTTATCGAATCAATCCTTGATTCGATAACTAGGTTATATCGCATATAACCATTCGATACATTCATCGCGAGAATAGAATACGGTATCACAAACACGCATTATTCTCGGTCCCGCCCATATCTCATATGCGCTCTTATTTCGTTTCGCTTGAGCCAGGAAACCTCTGTGTAGGACTCTAAAGACTCGTCAATACGCCGGCAGCAGATGATGATCATATCAAACACCCACAAGCCGCAAGCGGTCTGCTAAACGTAACGGCCACCCGGGTATTGAGCGATCAGAAGATCGACGAGCAAGCCCGCTCACACTCCTGTGAATCCAACCAGTAACACTTACCGTACAGTCCGGTCTGGTCGTCTGATATGTCGCATATCTCGCCCAGGGGTGGTAAACGTCAGACCCCAATAGCTCGATAAGTCATGCCGACGTAAGGTCTATAACATTCGTGAAACTACTGATAACTCTTACCAGTATATCACTGCAACCCTGGCCAGGGATTTCCTGTTATGGCCAGTCGAGCATAGCACAACATCAACCCCCAATACCGGGAGAGACGAATCCCCGCCTATCGCTCATTGCCTCCATGTGAATCGGGACTGTACCCAAAAACCACCTGTTTGCACAACTCAGTAGAGCCGTGGTAGGGTGGAAATCAAAGCACAGTGGGAGACACACAAGACTCTATGACGATCTCGGGTCAACAGACTAAGTTGTACCTGTGTCACTAGAGAACTGCCATCTGACGTGAGGTATAATACCATCTGGGAGTTCTCGGCGAGTCCGTTCAGTGTAGCCAGTCTCCACTGAGCACCCGCATACCATCTCCGATGTCAAACACCAATGGATATGGGATCATCCATCGCCCATCGCATGGGTCGAGAAGATATACGCTAGTCTACTCTGGAATATCGATACCCCGTCTCGATATTCCCTCGACTAGGAACATTTCAAGGATGTACTCATATACTATCCAGGCCCCACTAGTATGATCTGCATCACAGTCCTGGAAGTCGAGTACACATCCTAAGAGCTTTATCAACATGTAACAGAGAGACGGAAAGTATACATGTTAAGATAAAGAGCAACCAGATAGCGTACTATCATGTCGAGCAAGAAAGTCCTATCTATATATGTCCCAGCATCCACTACAATATACATCCAATGTACAGTAATGGCCTCTAGGGCATACATATAACTAACAATCTCCCACTTGCACTAGGGCCATCTATAGCAGTGGTTGCAGTATCACATACTCAACCATCCCCTAAAAGTCTCTCTTTGGGAAAAGGCCTTCGTGAGTGGATCCGCCGTGTTGTCCTCTGAGTCTACTCTCCTAACCTCGATCACCCCGGAGATCAACTATCTCCATGATCAGGTGATGCTTCCTCAGAATTTGTCTGGGTCACTGATGGGACCAGGGTTCCAGGGCCGAAGCCACACTTCCATTGTCATACAATGGCAGGAACCTAGTTCATCTTATGAACCAATATACACCCAAACTTCCTCTTTGGTAGTATCTTCAATAGCGATGTTACCAGCCTTTATCGTCTAGTTTGCCACGGTATCTAGCTTGGAACTATTCCAACATACCGTCCCTCTACTGAGGGTAAAGACAATGCCCGTGACTGACATTCAGTCGTCTTTATCACCCTGGAACTCTTCCAGTGATTCTCCCCAGGATCGATTGATACCATCTCACTATATCTAGTGGGAATCCTAGCATCCAATTACATCTATCCCATAGATGAAAACTCAGGATTTAGGAGGTATCACTTTGATCCTATTTGGAGAATCCTAGTGATAATAGGAGATTGACCGATCGTAGTATAGGAAACTCTCTTCCTATCAAGAGTATGTTGTCTACGTACAATACGAAGATGACCACCTTACTCTCTACTACCCTTTTGTATATACAAGGTTCGTCTACCATTTTGATGAAGTCAAACACTTTGACTATCACATCAAAATAGACGTTCCAACTCCGCGATGCCTGCTTCATTATGTAAAGCAACTTGCACACGTTTCCGCTGCTCCCACTGTTTACGAAGACCTCTGGCTGTGTTCTTATAGACGTTCTCTTCTAAATCAGTATTTAGAAAAGCAGTCAGGGCACCCAACCACCAGATATCGCAGTCATGGTATGTAGCCGTGGCAAGTAGGATCTGGATGGACTTAAGCATATTCCATGGAAAAGGTTTCATCATTATCCGTGCCTGGTCGATGACGAAAACCTTTAACAAGTCTAGCTTTGAAAGTCTCAACCTTTCCATCTACACCAAGTAATCTTCTCAAGATATACTTGCTCCTGATGGGGATTTAACCCTTCAGATATAGCAACCAAAGTCCATACTTTGTTGGTGTATATGGATTCCATCTCAGATCGCTAAGCATCCAGCCATTCTTACAGAGTCCCTACTCTCGATGGCCTGCTCGAAACTAGTTGGGTCATCATCTCATGATGCATTCCTCGCTCCCACTGTCATCGAGAAACCGAGGTGTCTCTCAGGCGGATGAGAAACCCTACTAGATCGGCGGAGAGGTTGAGGTTCGTCGGGAACTATAGAATCCTTTGGTTCTGTCAGATCATCAACTGCAGTTTTGTATAGCTGGAACCTTTCCAGTTCTACAGAACTGATCCTGCCTCGATCTTGTCCGGATTTTGCTTTAAACATAGGCCGGACAGCCCCAAATCCTAACTTGCTTAAGAGATGGGTTCTTCCCATACCATATCTCATATGGAGTGGTAGGCAGTGATTTGATTCAAACCTAATTCAATAGGTATGCAGCTTCTCAAGTGCATAACCCCAAAGGGAAATAGGTAACTCAGTAATACTCACCATAGAGCACCCCATATCTAATATTGTGCAATTGCTCTGCCCTGATACACCGTTGTGCTGTGGTGTATTCAGAAGAGTAACACTGAGAGAGAATCTCATTCTCCTTTAGAATAGTCCAGGAATTCTATGCACAAGTATTCTCCTCCCTGATCTTATCATAGGACATAATACTTATACCCGTATTTTGGTTCTCTACTTCTAACTTATATTCTGTGAATATCTGAAAAGGTTCAGACTTATATTTCAACAGGAACATATGACTGAATCTTGAGAGATTATCAGAGAATATAATGAAGTATAAAGAACCAGTCCTGGCATGTGTAGACAGGAGATCTTACATACATCATAATGTATCAGTCCCAAGAGTTTACTAACTCTTTCTCTGTTTCCAATAAACAGAGCTATGGTCATCTTATCTTTGTGACATGACTGGCAAGTTTCACAAGATGTAAATTTAAACTGATTTAAATATACATCTAAATGTAACTTCAGCCAGTCGGGTCGCATTGATATGACCTAGTCTACAATGCCTCAAGAAGAACTCGTTCATTTCTGAACTCTTCTTCTTGTGTGTGTTCAGTATACTAGGAACTGTAGTTTGATTTAGAACGTTAATGCTTTTAGATAGCGTGCCTGAACCGATCAACTTTTGATATAGGAAGTGTTCAAAACATTATCCATCAATACAAAATTATATCCTTTCTTTACTCATAAAGAGACTGATATGATTTTGTATATCAGGTTCGGTATCTAATAACATTTGTTCAGAATCAATGTATTCGTAATACAGGGTGACAGTGACCAACAGACTTGGCTGCAACACTTGCCCCGTTTTCTGTCTCATGAAACTTATCACCCGTTCTCAGTTTTTCTACCCTTTTGTAGCCCTATGTAACAGATTACATATCTGGGATCCTGATCCGGTATCATATACCCAGGATGCAGAGGATACTGAGAAACAGTTCTTTGTAATGAACATACCCGAAGGAGATGCATCATATGCACTTTCTTTGTTTGGACGGCATAGGAATTCTGGTATTCCCCTATTTCCTGCTCTGTCTTATAACAATTATAAGTTGGAGCGGGACCAACGTTCCCCAGCTCAGTATAACAAGCGGGTTTGGTCAATTCATCCATATTCTTATCTTGATTAAGGCGTGATATGGTCGCTACCTGGAGAGAGAGAGAAGAAAACACTCAGCGTGCGCTCTTGCAAGATCAGATTGGTTATATATTTTATCTAATCAGGATGGCTCCCACTGTTTTTATCAAATCTTCCTTCAAACCTTAAAAGGAAAGACTAGCCGGGATTAATTACACTCTACAAGTTCGTCAATCTTTCAGCCAGGCCAGTGTCGGTACTTTGAGGGAGGTTCCCCGTGCTTTCGCACGGACCTAATTACTGTAAACCTCGTTTTCCCAGAGGCGTAACCCCGTTGACACCTTTCTAGACACCTACTTGATCGGCTAATTGCAAAGTGCAAAACTCTCCCAGGAGTAACAATTACTCGCAGTGGGTATCGGGATCCAACTATCATATAGAAGGTATGCAATCTCATTGCAAATTTCAACACTTGAAACTCCCGATAAAGGTTTTTACCCCTAGCACTTATGACCTTAACTATGGTCAGCAAATCATAAGTACTAGTCAAGTTCTACCCGTCATTTCGTGATTAATTAGACCCACCCACATGACCCTTAACTAAGGTCAACAAAGTCACGCGACTGTCCTAACTAATCGCATCATATGCGGTGTAGGAAGACATCACTTAGCTACCGTACACTGTGCCTTGACTATGGTCAACAAACACAGCACGAATACTAAGTACTCTACTTCCTAAAATGACGGAGGGTTGCGGCTGGTTTTTGTGAAAACCTTTAACGCTTTGAACTTGATCTCGTTGTGGAATCAAATGGTTTTAAATGGAATGTTTTTGAGGCTTTTCTAGTTTTGCTAAAGGGGTCACTCCCGATGAAGGGATCGTCGGCCCTTTCCTCGTCGAATGAGGTGCGGGATGTTAGTAATATGTATGCCCTAAGGGCCATTATATGGATAGTGGAAACTTGGACATATTATCTATGGAGATAGATGAATTTCTTGCTCAACATGATAGTACGCTATCTGGTTTACTTTATCTGTACATGTAGATTTGATCTTTTACACATGTTGATAAAGCCCAAAGGATATTTGCTTGACTACTGTGATTATGATGCGGATCATACTAGTGGGGCACATGTAGTCTATAAGCATATCCTTGAACTGTTCCTAGTCGAGGGTGTATCGAGACAGGACATCGATATTCCAGAGTAGACTAGCGTATACTATTCTTGTCCCATATGATGGGCGATGGATGATCCCATATCCATCTGGTAAGGAGACACCAAAGATTGTATGCGGGTGCTCAGTGGAGACTGGGTACACTGAACGGACTCGCCGAGAACTCCTATGTGGTATTATATCTATCGTCGGATTGCAGTTCTCAAGGAACACTGGTACAGGTTAGTCTGTAGACCCGAGATCGTCATAGAGTCTTGTGTGTCCTCCCACTATACTTTAATCTCCACCCTACCACGGCTCTACTGAGTCGTGCAAACAGGTGGTCTTTGGGTACAGTCCCGAGGCGCATGGAGGCAATGAGCGATAGGAGGGGTTTCGTCTCTCCCGGTATTGGGGGTTGATGTTGTGCTATGCTCGATTGGCTATAACATGAAGTCCCTGGCCAGGGCTGCTGAGATTTACTGATAAGAGTTATCAGTAGTTTCTCGATCTGTTATGAGCCATACACCAGCATGACTTATTGAGTTACTGGGGTCGACGATACCATCCCTAGACTTGATATGCAGCATATTTGACGAAGAGACCGGACTGTACGGTAAGTGTTGCCAGTTGGCTCGACGGGAGTTTTTACAGCTTCGCTGGTTTTCTTCTGATCGTTTCAATACCCGGGTGGCCGTTATATTTAGCTGACCTCTTGCGGCTTATAGATGTTTGATATGATCATCATCTACCGCTGGCGTATTGACGAGTCTTAGAGTCCCACAATGAAGTTTCCTGGCTCAGGCAAAACGATGTGGTGTGCATATGAGATATGCGCGGGACCCGATTAAATACGGTTATGTGATAACGTATATTAATCGGGCATTTTCTATTTGACGGATCGTATGAGATATGACCGGTTTGCTAAATCAAGTGTTGATTTAACTAATTGCATTTAGATTAATTCTTTAAGTAAATCCTTTTGTATGCATGCATGTATGCACATGATGATGTGTATGGACACATACATGCATACATAGTATCATGGTTGTTGATACAAGAATGATGGCAATATAAGACTTATATTGAAGCTTTTAATTTGTATTTATCATTTTAAGTTAATGAAAAGAAAACCCACTCATGCTCCTTTATTCCTTAGTGGGTAAGCTTTACTTAACTTAATGAAAAGAATTTCCACCCATGCTTAATTCTTTAGGAAAAGAATTTCCACACACAATTATGGTGGTAATGGAATAATGGTGATTATTTCTTTCTTATCACTATAAATAGCTTCATATGTGATATGAAACAAGATGCACACAACAAGGGAAAAATTGAGTGCAAGGGTGTGAAGAATACAAGCTATCATATGTGATATGATAGAAAGCTCAAGCCACCATTATCTTCTTCTTCCTCTCTTGATTTCTTACTTGAGTGAAAGTTGATAAAAGAAAGGATTTCAATTGAAGAACATAAACCACATCATCATACTACACACATCTAGCCGATTTGTGTAGGGTGTTTACTCTACTTCGTTTGCGAAACAAGTAAGGTAAGGAGCTTTGGGCAAAGGGACTTCGGGTGGATCATCGTGGACAAGGAAGGCTACCATCGATCCGTTCCAAACTCTCATAGTGCCAAGGAGTCACCGAGGGAGATCTACAAAGGTTGTAATCTTTCCTCTTAGTGATAGTTTTACATTTGCATGTGATGCTTATTTGTATGAATCCCTAAAACTTCTAGTTTCGATTCTTGTCGGGCCAACTTAGCACCTCTAAAATTTTGATTATGGCATGTGTGATGCCACCGAACCCTTGACGAGGTGCTAGGCCGGCCCTTCAGTGGTATCAGAGCCAAGCTAGAGGTTTAGGCGATGCGTAGGCGATGTTAAACATCCGATCGAACCACGAAACACCAATTTGGACCGCTCTCTGGAAATTTTTTGAAAATTGGATTTTTCCAAATTAAAAGGTCTTAAAAAATTCAGCAGGAAATTTTAAGAGTTTCCATAAAAATATTTTTTAATGATCACTCAAAAGAGCCGCGGATGAGCGGCCAAATCATGGCTTTGGCCGCGCATCCGCGGCCGTACAGTAGGATCAGGTAAATATTTTTTTATAGGAGCACCTGATTAATTCTTTACTTGCCTCTGGAATATTTTAAAATTACTCAAGTGTTGAGTTTTCTGGAGATAAATTGTATTTGGTGATTCGATTGGAAAAGTTTAACTTCATTCAGATTTTCAGATTTTTAGATCATGTTAAAATGTTTGAACGAATATTAGAAACACAGTTTTTTCCCGTATTGGAAAAATTCCAAATGTTGGATTTTTCCCTAGTTCGAAACTTTCGAAAAACATGCAAGCGTATCTGTGGACACTCTAGAAGAACATAACCTTAACTCGATTATGTGACCGTCAAAACTATCACTGAACCTTAGGGTTTGTGGCAGTTTAGCGTTGCCACATGTGAGGCGTTGATTTGGCCCTTCTACGGTTGGTCCATAAGGGGCTGTGGCATATTCTAGAAATTTTTGAACTCGGCTCAAGTGTTGTGCAGTTTGGGAAATCTTGGGTGTTTGTTTATTCGATCGAAGAGTTTAACATTGTCTATTTATCTGAAATGTGATACAATATGTGGAATTCATATAGTTAGGCATGAAATACGAAGTATGTGATATTTTGAATTTATGATGTCTAAGGTGATTGTGGATTCCAAATGTTGTAGTTTTTCATTTTATTTTCTGCGACCGTAAGTGTAGTATGTGGTGTATCTCCGTTTTCGTTGCTATACGTCAACGACAATCGGGATACACATACTTACTTACGTTGATGATATGAGATATTATGTGTTGCTGAGATATGATGAGTAGGATTGTCGCGAATGAATAGCCGGGGGTTTTTATGTGAGATGAGAGTTTTTATTTTCTTTCATGTATAAATCAATTGTATATTATTTACTTTTCCGCATTAGGATAGACCCAAGGAGGGGAGCACAAGTGACCGGGTTCTAGGGTTCAGTGGGAGGCCATCTCGAGGAGTCGAGACCGGGTCTCCTAAACTCTAGAATTGGCGGGATCACTTGCCGCTCTCGTAGGGGTCTAGGGGTGTGGGCTTGGCTATTCATCACGACCGTGGAATCCGTATTTTCTATTGTTGGCTCGATACAAAATACGGACATCCTAGATATCCTTTTATATGCTTCTGCTGTTGATATTCTGTAATGTGATTACTTAGTATCTGAGACGAATGGATTATTATTATATATATGATATATAATAAACGTTGCTTATATTTTACACCCGCGCTAGTCCCGCCCCGCTATGCCGTTAGTTAAGTAACCTAACGGTGCATAACGGGACACTGTGGCGAATGCAGATGGTATAAGTATACGTTCTATTCTGTGATGGCTTAGGAACTTAAATGATGGGATCACATTAATGAGATTAATGTAAAGAAAAGAAACCTAATGATGTTGTAGAATCGGATTTGAAACAAACTCGGCTTTTTATGAAAAATGCAAGTTTCAAGAAGATGCGGAGCTTAAGCCACTCCTTTTCTTAACCGTTTGATTCTACAGCGAGATCAAGTTCAAAGCGTTAAAGGTTTTCTTAAAAACCATCCGCAACCCTCCGTCATTTTAGGAAGCAGAGTACTTAGTATTCGTGCTGCGTATGTTGATTATAGTCAAGGCGTAGTGTACGGCAGCTAAGTGATGTCTTCCTACAAAGCATATGATGCGATTAGTTAGGACATTCATGTGATTATGTTGATCATAGTCAAGGGTCATATGGGTGGGTCTAATTAATCACGAAATGACGGGTAGAATTTGACTAGTACTTATGATATGTTGACCATAGCCAAGGTCATAAGTGACTAGGGGTAAAAACCATATCGGGAATTTCAAGAGTTGAAATTTGTAATGAGATTGCATACCATCTATGTGATAGTTGGATCTCGATCTCACTGTGAGTAAGTGTTACTTCCAGGAAAATTATTCCTGGCTAGTTTTCTTTTCAGGTTTTGAAAGAAAATTTGATTAAAAGCAGTGGGAGACATCGATTAGATAAAATAATAACCAATCTAATTCTTTGAAAGAGCAATTCGCTAAGTGTATCATTTTCTCTCTCCGAATGGCAGTTACAGATGTCAGGACTTAAGCTTCTACTTGAGAAAAATAAACTTACAGGACCAAATTATAAAGAATGGTTGAGGAACTTGAACATTGCACTTTCATATGATAAGGTATCATATGTCCTCAATACTGAAGCCCCACCCGTCCCAGGACCTGAATCATCTATCGCGGATAGGGAGATCCGAAAAACTTGAGAGAATGACTGCAACACGGCCAAGTGCCTCGCGCTCGCTTCTATGGACAATGTCCATCAGAAGCAACACGAGAATATGGATGTACAAGCCATCTTTCTTCACACAAAGAAGTTGTATGAAGAGCAATCTCGTACCTTGAGATACGAGGCATCTAGAAAGCTGTTTCAGATGTGAATGGCCACTGGTGCATCAGTTGGAGACCATGTTTTGAAAATGATTGGTCTTATTGAAGAACTTGAGTTACTGGGATGGACTATGGATAATGAGCAATATACGGATATTGTTCTACAGTCTCTCCCCCCTGCCTTTGCTCCGTTCATAGTAAATTTCAATATGAATGGTTTGGAGAAATCATTGCCTGAACTTCTCAATATGTTGATAAGTGCAGAGAACACATTGAAAACGGCAAGGACTCCCGCTCTGCTTGCTGGGCCATCTTCCTCTTCATTCCCAAAAGCTAAGGCCAAGGGAAAGAAAAAGAAGAAGTCCATCAAACAGAAAGGTGGAGTTAGAAAGGCGAAGGGGAAAGACAAAGTCGGGGCTGTGGGAAGTGGAAAAGGAGAATGTTTTTACTGTAAAAAGTCAGGACATTGGAAACGCAACTGTGCTGAATATCTTGCTGATCTCAAGAAGAAGAAGCATGCCGATGCTTCCACTTCAGGTGTGTTTGTAACTGAAAACTGTTTTTCTTTAAACTCTGCATCCTGGGTATTGGATACCGGTTCTGGTTCTCACATCTGCAATTGTATGCAGGGATTGAGAAATAGTAGAGTTTTAAAGATAGGAGATCATACTCTGCGGGTTGGAAATAGTTCCAATATACATGCTGTATCCGTGGGAGAGTATCATCTAGGGTTGCCTTCAGGAAGTATTTTGGTTTTGAACCCGTGTTATTTCGTACCAAGTATGCTGTGTAACATAATATCCGTTTCTTTGTTGGACAATGAAGGATATCATTTTATATTGCAAAATAATGTTATGAACATTAACCTGAATCAAGAGTTGATTGGGTTTGGTACATTAAATAACGGTATTTACATCCTGAACCAACACACAGTTTTCAGTATACAACATACTAGTAAAAGAAGGTTTTCAGATATAAATGAAGCTTATCTTTTGCATTGTAGACTTGGTCATATTAATGAAACAAGACTAAACAAGCTACATAAAGATGGATATTTAAATCCGTTTGAATATAAATCTTATGCGACTTGCCAGTCTTGTATCAAAGGTAAAATGACCAAAACTCCGTTTAGTGGACACGGAGAGAGAGCTGGTGAACTCTTAAGCCTTATACATAGTGATGTATGCGGACTAATGTCTACACTTGCAAGAGGTGGTTTTTCATACTTCATCACTTTTACTGATGATTTCTCAAGATTCGGACACGTGTTTTTTGATAAAGCACAAATCTGAAGCTTTTGAGAAATTCAAGGAGTATAAATTTGAAGTAGAGAAGCAAACAGGCTTGAGCATCAAGAAACTTCGATCGGATCGAGGTGGAGAGTATTTAAGTACAGAGTTTCTAGACTTCTTAAAAGAGAATGGGATTCTCTCTCAGCTCACTCCTCCTTACACACCGCAGCACAATGGTGTGTCAGAACGGAGGAATCGTACCCTATTGGATATGGTACGATCCATGATGTGTGATGCTGAGTTACCGCTTTCCTTTTGGGGTCATGCATTGGAGACAGCAATGTATCTATTGAACAAGGTGCCAACCAAGACCGTATCTACCACTCCATATGAGATGTGGAATGGAAAGAGACCATCTCTTAAAAGGTTTAGGATTTGGGGTTGTCCGGCTTTTGTTAAAAAGCAGAATCCAGACAAACTCGAGACACGATCGGTCATGTATAAATTTGTGGGGTATCCAAAACATTCGTATGGATATCTATTCTACCACAAAGAGGAACAAAAGGTGTTTGTTGCTCAGCATGCCACATTTTTGGAAAATGAGTTCTTTACGGAAAGTACTAATGGCAATATGGTAGAACTAGAAGAGGTTCTAGAGACACAAATTACTCAGAAGGAATTGGTTGAAACTGATGTTGCAGTAGAACTTCAAGAACCTCAGCTGCTCAGGAGGTCTAGTAGAACTTCTCACCCACCAGAGAGATACTATGGGTTTCTCATAGATGGTGATAGAGAAGATTGCATCATGGATGATGATGACCCTACTAGTTTTCAGCAAGCTATCATGAGTGGTGACTCAGTGAAATGGCTGGAAGCAATGAGATCCGAAATGGAGTCAATGTACACCAACAAAGTATGGACTTTGGACGTTGCGCCTCCTGGGATAAAACCCGTTGGGTGCAAATGGATCTTTAAGAGAAAGATTGGTGTAGATGGACAGGTGGAGACCTATAAAGCAAGGCTTGTAGCGAAAGGTTTTCGTCAAAGACCAGGCTTGGACTATGATGAAACTTTCTCTCCGGTAGCAATGCTTAAATCCATTAGGATCCTACTTGCTATTGCTGCTCACTATGATTATGAAAAATGGCAGATGGACGTGAAAACAGCATTTCTAAATGGTGATTTAGAAGAATGCGTTTTTATGGATCAGCCAGAGGGCTTCATTGATAGTGGGAGCAGCGGGAAAGCATGTAGATTGCTTAAATCCATTTATGGATTAAAGCAGGCCTCAAGGAGCTGGAACATCTGCTTTGATGATACAATCAAAGAGTTTGATTTTATCAGAAATGAAGATGAACCATGTATTTATAAGAAGATTGTAGGGAGTACTGTCACATTCCTCGTATTGTACGTAGATGACATTCTCCTGATAGGAAATGATGTTCCTATGCTACAATCGGTCAAACTATTCTTATCACAAAGGTTCTCCATGAAGGACCTGGGTGATGCCTCGCGCATTTTGGGCATTAGGATCTATAGAGATAGATCCAAGAGGTTATTGGGACTGTCCCAATCAAAGTACATAGACACCATTCTAAAGAGGTTTAGTATGGAAGATTCCAAGCGTGGTGCCTTGCCTGCTAGTCATGGAATCACTCTCTCCAAGGACTTCTGTCCGAAGACTGATGAAGAGAGAGCTCGCATGAACATTATACCCTACGCTTCAGCCGTGGGATCTATAATGTATGCGATGTTGTGTACTCGCCCTGATGTGGCTTATGCACTGGCTGTAGTAAGCAGGTATCAATCCAACCCAGGGGAGAAACATTGGATAGCAGTGAAGAACATTCTTAAGTACTTGCGAAGGACTAAAGAATTGTTCTTGGTGTATGGTAATGGGGATCTCCAGATGGAGGCCTTTACCGATTCAAGCTTCCAAAGTGACAAGGATGACAGTAAATCAATCTCAGGGTTTGTATTTACCCTAAATGGAGGAGCGGTAAGTTGGAAGAGTTCCAAACAGGACACCGTTGCAGACTCCACGATGGAAGCTGAGTATATTGCTGCAAGTGATGCTGCTAAGGAAGCCGTCTGGATGAAGAAGTTCATTGCGGAACTAGGAGTAGTTCCAACCATTGTTGATCCAATACCATTGTATTGTGATAATAATGGAGCTATAGCATTAGCCAAAGAACCAAGGTCCCATCAGAAATCCAGACACATCCTAAGGAGATATCATCTGATCCGGGAGATAGTAGATCGCCAGGAGATCGAGATTCGGAGAGTAGACACAAAGGATAACATAGCGGATCCATTCACTAAGGCACTTCCACAGCCTCAGCATGAGCGACTGTTTGAAATGTTGGGTATGAGATACGCCAATAACTGGCCTTAGTGCAAGTGGGAGATTGTTAGTAATATGTATGCCCTAAGGGCCATTATATGGATAGTGGAAACTTGGACATATTATCTATGGAGATAGATGAATTTCTTGCTCAACATGATAGTATGCTATCTGGTTTACTTTATCTGTACATGTAGATTTGATCTTTTACACATGTTGATAAAGCCCAAAGGATATTTGCTTGACTACTGTGATTATGATGCGGATCATACTAGTGGGGCACATGTAGTCTATAAGCATATCCTTGAAATGTTCCTAGTCGAGGGTGTATCGAGACAGGGCATCGATATTCCAGAGTAGACTAGCGTATACTATTCTTGTCCCATATGATGGGCGATGGATGATCCCATATCCATCAGGTGAGGAGACACCAAAGATTGTATGCGGGTGCTCAGTGGAGACTGGGTATACTGAACGGACTCGCCGAGAACTTCTATGTGGTATTATATCTATCGTCGGATAGCAGTTCTCAAGGAACACTGGTACAGGTTAGTCTGTAGACCCGAGATCGTCATAGAGTCTTGTGTGTCCTCCCACTATACTTTGATCTCCACCCTACCACGGCTCTACTGAGTCGTGCAAACAGGTGGTCTTTGGGTACAGTCCCGAGGCGCATGGAGGCAATGAGCGATAGGAGGGGTTTCGTCTCTCCCGGTATTGGGGATTGATGTTGTGCTATGCTCGATTGGCTATAACATGAAGTCCCTGGCCAGGGCTGCTGAGATTTACTGATAAGAGTTATCAGTAGTTTCTCGATCTGTTATGAGCCATACACCAGCATGACTTATTGAGTTACTGGGGTCGACGATACCATCCCTAGACTTGATATGCAGCATATTTGACGAAGAGACCGGACTGTACGGTAAGTGTTGCCAGTTGGCTCGACGGGAGTTTTTACAGCTTCGCTGGTTTTCTTCTGATCGTTTCAATACCCGGGTGGCCGTTATGTTTAGCTGACCTCTTGCAGCTTGTAGATGTTTGATATGATCATCATCTACTGCTGGCGTATTGACGAGTCTTAGAGTCCCACAATGAAGTTTCCTGGCTCAGGCAAAACGATGTGGTGTGCATATGAGATATGCGCGGGACCCGATTAAATACGGTTATGTGATAACGTATATTAATCGGGCATTTTCTATTTGACGGATCGTATGAGATATGACCGGTTTGCTAAATCAAGTGTTGATTTAACTAATTACATTTAGATTAATTCTTTAAGTAAATCCTTTTGTATGCATGCATGTATGCACATGATGATGTGCATGGACACATACATGCATACATAGTATCATGGTTGTTGATACAAGAATGATGGCAATATAAGACTTATATTGAAGCTTTTAATTTGTATTTATCATTTTAAGTTAATGAAAAGAAAACCCACTCATGCTCCTTTATTCCTTAGTGGGTAAGCTTTACTTAACTTAATGAAAAGAATTTCCACCCATGCTTAATTCTTTAGGAAAAGAATTTCCACTCACAATTATGGTGGTAATGGAATAATGGTGATTATTCCTTTCTTATCACTATAAATAGCTTCATATGTGATATGAAACAAGATGCACACAACAAGGGAAAAATTGAGTGCAAGGGTGTGAAGAATACAAGCTATCATATGTGATATGATAGAAAGCTCAAGCCACCATTATCTTCTTCTTCCTCTCTTGATTTCTTACTTGAGTGAAAGTTGATAAAAGAAAGGATTTCAATTGAAGAACATAAACCACATCATCATACTACACACATCTAGCCGATTTGTGTAGGGTGTTTACTCTACTTCGTTTGCGAAACAAGTAAGGTAAGGAGCTTTGGGCAAAGGGACTTCGGGTGGATCATCGTGGACAAAGAAGGCTACCATCGATCCGTTCCAAACTCTCATAGTGCCAAGGAGTCACCGAGGGAGATCTACAAAGGTTGTAATCTTTCCTCTTAGTGATAGTTTTACATTTGCATGTGATGCTTATTTGTATGAATCCCTAAAACTTCTAGTTTCGATTCTTGTCGGGCCAACTTAGCACCTCTAAAATTTTGATTATGGCATGTGTGATGCCACCGAACCCTTGACAAGGTGCTAGGCCGGCCCTTCACGGGATATATCATATATATAACTGTGCAAAGAGGAAACTATAGAAGCGATCAAATGACAAACCGAGGGTTGTAGCATCTGCCAGTTATTGCTAAAGGAGTCACTCCTGGTGAAGGGATCTCGGTCCTTTCGCTATCGAATAAGGTGCAGGATGTTCTACAAGGAACACCACGATGCAAAGCAAGAACTGTAGCTACCTGTTTTATTTTGAAATTCGATTCCACAACATCTATTAGGTTTATTTTCTTTCATTAATCTCATTAATGAATATCCCATCATTTAAAATACCTAAACATCACAGATAAATTTGACGTACACTTATGCCATCCGCATTCGCCTCGATGTCCCCTCGTGCACCGTTAGGTTAGGTAACTAACGGCAGAGCGGGGCAGGGCTAGCGCGAGTGTAAAACATAAGTAACATCTATATAATATATCATATATACTATATACTACATCTATCTGAACAGAGCACAGAACATCGCATGATCACATCACAGATAAAGCACAGCAGAAGAAACATATGAAATATTGGATATACTAGGACGTCCGTGTTTTCAATACGAGCCAGTATAAAACACGGATTCCACGGTCGTGATGAATAGCCAATCCCACACCCCTAGACCCCTACGAGAGCAGCAAGCAACCCTACCAATTCTAGGGTTAGGAGACCCGGACTAGACTCCTCGAGTTGGTCTCCCTCTGGACCCCAGAACCCGGTTACTTGTGCTCCCCTCCTTGGGTCTATCTTAGTGCAGAAAAGTAAATAATATACATCAACGGTGACTACTTCCGCAACCTGGAAGTGCTCCAATAAAAGAATATTACATACAAGTTTTTACATGAATGAAAATGAAAAACACTCATCTCACATAAAAAAAAACCCCGGCTATTCAAATACGACGATCCAATATAACATATCCAGCAACACATAACATCACATGTCATCAACGTAAGTAAATATGTCCATCCCAATTGTCGTTGACATATAGCAACGAAACCGGCGATATCACATATTATACTTACGGTCACAGAAAAGAAAGTGTAAAACTACAACAGTTGGAATCCGCAACCATCTCAGACATCGCATGCCTGACCAAATGAATTCTTTAGACATCGCATGCCTAACAATTATAAACCCCGCATTTTAGTCTCATTATCGAAAAAACTTTTCAATATCAAGTCGGGCAATTCAACAGGATTCCCGACATTCTGATCGAATGCTCGTCGCAAACTTCAGCAGACGGCCGCACCCCCGATGTCGTCGACAAAGTGCACCAAGGCGGAACACCGCTACCGCGAGCACCCGAACGGATGCTTTCGGCGACGGGGTTCTCCTACAGTCACTTGGTCGGGGCTATGGAGTGAGGCTGTCTATTAAGTTTACCCGGCGAGTATCCGCGTACGCTACGTGATTGCGACGGACTTTTGATCACATCAAAATTCCGTGGCAACCGATCAAGTGAGACTAAACTGCTATGTTTATAACATTCATTCAGTTATCTCATAACTACTTGTGAATTCCAATTATTGTATCACATTCCGGATAAATAGAAAATGCTAAACTTTTCGATCGAACAATCGAACACCCAAGTTTTCCCGATATAGCTCAACACATGAAATAAGTCTAACAACATTCAGTTCGTGCCTCAGTACCAACGGTCCAGCCGTAGAAGGGTCAAGCCAACGCCTCACATGTGGCACGCCGTACTGCCCCAAACCCGAAGGTTCAAAGGGCAGTTCAAGATGGTCACATAATCGAGTTAAGGTTTGTTGTCTTCTAGAGGGTCCATCGCGTTACTTGCACTACTTAGAACGTCGTTAAACTACGGAAAAATCCAACAATTGGAAATTTCCCGGCAGGGGAAAAAGTGGGTATTTATATCCGGTCGAACTTTTTAACATATTCTATAAATACCCGGAAAAGCACACCGACAAAATTAGACAGTCCGATCAAATACACCGAGTCCCCAATACAACCCAGAAAATAAAACTCTGGAATAAATATTAAAATATTCCCAGGAAAACCAGCACTACTTACTAAGAATTACTGTGCAAACTTCGATGCACTAAACGACAAACCCGCCGCGGAACCGCCGCATGAGCATGCTCATGCCGCGGATCCGCGGTGACTTTAAGGAATCAGTACATTGAACTTTACAGTAAACCTTATATTTTCCTGCTGAATTTTCTGAATATTTTTAATGTGGAAAAATCCCCGAAATTAAAAAATGTACAGAGAGCATATTTAGGGTTGAGTTATCGGGTCGTTCGGACTTCAAATTCCGTCTGGACTTCGCCTAAGGCTCTAGCCAGGCTCTGATACCACTGTAGGGTTCCTAGGCACCCTAGTGAGGTCTCGCAAGTGATCAAACATGCACAAATCAAATTTTACGGGTGTCCACAAACCCTAATACGGATCGTTTACTAGATATCTAGGCGAAACAAGCAAGTAAATGGAAATGTATCTAAAGGAAAGTGACTACAACCTTTGTAGATCCGGTCCACCACCTCCTAGGCTCCGCGATGATCTCCCTCCGCTGTCCAAATCAAACCCTTGACTCTAGCATTGGCGTCATCGAAGAATAGGCGGGCTTGATCGTCGGTTCGATGCCAAAGATGATCTACGTCGAAGCATCACAAGAACAAGCTCCAACTTCACCAAGCTTTGAAAACTTGTGAAGTAAACACCCTATACAACTTGGCAAGAGGTAGAGGATGAAGAAATAGGAAGTGGGTAGACTTTAGTTTTTGATTTTTCACTAGCTTTCATCACTTGCCATTGGAGTAGCAAGCTTTCTCTTTTGTTGAAGAAGATGAAGAAGAAGAAGAAGATATGATAAGTCTTAATAATTAGATAAAAAATAAATCAATACTTATCATACTTTCAACTATAGTTAAGTGTAGAGAAAAGACCATGGTTAAAAGGATGGTTAGGGTTAAGCATAAGAACAAAAGAGTGACTTAGTCAAAGTTTCAAGAAACTTCAACTAAAAACAAAACATCAACCATTCATTTATCTTTTTCTTTTTCCAAAATGAATAAATAAGAAAGATAAATGAATAGATAATCAAAACCCTAATCATTAACTTAAACCATGGTTTGATTCTTTACACTTAACCAAGTAAGCATGTATCATCAAACATGATACAAACATGTGCACAAAACTATATCGCATATACAATGTGTACAATTCAAGTGAGAAAATCCTTTTAAAGTGAACCAATACTAGTTAACGCAAAGTAATATATCAAATATATAAATATGCTCTAAATCATTAAATCAACACTTGATTTAACGATCCGGTTATATCGGATATAACCGACTAGTATCATATGTATCGGCTTATCGAATCAATCCTTGATTCGATAACTAGGTTATATCGCATATAACCATTCGATACATTCATCGCTAGAATAGAATACGGTATCACATACACGCATTATTCTCGGTCCCGCCCATATCTCATATGCGCTCCTATTTCGTTTCGCTTGAGCCAGGAAACCTCTGTGTAGGACTCTAAAGACTCGTCAATACGCCGGCAGCAGATGATGATCATATCAAACACCCACAAGCCGCAAGCGGTCTGCTAAACGTAACGGCCACCCGGGTATTGAGCGATCAGAAGATCGACGAGCAAGCCCGCTCACACTCCTGTGAATCCAACCAGTAACACTTACCGTACAGTCCGGTCTTTTCGTCTGATATGTCGCATATCTCGCCTAGGGGTGGTAAACGTCAGACCCCAATAGCTCGATAAGTCATGCCGACATAAGGTCCATAACATTCGTGAAACTACTGATAACTCCTACCAGTATATCACTGCAACCCTGGCCAGGGATTTCCTGTTATGGCCAGTCGATCATAGCACAACATCAACCCCCAATACCGGGAGAGACGAATCCCTTCCTATCGCTCATTGCCTCCATGTGAATCGGGACTGTACCCAAAAACCACCTGTTTGCACAACTCAGTAGAGCCGTGGTAGGGTGGAAAACAAAGCACAGTGGGAGACACACAAGACTCTATGACGATCTCGGGTCAACAGACTAAGCTGTACCAGTGTCACTAGAGAACTGCCATCTGACGTAAGGTATAATACCATCTGGGAGTTCTCGGCGAATCCGTTCAGTGTACCCAGTCTCCACTGAGCACCCGCATACCATCTCCGATGTCAAACACCAATGGATATGGGATCATCCATCGCCCATCGAATGGGTCGAGAAGATATACGCTAGTCTACTCTGGAATATCGATGCCCCGTCTCGATATTCCCTCGACTAGGAACATTTCAAGGATGTACTCATAGACAATCCAGGCCCCACTAGTATGAACTGCATCACAGTCCTGGAAGTCGAGTATACATCCTAAGGGCTTTATCAACATGTAACAGAGAGACGGAAAGTATACATGTTAAGATAAAGAGCAACCAGATAGCGTACTATCATGTCGAGCAAGAAAGTCCTATCTATATATGTCCCAGCATCCACTACAATATACATCCAATGTACAGTAATGGCCTCTAGGGCATACATATAACTAACAATGCCTTGGTCAATTCTCTACATGAGTTAAGCATGAGGGCTTAACTTAACCATGGTACCATAATTAAATAGATAAGCTTTCTTTTGGATGAGATAATTCATTATTCTTTCTTCTTCTTCTTCTTCTTCATCAAGCTCCATCAAAAAGCTTGCTAGCTCCAATGGTGCCATGAGAAAAAGTGTGAGAAAATCAATTCTAAAGTGAGCCCACTTCCTATTTCTTCATCCTCTACTACTTGCCATGTAGTATAGGGTGTTCTCTTCACAAAGTTTTTGACCAAGTGAAGGAATAGCTTGAGTTTGAGTCTCCCCGACGTAGATCATCTTCGGCCTCGAAGTCAACGTCTAGCCCGCTCTTTTCTCCGATGAAACCAATGCTAGGGTTTGGGATCCCGATGATCACAGCGAAGGGACGTCAACACGGAGCTTTAGAAGTGAAGGACCGGATCTACAAAGGTTGTATTCCCATTCACTTAGTAGCAAAGTAGTTTGCTTGCTTGTATTTTCTCCTTACCTCTAATTAACGATCTTGCATAGGGTTGTTCGGCACACAAAAATTTGATTTTGGCATGGTTGATGCCTTGTGGAACCTCATGAGTGTGCCTAGTAACCCTACAATGCGATAGTCTTAGACGAACAGACCGGACTGTACGGAAATTGTCACATCAGGCTCAGTAGGAGTTCGGATGGGT
The DNA here is from genome assembly GCA_030015575.1 of Agapanthus africanus. Classification (NCBI taxonomy): domain Eukaryota; kingdom Viridiplantae; phylum Streptophyta; class Magnoliopsida; order Asparagales; family Amaryllidaceae; genus Agapanthus; species Agapanthus africanus. Next base: position 84,618,782 of record JASDDO010000031.1, on the reverse strand, counting down.
TTCCTCATCGGCCTTCTTATCGACATCTACCTGGGGACCGTTACGTACAGCTAGTGCCGCTTGCGGTCTGTGGTTAAACCCACTGCCAGCGTAGTGTCGAGTCTTTAGAGTCCCACACAGAGAGTTTCCCTGCTCCAGGCGAAACGATATAGAGATCGTATGGTTTTACGACAAGGGTTCGGACGCATACGTGTGTTTACGCACGTACGACGTTCGGAAAGTTTTTACTAGTCGGCTTTGGTTTAAGCCAGATTCTAGTATCAGGTTATTGGATTTATACAGTCTAAAGTTTTTCCGTGTTTTCACGGATTGGAGGGGCGTTCTCGTAATTTTCCGGGAAGCTTTTAGAAGCATGGTGACTTGGGGGTTAAGGTGGCATAAGCATTAATTGCGTAATGACTCATGTGTGTGATTCATCCTTGGTATTAAATGATGCATTAATTAGTTAATGAGTCATATGATGAATCACACAAGGTGAATGCATCAACCATGAGGATTAATCATTTATATTATTTATTTGATAAATTGTTATGGTTGTTATATTCTAATGAGCTCATTATTCATATTCATTTTTATCATCACCTTCTCTCTCCTCAAGCTCTCTCATTCTTGAAACCCTAACCCTAACCTCTCATGTGTTGAGATCAAGGGTTAGCTAGACTAATACATCCATAACCTCACTCTATATCCCCTAGGTAGCTTAGATTAGCACTTTGAGCAACCTAGTTATCTCAAGTTAGAGATCAAGCTTGGCGTAGGAGCTCTCGGGTGGATCGTCTTTGACTCGAGGAGGCCGTTGAGGTGCCGATGTTCCAAGGAGCCTACGAGGAGTGGAGGACAGCGATGAAGACCTGAAGGACAAGTAACGTGAGGTATAACTTCGAATCCGAGTAGTTAAACCTCTCGTAGTTTGCTAGTAACGGTTTAGATACGATTCATGCACTCAAGTCCGTGTTACGAAGCTTTGATAATCGTTTTTCATATATTCCGCCTCTCCGCAAGTTCGTGGGGTGTGTGACATGGACTTACAGTGGTATCAGAGCCAACTAAACCATTACTAGCTTGTTAGCAAATAATTAGAACTTGGATCGACGGATAAACGCGAAAACAAAACCCTAACCCTAACAGTTTCTGTTAATTTTAAACGTGTCGAAAAAAATATTTGATATGCCTTAAAATTCACAGCAGGGGAATATAAGAATTCTGGGAAAATACGAGATTGCAACTCGGTTAGATGGCCGCGGATCCGCGGCAAGATAGTGCTTTTGGCCGCGGATCCGCCGCCGAGTCAACTCCGAGTTGACTCGGATTTGCTCAGGAATTCATATTGTTTGGTGTTTTGGTTTCCTGTATGTTCTGTTTCTGCCCAGGTTACTTCAGTGCTGGTTTGCTTTTTGGGGTAGACACGGAAAATGGTGGTCGATCGATGTTCTAAGCTATTTGCTAATTGGGTTTTTATCTGTAGTGTTTAATGTGTTCGTAAACCTCCCCTAACTGCTAGTATGTCGGTTGGTAGGGGGTTGCACATTTCTGTAATGTTTACTGTTTGTGTATATGGACTTGATTGGAGTGTTGTGATGATTAGCCGGGGTTTGAGATAGGTTTAATATTCATTCATTCGATGTAAATGTAATATGATGTAATATTCTTTTGCGGGGCACATCCAGGTTGCGATTGTAGCCACCGTTGTATTATTTCTTTTTACTGTTTTTGCTCCTAGGATAGACTCAAGGTGGGGTGCACAAACTACCGGGTACTTTGAAGTGTTTAGTGGCCTACTCACGTTGTTGAGGGAGATCGCTTCACTTCGGGCACTTGGCGGGTAGTTTGCAGTACCCGTAGGGGTCTAGGGTGGGGTAATGGCTATTCATCACAACTGTGTAATCCGTCTTTTTTTGTAGGCTCAAAGCAAACGCGGATTGCTAATATATCCAATAAAGCTCATCAGAGATCTGGAATGCTTATTATTGTGTCTGACGAATGTACAATATCTATATATTATAGCTATTAGACGTCACTTATGTTTTACACCCGCGCTAGCCCAGCCCCCGCTCTGTCGTTAGTTAAGTAACCTAACGGGTGATGACGGGACCCCGTGGCGAATGCGGATGGCATAAGAGGACGTGGTATTTTCGTTGTTTTCTGCAATGATAGGATAAATGATGGGACGCATTATAATAATGCAAAAGAAAATAAACCAAAGTTTAATCGTTGGAACAAATTTAAAAGAAACCACTCGGTTATTTTAAAAGATCAGAATTTTTAAATTGCGGAGCTTTAACCACTCCTTTTAAAAAGTATCAAGTTCCTTCGATTATATCAAGTTCACTACGTTCACGGTTTTGCCAAAACTATTCGTAGCCCTCCGTCATTTCTTATGGATGGTCAGTAGTATTCAATCTATGTTTGTTGGCCCTTAGTGAAGACATAGTGTTTAGTAGCTGCTGGGGTATTCATTTGTTGCATAGATAGATGCGTTGGTTTGGGACAGTCGTATTACTTTGTTGGCCCTTAGTCAAGAGTATGTATGGGTGGGTTCAAATTAACCTGGATAATGACGGGTAGAACTTGACATGTGACTTATGATTTGTTGGCCCTTAGTCAAGGTCATAAGAGCATGGGGCAAAAATCCACATCGGGAATTTCTAAAGAAACTGAAATTTGCAGAGAGATACATACCATTTTGGAGTTTGATGAATGTTGGTAGGATTCCTTCAACATTATCATACGATGATATTTTGGATCCCGATCCTACTGTGAGTACATGATACTTATCAGGAGATTCGTCACTTAACGATCAATGCTATAAACCAAGTAGGTGCCTAGAAAGGTGTCAGCGGGGCTACGCCCCCAGAGAAAAGAGGTTCTTTAATTAAGGAAGTTCGCGAAAGTGTTGGAAAACCTCCCTCGAAGTATCGACACTGACCTGGCTGAACGGTTAAGCAAGTATTGTACGGTGAGAATAGTCCTGGCTAATTCTTCTTTTATGGTTTGAGGAAGGATTCGAGAAACAGTGAGAGTCATCCTGTTTAGATAAATTAAAAACCAGTCTAAACTTGCAAGAGCATCATGCTAAAAGTGTTTTCTTCTCTCTCTCTTAATTGCAGCGACCCTGTGACCACGACTAGGTTACATCTAGATAACAAATTGACTAAATCTGACTTATATGATTGGCAAAGGTCTGTCCAGATGTCCATTGCCTATGACAAGCTGGACCACCCTATTACTAATCACGATCCCGCCGTCCCAGGTCCAGTTTCCACCGTCACGGATATGGATATCCGTAAGACAAGGGAAAAGGATAAAGCGAAAGCTAAGTGCCTCATGTTAGCTTCAGTTGATGGTGTATACCAGAAGCAGCACGAGAAGATGGACTTAGTTTCCATCTTTCTCCATAACAAAGATTTATATGGAGAGCAATCTCATATCGCAAGATATGAGACCTCGAATAAATTAATTCAAATGAGGTTGGCTGACGGGTCATCTGTAGGGGACAACGTCCTTACAATGACTAGCTATATTGATGAGCTCTAGGACCTGGAGACCGCATTGGGAAACGAGTCAGATACTGACTTGATTCTACAGTCTCTGCCTCCTACCCTGAAGGAAACCAGGGAAGTAGAAGGAAAGAGAAGGGAAAATGTTTCGGGACTGGATATAGTAAAAGAGGGACGTTCCTATTGTTACAGGAATGAACATTGGCAGAATGATTGCAGGGCTAGCAAAGCCAGTAGCCAGGATTCGAAGCATGTTGTGGCTTCAACTTCGGGTGTGTTTGTGATAGAGAACTGTATGTCAGTTAACCCTACTTCCTGGGTATTGGATACCGGGTCAGGATCTCACATCTGTAATTCGTTACAGGCTCTGAGAAACCGTAGGGTTATCGGGATAGGTGATATGACCCTCATGGTTGCTAACGGAATGAGCATGGACGCTGAATCCATAGGGGAATATCATCTTGGACTGACAACTGGGCAGATATTGATTCTGTGTAACTGTTTTTATGTACCAGGTACAACTTGTAATATCATATCTGTATCCTTACTTTCTAAGGAAGGATATGATTTTACTTTTATAAGCGATGTGGTCCACATCCACCTAAATCAAGTTATGATTGGGTCAGGTACATTAGAAAATGGAATATATGTATTAAATCAAACTCAGATTTTCAGTATCCAGAACACACTTAAAAGAAAGTCTCCAGAATTAAATCAGGCTTTCTTATGGCATTGTAGACTAGGTCACATCAATGAGAGAAGGTTGACTAAGTTACATAGAGAAGGATATTTGAATCCGTTCGAATATCAATCTTATGCTACTTGTGAATCTTGTCTCATAAGAAAGATGACAAAGACTCCGTTTACTGGACACGGAGTAAGAGCAAGCGAGCTTTTGGGACTCGTACACAGTGACGTGTGCGGTCCAATGTCTACACATGCGCGAGGAGGTTATTCCTACTTCATTACTTTTACTGATGATTTCTCTAGGTATGGATATGTCTTCTTAATGAAGCATAAATCCGAGGCCTTTGAGAAATTCCAAGAATAAAAGAATGAAGTGGAAAACCAAACCGGCAAAAGTATCAAGACACTGAGATCTAATCGAGGTGGTGAATACTTAAGTGCCGAGTTCCTGGGTTACTTAAAAGAGAAAAGGAATTCTCTCTCAGCTTACTCCTCCATACACACCACAACACAACGGTGTATCAGAAAGGAGGAATCGAACCCTATTGGATATGGTTCGTTCCATGATGAGTAAGGCTGAGTTACCGCGATCATTCTGGGGATATGCACTAGAATCAGCTGCATATCTTTTGAACTAGGTTCCTACCAAAACTGTGCCTACCACACCATATCAGATGTGGAGTGGGAAGAAACCCTGTCTAAAACATTTTAAGACATGGGGATGTCCAGCTTTTGTAAAAAGGCAGCATGCGGACAAGCTCGAGGCACGCTCAGTGCAGTGTAAGTTTGTGGGATATCCAAAGCACTCCAAGGGATATTATTTCTATTACGCAGAGGAAAAAAGGTTTTTGTTTCTCGTCATGCCCATTTCTTAGCTGAATTTTTAGAAAATCAGAAGAATGGGAGCGAAATAGAACTGGAAGAAATTCGAGAACCACAAACTACTACTGAAAGTATGGTAGAACCAGAGATTTCAGAAGAAAGGGACATCCCGACGCCACTCCGCAGGAGTAGTAGGCAGTCTCATCCACCCGAGAGATACTACGGTTTTCTCATAGACGGGGATAGAGAGGATTGCACTATTGACTATGATGAGTCTACTAGCTTCCAGCAAGCCATTCAGAGCGGTGACTAAGTAAAATGGCTGGATGCAATGCGGACCGAAATGGAGTCCATGTACACTAACAAAGTATGGACTTTGGACATTGCTCCAGATGGGGTAAAACCTGTAGGATGCAAATGGATCTTCAAAAAGAAGATTGGTGTAGATAGACAGGTTGAAACCTATAAGGCTAGACTTGTTGCAAAGGGTTTCCGTCAAAGACCTGGTTTGGACTATGACGAAACCTTTTCTCCAATGGCTATGCTCAAATCCATTTGGGTCCTTCTTGCTATTGATGCCTTCCACGATTATGAAATCCGGCAGATGGACGTAAAGACGGCCTTTCTAAATTGTAATTTGGAAGAGTGCGTCTATATGGATCAACCAGAGGGATTCATTCAGAGTGGGAGCAGCGGTAAAGTATGCAAGTTGCTTAAGTCCATTTATGGACTAAAGAAAGCATCGCGGAGTTGGAATATCTGTTTTGATGATGCTGTCAAAGAATTCGACTTTATCAAAAATCCAGATGAACCATGCATATACAGTAAGATTGTAGGGAGAGCTGTAGTATTCCTCGTCTTGTACGTGGATGACATTCTCCTAATAGGAAATGATATTCCTATGTTACAGTCAGTCAAAAGATTCTTATCACAGAAATTCTCCATGAAAGACCTGGGTGATACCACCTACATTCTAGGGATCCGGATCTATCGTGATAGATCAAAAAGGATGTTGGGACTTTCGCAGTCCAGGTACATAGACACCATAGTGAAGACATTCAGTATGGATGATTCTAAGCGCGGTAACCTACCGGCTTGTCACGGAATCACCCTTCCAAAGAGATGTCTCCCAAGACTGATTTGGAAAGGGATCGCATGTCGATTATACCTTACGCTTCTGCGATAGGCTCTATAATATATGCGATGTTATGTTCCAGACCAGATGTAGCATACGCATTGAGCGTAGTAAGACGATATCAAGCAAACCCAGGGGAGAAGCACTGGATAGCCGTAAAGAACATTCTCAAGTACCTGAGGAGGACAAAGGAGATGTTCTTGGTGTATGGCAGAAAAGACCTCCAGATGGAGGCCTTTGCCGACTCCGGCTTCCAGAGTGACAAGGATGACTCCAAATCCATGTCGGGTTATGTCTTTACCCTCAATGGAGGGGCGATCTGTTGGAAGAGTTCCAAGCAGGAGACCGTTGCTGACTCAACAATGGAAGCAGAGTACATAGCTGCTTGCGATGCCGTAAAAGAAGCTGTCTGAATGAAGAAGTTTCTCATAGAACTTCAGGTGGTTCCTACCAGTGTTGGTCCAATACCTCTGTATTGTGACAACAACGGCGCTATAGTTTTAGCGAAGGAACCCAGGTCCCATCAGAAGTCCAGACACATCTTAAGGCGGTATCACCTGATCAGGGAGATCGTAGATCGCCGGGAGATCGAAGTGAAAAGAGTAAAGACGGAGAATAACATTGCTGATCCATTCACAAAGGCCATTCCTCAGACGCAGTTCGAGAGGCTATTCGAGATGATAGGTCTACGATATGCAAGCTCATGGCCCTAGTGCAAGTGGGAGATTGTTAGTGTATATGCCCTAGGGGCCATTATTGTATCATACTTGTATGTATATTACTTAATGGAAGCTTGGGATATTCACAGTTGTATATACAGTATTGGTAAAAATGGTAGTATGGTACTTGGTTTATGTCTACTTTAATATGTGCATATGTTTCTTGTAACGTATCACTTATACATATTAGTAGAGCCCATAGGATCTTTGCTTGATTACCAGCGTTGTGATGGCAGTCACACTAGTGGGGGCTGGATAGTCTATAAGCAACATCCTATACTTGTCCCTAGTCGAAGGATTATTGAGACTGGGCATCGATACTCCAGAGTAGACTAGTGTGTACGCTTCTCATCCCAGTTGGGGAGATGGTCTGTCCCACAGCCATCAGTACGTCGTACTAGAGATAGTATACAGGTGCTCGTTAGGTTACGGGTACACTGGACAGGACTCGCAAGGGAACTGTTGGTTGGTATTATACCCGTCGTCAGTTAACAGTTCCCAGGTGACATGAGTACAGCGTAGTCCGCAGACTTGACACTGCTACTTCGCCTCGAGTGTGTCCCACTGTTCTTAGATTGCTACCCTACCACGGCTCAAAGGAGTCGTGCAAACAGGTATCAGTTGGGTTCAGTCCCGAGCACTTGGAGGTAGTGGCGGTTAGACAAGATTCGTCTCTCCCGGTATTGGGAGTTGATATCGCGCTGTGTCAAAGAGCCATTATGCAAAGTCCCTGGCCAGGGCGAGCGATATTTACTGGTAGGTTCCAGTAGTTTCTCAGGGTGTAATGGGCTACGCTCCGACACGACTTATACCCCTATTAGGGGACTGACGCTTGCCGCCCCTAGGCTAGATATGCGATAGTCTTAGAAGAACAGACCAGACTGTACGGAGATTGTCACATCAGGCTCAGTAGGAGTTCGGATGGGTTTCCTCATCGTCCTTCTTATCGAAATCTACCTGGGGACCATTACGTACAGCTAGTGCCGCTTGCGATCTGTGGTTAAACCCACTGCCAGCGTAGTGTCGAGTCTTTAGAGTCCCACACAGAGAGTTTCCCTGCTCCAGGCGAAACGATATAGAGGTCGTATGGTTTTACGACAAGGGTTCGGACGCATACGTGTGTTTACGCACGTACGACGTTCGGACAGTTTTTACTAGTCGGCTTTGGTTTAAGCCAGATTCTAGTATCAGGTTATTGGATTTATACAGTCTAAAGTTTTTCCGTGTTTTTACGGATTGGAGGGGCGTTCTCGTAATTTTCCGGGAAGCTTCTAGAAGCATGGTGACTTAGGGGTTAAGGTGGCATAAGCATTAATTGCGTAATGACTCATGTGTGTGATTCATCCTTGGTATTAAATGATGCATTAATTAGTTAATGAGTCATATGATGAATCACACAAGGTGAATGCATCAACCATGATGATTAATCATTTATATTATTTATTTGATAAATTGTTATGGTTGTTATAGTCTAATGAGCTCATTATTCATATTCATTCTTATCATCACCTTCTCTCTCCTCAAGCTCTCTCATTCTTGAAACCCTAACCCTAACCTCTCATGTGTTGAGATCAAGGGTTAGCTAGACTAATACATCCATAACCTCACTCTATATCCCCTAGGTAGCTTAGATTAGCACTTTGAGCAACCTAGTTATCTCAAGTTAGAGATCAAGCTTGGCGTAGGAGCTCTCGGGTGGATCGTCTTTGACTCGAGGAGGCCGTTGAGGTGCCGATGTTCTAAGGAGCCTACGAGGAGTGGAGGACAGCGATGAAGACCCGAAGGACAAGTAACATGAGGTATAACATCGAATCCGAGTAGTTAAACCTCTTGTAGTTTGCTAGTAACGGTTTAGATACGATTCATGCACTCAAGTCCGTGTTACGAAGCTTTGATAATCGTTTTTCATATATTCCGCCTCCCCGCAAGTTCGTGGGGTGCGTGACATGGACTTACAACGAGATCGTCATAGAGTCTTGTGTGATTCCCAATGTGCTTTGATTTCCACCTTACCACATTCAAGAGGACGTGAAAAATGGTGACTTTTGGGTACAGTCCCGAATCACATGGAGGCAATGAGCGATTGGAGGGGTTTCGTCTCTCCCGGTATTGGGGGTTGATGTTGCGCTGTATTCAATTGGCTATAACTGGAAGTCCCTAGCCAGGGCTGATATGGAGATCTACTGGTAAGTGTTATCAGTATTTTCTCGACCCGTTATGAGCCTCACATCGACACGACTTATCGGTTACTGGGGTCTAAGGTTCACTGCCCCTAGACTGGATATGCGACATATGAGACGAAGAGACCGGACTGTACTGTAGTGTTACTGATTGGTTCGACGGGAGTTTTGACAGCTTCGCTGGTTTTCTTCTGATCGCTCAATACCCGGGTGGCCGTTACGTTTAGCTGACCGCTTGCAGCTTGTAGGTGTTTGATATGATCATCACCTACTACCGGCGTATTGACGAGTCTTAGAGTCCCACACAGGAGTTTCCTAGCTCAGGCGAAACGATGTGGTGTGCATATGAGATATGCACGGGACCCGATTGAATGCAAGTATGTGTTACCGTATGTTAATCGGGCGTTTTTCTATTGGTCGGGTCGTATGTGATATGACCGGTTTGTTAAATCAAGTGTTGATTTAACATTTGACTTTTAGTTTAATTCTTTATATAAATATTTTTCTTTGTTGAAGATATATGCATGCATGCATGCACATGTTGATGTGCATGGACACGTACATACATTGTATCATGATTGTTGATACAAAGGAGATGGCAATAGAAGACTCAGATGGTTCAATAATATATATTTATATTTATATTTATATTTATATTTATATTTATATTTATATATTGTATTTGGATAAAAAGGCAAATGGAAATTAAATCATTAATGGGTTTTTCTACAAACTTCTTTACTTTGACCTAGCTTTAACCCATGGTTTACTTTTCATTTGGACTTCAACCCAAATGGAAAATATCTAGATATTATTGTACCATGGTTTGTGATGAGAGAAAGAAAATATATATACTTTCTTTTCTCATTTATTCTTTAAGCTTAATCATTATCTTTCTAAAAAAGCTTCTGCCATTCCTTCTTCTTCCTCCAAGCTTCCTTGAGTTTTCTTTTGAGTGGGGTTGAGAAAAAGAAAGGGTTTTGATTAGAGAATACAAACCACCCCATCATTCTACACCTCTCTAGCCTATTTGTGTAGGGTGTTTTGCTATAATTCTTTGAAAGATCAAGTAAAGCAAGGAGCTTTGGGCAAAGGGACTTCAGGTGGATCATCGAAGACAAGTAAGGTTGCTAGTGATCCGTTCCAAACTCTCAAAGGTCCAAGGAGTCACCAAGGGAGACTAAAAAGGTTGTAATTTCTTCACTTAGTGTTTAAAAGTTCTTTGTATGTGATACAATTTGTTGTTACCCTAAACTATTCTAGTTATGATTCATGGTTTGTTTGCTTTGCACCTCTCTAAAATTTTAAGATGGCATGTGTGATGCTTCCATACACTAGACTGGGTGCAAGGGAAACCCAATAGTGGTATCAGAGCCAAGCTAGAATTTTAGATATGGTTTTAAAACAATTACGAAAATGAAATCGACTCCGAAAATACGATATTTGAAACCCTAATTTTGCTCTCTGGAAATTTTCTAAAAAGTCGTTGAAAAATTATTTTAGCAACTGCAGAAGACTGTATGTGATACACTAGGAACACATGTGAAGTACGAGCCCCATTGCTCGGAAAATGGCCGAGCCCCACCGCCATATTTCCGGCGTCGCCGGCCCCCTGTGCTCCTTCGGGCTTCGTATTTCACATGTGCTCTGTACTGTTGGAATTAGGGTTTCTGGTATTGTTTGCTTAGCCCAAATTTTCATGTGATGATTATTTTGTTCACGGGCTAATTCGTAGTGTTTCGTAGTCGTATATTTTAACACTGTAAAGGTAACCTTGACAATGTTTAGCAGTTCGAACGAACTTCGAACACCATATTTTGTACCCTGCTGAAATTTCCAAGTGTTACAATTTTCCCAAGTTGATTGTATTCGTAAAATCGTGCAAGTATCCTTATGGCCCCTCTAGAAGAATATAATAACCTTAACTCGATTCTATGCCCACGGAACCGCGATCAAACCCTAGGGTTTGCCGTAGTTCCATGGTGCCATAGGTGAGGCATTGGTTAACCCCTTCTACGGCTGGTCTATAGACACTGTGGCACGGTTTTCGGGTATTTTTACTTTGCTCAAATGTTGAGCTTTCGAGGTAATTTGTGGGTGTATGTTGATTCGATCGAAATGTTAAACATCATCTTGATATATCTGAATGTGATACAATATATGGAATTCACATTGTTAGGCATGAAATCCGTAATATGTGATATTTCGGGTTTACGATGTCTAAGGTGATTGTGGATTCCAAATGTTGTAGTTTTTCACTTTTCTTTTCTGCGACCGTAAGTGTAGTATGTGGTGTATCACCGTCTTCATTGCTATACATCAACGGCAATCGGGATACGCATACTTGCTTACATTGATAATATGAGATATTATGTGTTGTTGTGATATGTTATATTGGATCGTCGTGTTTTGAATAGCCAGGGGTTTTATATGAGATGAGGGTTTTTATTTTCATTCATGTAAAATTCATTGTATGTAATATTCTTTTATCGGGGCACTTCCGGGTTAAGGATGATGCCACCATTGTATGTTATTTACTTTTCCGCATTAGGATAGACCCAAGGAGGGGAGCACAAGTGACTGCGTTCTACGGTTCAGTGGGAGGCCATCTCGAGGAGTCGAGACCGGGTCTCCTAAACTCTAGAATTGGTAGGGTCACTTGCCGCTCGCGTAGGGGTCTAGGGGTGTGGGTTTGGTTATTCATCACGACCGTGGAATCCATGTTTACACAGGCTCAAAATAAAACACGGACCTCCTAATATATCCAATATTTCATATGTTTCTTCTGCTGCTGATATACTGTGATATGATCATATTATATGTGTGAGACGAATGCTTTATTATTGTATATATGATATATAATAAATGTTGCTTATGTTTTACACCCGTGCTAGTCCTGCCCTGGTATGCCGTTAGTTAAGTAACCTAACGGTGCATAACGGGACACTGTGGCGAATGTGGATGGCATAAGCGTACGTTGTATTTTCATTTCTTCTGTGATGCTTAGGAATCATAAATGATGGGATTCATTAATGAGATTAATGAAAGAAAAAGAAACCTAAAAGATGTTGTAGAATCAAATTTTATAAAAAGGGTAGCTCTAGTTTTTGCTTTGCATAGCGGTATTCCTTGTAGAATATCCAGCACCTTATTCGGTAAGGAAAGAGCCGAGATCCCTTCACCGGGAGTGACCTCTTTAGCGAAACTAGCAGATGCTATAACTCATTCGGTTTTGTTTTTGACTGCTTCTATAGTTCTTGCTTTGCATAGTGGTATTAGTGAAATATCCTGCACCTTATTCGATAAGGAAAGAACCAAGATCCCTTCACCGGGAGTGACCTCTTTAGCGAAACTAGTAAAAACCTCAAAAACACTCCTTTTCAAAATCACTTGTTTCTACAACGATATCAAGTTCATTACCCTCATGGTTTTCTAAAAAACCTGCGTAGCCCTCCATCATTTCAGATAAGTACTACTTAGTATTCGTGCTACGTTTGTTGACTATGTTAAGGCGTAGTGTGCGCTAGCTAATTAGTGCTTATCTGTTAAAACATGAGATGTGATTGGATTAGGGTAATTGTACGACTTTGTTGACTATGTTAAGGGTCGTGCGGGTGGGTTTAATTCAATCAAGAAATGACGGGTTGAACTTGGCTAGCAATTATGATTTGTTGACTATGTTAAGGTCATAAGTTGCTAGGAGCAAAAGTATTATCAGGAATTTCAAGTGTTGAAATTTGCAATGAGATACCTACTATGAGATAGTTGGATCCTGATACCCACTGCGAGTAAGAGTTACTCATGGGAGAGTTTTACACATGACAACTATCCAATCAAGTAGGTGTCTAGAAAGATGTTAACGGGGTTAAGCCTCTGGGAAAACAAGGTTTATTTTAATTAAGTCCGTGCGAAAGCACGGGGAACCTCCCTCAAAGTACCAACACTGGCTTAGCCGAAATATTGGCGAGCTTGTAAAGTGTAATTAATCCCGGCCAATCTTACCTTTTAAGGTTAGAAGGAAGATTTGATGAAAACAGTGGCAGCCATCCTGATTAGATAAGATAATAACCAATCTAATCTTGTAAGAGCATACGCTAAAGTGTTTTCTTCTCTCTCTCTCCAGGTAGCGACCAAGTCAGGCCTTAATCAAGATAATAATATGGATGTATTGACCGAACCCGCTTATTATACTGAGCAGGGGAACGTTGGTCCCACTCCAACTTATAATTGTTATAAGTCCGAGCAGGAAATAGGAGAATATCTGGATTCTCATGCCGCCCAAACGAAGAACAAGCATGTTGATGCATCTTCTTCGGGTGTGTTTGTTATCGAGAACTGTTTCTCAGTTCACTCTACGTCCTGAGTATTAGATACCGAATCGGGATCCCACATATGTAATATGTTACATGGGCTACGGAAAGGTAGGGAACTGGAGAGGGCGATCATTCCATAAGAGTAGGGAATGGTGCAAATGTTGCTGCCAAGGCTGTTGGCGAATATCACCTTATGTTACCAAATGGTAATACATTGATTCTGAACGAATGCTATTACATTCCGACACTGATATGCAATATTATATCAGTTTCTTTATTGAGTAAAGAAGGATGTAATTTTGTAGTACAGGATTATGTTATGAACATCTTCCTGAATCAAAAGTTGATTGGATCAAGCTCGTTAAATAATGGCATATACGTTCTTAATCAAACTACAGTACTTAATGTACAAAACACACACAAGAGAAGAGTTCAGAAATGAACGAGTCCTTCTTGTAACATTGTAGACTAAGTCATATCAATACGACACGGCTGGCTAAGTTACATAAAGATGGATATTTGAATCCATTCGAATTTTTATCTTATGACACTTGCCAGTCATGTCTCAAAGGAAAGATGAACAAAACTCCGTTTAGTGGACACGGAGAAAGAATTACGGAACTCTTGGAACTGATACATAGTGATATATGTGTTGGATATTTGTATGCCCTAGAGGCCATTATATGATAGTGGATGTATTTATACATGTGTGTGTGTGTGTGTGTGTGTATATTCAGTGTACATTCTTACTCGACATGATAGTATGCTATCTGGTTCTTCTTTATCTGACATGTTGATTTGATCATGCTTTTATTCATTCACACATGTTGATAAAGCCCTGAGGATATAGGCTTAACTACTGTGATTATGATGGAGATCATACTAGTAGGACATCTGTAGTTTATAAGCATATCCTAGAATGTCCCTAGTCGTAGGTGTATCAAGACGGGGCATCAATATACCAGAGTAGACTAGCGTATATGATACTAGACCCATATGATGGGCGATGGATGTTCCCACATTCATCGATGTTTGACATCGAGATCGTATACGGGTGCTCAGTGGTGACTGGGTACACTGGACGGACTCACCGAGAACTCCTAAATGGAATTATATCTATCATCGGATAGCAGTTCTCAGGTGACACTGATGCAAGTTAGTCTGTAGACCCGAGATCGTCAAAGAGTCTTGTGTGTTCTCCCACTGTACTTCGATTACCACCCTACCACGGCTCTACTGAGTCGTGCAAACAAGTGGCCATTGGGTACAGTCCCGAGACACACGAAGGCGATGAGCGATAGGAGGGGTTTCGTCTCTCCCGGTATTGGGAGTTGATGTTGTGTTGTGCTCGATTGGCTATATCAGTAAGTCCCTGGCCAGGGCTGTTGAGATTTACTGATAAGTGTTATCAGTAGTTTCTCGATCTGTTATAGACCATTCATCGGCATGACTTATTGAGTTATTGGGGTCGATATTACCATCCCTAGACTCGATATGCAGCATATCTGACGAAGAGACCGGACTGTACGGTAAGTGTTGCCAGTTGGCTCGACGGGAGTTTTGACAGCTTCGATGGTTTTCTTCTGATCGCTCAATACCCGGGTGGCCGTTACGTTTAGCTGACCGCTTGCGGCTTATAGGTATTTGATATGATCATTACCTACTGCCGGCGTATTGACGAGTCTTAGAGTCCCACAATGATGTTTCCTGGCTCAGGCAAAATGATGTGGTATGCATATGAGATATGCGCGGGGACCCGATTAAATACGGATAT
The DNA here is from genome assembly GCA_030015575.1 of Agapanthus africanus. Taxonomy (NCBI): domain Eukaryota; kingdom Viridiplantae; phylum Streptophyta; class Magnoliopsida; order Asparagales; family Amaryllidaceae; genus Agapanthus; species Agapanthus africanus. Next base: position 84,603,655 of record JASDDO010000031.1, on the reverse strand, counting down.
GTGATACCGTATATTAATTGGGCATTTTCTATTGGTCGGGTCATATGTGATATGACCGGTTTGCAAAATCAAGTGTTGATTTAACAAATGACTTTTAGATTAATTCTTTAATTAAACTCTTTTTCTATTTTTGTATGCATGCATGTATGCACATGATGATGTGCATGGATACATACATGCATACATTGTATCATGGTTGTTGATACATATTTGGTGGAAATGCAAGACTTATATTGTAGTAATTATCTATTTATTTATCATTTTGAATAAAGGAAAGGATAATTCACACAAGGTTAATGTTTATCATCTTTGACCATGCTTCAACCACTTTTTAACCTTAAGTTAATTATCCTTTTGCCTTTTAACTCATTTGATAAAGATCTAGATAATTCTAACCATGGTTGAAGTGAGAAGGATTAATATGGATTATTCTTTTCTCATTTCAATAATTCACTCATAACATTTTCTTTTGAGCTCAAGCTTAGCCACCATCTTCTTCTTCCTCTCTTGAAAATTTCTTTGAGTGAAGTTGATAAAAAGAAAGAGTTTTAATTATAGAATACAAACCACATCACCATACTACACACATCTAGCCCATTTGTGTAGGGTGTTTGCTCTACTTCATTCACACATCAAGTAAAGCAAGGAGCTTTGGGCAAAGGGGCTTCGGGTGGATCTTCGTGGACTAGGAAGGCTTCCATCGATCCGTTCCAAACTCTCAAAGTTCCAAGGAGTCACCAAGGGAGGTCTACAAAGGTTGTAATCTCCACTCTTAGTGATACTTTTTCTTTTGCATGTGATGCTTAGTCAAAAGAAACCCTAAATTTCTAGTTATGATTCTTTGCATGTTCACTTAGCACCTTAAAAATTTGATTTTGGCACATGCGATGCTTCCAAACCCTTGATGAGGTGCTAGGTAAATCCAACAATGGTATCAGAGCCAAGCTAGATCTTTAGGCGACGTTTAGGCGAAGTTAAAACTCCGATCGAACCACGAAATACGGAATTAGACCCTTCTCTGGACATTTTTTAAAACTGTGTTTTTTTCTGAATTAAAAATACTTAAAAAATTCAACAGGCAAATATAAGCAATACTGTAAAAAACGAAGCCATAAACCGTACATGCCGCCGAGGAACCGCGGCCAGACCTTGCTTGGGCCGTGGATCCGCGGCCGTACAGATATAATATTGCCTCGTTTTTGTACTGTAATGTTCTTAGCTGCTTGTACATATTTTTGGGTATTTTTAATATGACTCAAGTGTTGAGTGTTCTGGGGATTATTTTGGATTTGTTGATTCGATCGGAAAATTTGATTTCGTGTTGTTTTCGGGTAATTTAGAAAGTATTAAAATATTCGAACGGATATCATTAACTCACTTTTTCCCAGCACGAAAAACTTTCAAGTGTTGAATTTTTCTCGAGTTTAAATCTTTCGGAAATACGTGCAAATAACGTGGTGGACCCTCTAGAAGAACAAAAACCTTAACTCGATTATGTGACCGTCTGAACTGCCTCTAAAGCTTAGGGTTTGGGGCAGTACGACGTGCCACATGTGAGGCGTTGGCTTGACCATTCTACGGCTGGACCACTGCTACTGTGACACATTCCGGGATTTTTGAACTCTGCTTAAGTGTTGAGCTATTTAGGAAATCTTGGGTATTTGATTATTCGATCGGAAAGTTTAATACTGTCTATTTATCTGAAATGTGATACAATATGTGGAATTCATATAGTTAGGCATGAAATGCGAACTATGTGATATTTCGGATTTACGATGTCTAAAGAGAATGTGGATTCCAAATGTTGTAGTTTTACACTTTCTTTTCTGTGACCGTAAGTGTAGTATGTAGTTGTATTGCCGGTTTTCGTTGCTATACATCAACGACGATCAGTGTATGTATACTTACTTACGTTGATGATATGAGATATTATGTGTTGCTGAGATATGATGTGCAGGATTGTCACGATTGAATAGCCGGGGGGTTTTTATGTGAAATGAGAGTTTTCTTTTCATTCATGTAAAATTCAAATGTAATGTAATATTCTTTTATTTGGGGCACTTCCGGGTTGAGGTTGATGTCACCAGTGTTGTATATTGTTTACTTTTCCGCATTAGGATAGACCCAAGGAGGGGAGCACAAGTGACCGGGTTCTGGGGTTCAGAGGGATTCCATCTCGAGGAGTCGAGACCGAGTCTCCTAAACTCCAGAATTGGTAGGGTCGCTTGCCGCTCTCGTAGGGGTCTAGGGGTGTGGGATTGGCTATTCATCGCGACTGTGGAATCCGTATTTTCTATTGTTGGCTAAATACTAAATACGGACGTCCTAGTATATCCTATATTATCATTTCTGTGTTTCTGCTGCCTGTATTCTGTGAAGTGATATCTGAGACGAATGATATATTATATATAAGATATATAATAGACGTTGTTTATGTTTTACACCCGCGCTAGTCCCGTCCCGGTATGCCGTTAGTTAAGTAACCTAACGGTGCATAACGGAACATTGCGGCGAATGCGGATGGCATAAGCGTACGTTGTATTTTCGTTTCTTTTCTGTGATTGTCTTAAGGACTTAAATGATGGGGCTACATTAATATGATTAATGTAAAGAAAATAAACCTAAAAAGATGTTGTAGAATCGGATTTGAAAACCACTCGGCTCTTTATGAAAAAGCTACATTTCAAAACTGCGGAGCTCAAGCCACTCCTTTTGAAAACCATTTGATTCCACGATGATATCAAGTTCAAAGCGTTAAAGATTTTCTTAAAAATCATCCGCAACCCTCCGTCATTTTAGGAAGTAGAGTACTTAGTATTCGTGCTACGTTTGTTAACCTTAGCCAAGGCGTAGTGTATGGTAGCTAAGTGATGTCTTCCTACAATGCATATGATGCAGATTAATTAGGACGGGCATGTGACTTTGTTGACCTTAGCCAAGGGTCATGTGAACGGGTCTGATTAATCAAGAAATGACGGGTTGAACTTGACTAGTGCTTGTGATTTGTTGACCATAGCCAAGGTCATGTGTGCTGGGGGTAAAAACCACATCGGGAATTTCAATAGTTGAAATTTGCAATGAGATTGCATACCTTCCATATGATGGTTGGATCCCGTTCCACTGTGGGCAATAGTTGCTCTCATGAGAGTTTTGCAGTTTACAATTAGCTAACCCATTAGGTGTCTAGAAAGGTGTTAACGGGGCTACGCCTCTGAGAAGATGATGTTTACTTTAATTAGGTCCGTGCAAAAGCACGGGGAACCTCCCTCAAGTACCGACACTGGCCTGGCTGAACGGTTAACGAAGTTGTAAACTGTAATTAATCCTGGCTAGTTTTCTTTTTAAGGTTTGAAAGAAAAACTTGATTAAAGCAATGGGAGACATCGATTAGATAAGATAATAACCAATCTGATCTTTGCAAGAGCTTTCGCTGAGTGTATTCTTTTCTCTCTCTTAATGGCAGATACCAATGACAGGACTCAAGCTTCTACTAGATAAAAATAAACTGAATGGGACCAATTATAAAGACTGGCTGAGGAATCTGAGCATTGCCTTGACTTATGATAAGGTATCATATGTCCTCACGGCTCCAGCCCCGCCCGTCCCAGGTCCAAAATCCTCAGTTGCGGATATTGAAGTCCGCAAGACATGGGACGCTGACTGTGCCACGGCCAAATGTCTCGCGCTTGCATCTATGGATAACACACATCAAAAGCAGCACGAGAATATGGACGTTCACGCCATATTCCTCCATACAAAGGAGTAGTATAGAGAGCAATCCCGCGTATTACGATACGAAGCATCAAGAAAACTGTTTCAGATGCGAATGGCCCCTGGCACACCAGTAGGAGACCAGGTTCTAAAGATGATAGCTCTCATAGAAGAGCTTGAGGAACTTGGATGGACGATGGACAATGAACAATATACGGATATTATTCTGCAATCCCTCCCCTCCATCTTTGCTCAATTCATAGTTAACTTCAACATGCACAACATAGAGAAGGAACTACCTGAACTCCTTAATATGTTAAGGAGTGCAGAGAGCACACTGAAATCAGTGAAAACTCCCGTTTTGAGTGTTGGGCAATCTTCCTCTTCTCGCCCAAACGCTAAGGCCAAGGGAAAGATAAAGAAGAAGCCCACCAAGCCTAGGGGTGGAGTTAAAAAGGTTAAGGGGAAGGACAAGTCCAAAGCTGGAGAATCGGGGAAAGGGGAATGTTTTCACTGCCACAAAACAGGACATTGGAAGCGCAGCTGCACGGAGTACTTAAATCTCAAGAAGAAGCATGGGGATGCTTCCGCTTCAGGTGTGTTTGTGACAGAAAACTGTTTTTCATTAAACTCTGCTTCCTGGGTATTAGATACCGGTTCAGGTTCTCACATTTGCAATTCTATGCAGGGGCTGAGAAATAGCAAGGTTTTGAAGACAGGTGACCATACTCTCCGTGTTGGGAATGGTTCCAATGTACATACAATTGCAGTGGGAGAGTATCATATGGGGTTGCCGTCTGGATGTATATTGGTTTTGAACCCATGTTATTTTGTACCTAGTATGCTTTGTAATATAATATCCGTTTCTTTGTTAGACAATGAAGGATATAATTTTGTATTGCAGAACAATGTTATGAACATTCACCTGAATCAAATGTTGGTTGGGTATGGTACGCTTAATAACGGGATATACGTCCTAAATCAACACACAGTTTTCAGCATACAACACACTAATAAAAGAAAACTTTCAGAAATAAATTAAGCTTTTCTTTGGCACTGTAGACTTGGTCATATTAACGAAACAAGACTAAACAAGTTACACAAAGATGGATATTTAAACCCTTTTGAATATAAATCTTATGCAACTTGCCAGTCTTGTATCAAGGGTAAAATGACTAAAACTCCATTTACCGGACACGGAGAAAGAGCTACTGAGCTCCTAGGCCTTATACATAGTGATGTATGTGGGCCAATGTCTACACAGGCTAGAGGCGGTTTTTCATACTTCATTACGTTCACTGACGATTTCTCAAGATTCGGTCATGTATTTTTATTAAAGCACAAATTCGAAGCTTTCGAGAAATTCACTTAATATAAACTCGAAGTAGAAAAACAAATCAAAATGCTTCGATCAGATCGAGGTGGAGAGTATCTCACTACAGAAATTGCAAACTTCCTAAAAGAGAATGCGATTCTCTCTCAGCTCACTCCTCCTTACACACCACAGCACAACGGTGTGTCAGAACAACGGTATCGGACCCTATTAGATATGGTCCGTTCCATGATTAGTGATGCTGAGTTACCCGTCTCATTTTGGGGTCATGCATTGGAGACTGCAGCGTTTTTGCTGAACAGGGTCCCAACCAAAACCGTTTCTACCACGCCATATGAGATATGGCATGGGAAGAGACCATCTCTTAAGAGAATTAAGATTTGGGGTTGCCCGGCCTATGTTAAAAAGCAGAATCCGGACAAACTCGAGACACGGTCGGTCCTATGTAACTTTGTGGGATATCCAAGGAATTCTTATGGATATCTTTTCTACCACAAGGAGGAACAAAAGGTGTTTATTTCTCAGCATGCCACATTCTTGGAAAAAGAGTTTTTGACAAATGAAACTTATGGCAATGTGGTGGATGTAGAAGAGGTTCTAGAGACACAAACTACAAATGACGACTTGGTTGAACCGGCTGTTACAATAGAAACTGAGGAACCTCGGCCACTCCGTAGGTCTGGTAGGACTTCTCGCCCACCGGAGAGGTATTTCGGTTTCCTCATTGATGGTGACAGAGAAGACTGCATCATGGAGGATGAAGACCTAGAATTGTCATAAAAAAGATCATCTGATTCTGATTCCATCCAGCTATAGTAAAGTGACTTTCAGCAAGCTATCACGAGTGGAGACTCTGTGAAGTGGCCGGATGCCATGAGATCCGAAATGGAGTCTATGTACACCAACAAAGTATGGACTTTGGACGTTGTACCCCCTAGGGTAAAACCTGTGGGGTGCAAATGGATCTTTAAAAGAAAGATTGGTGTAGATGGGCAGGTGGAGACCTATAAGGCAATATTTGTGGCGAAGGGTTTTCGTCAAAGACCAGGTTTGGACTATGACGAGACTTTTTCTTCCGTAGCTATGCTTAAATCCATTCGGATCCTACTTGCTATTTCTGCTCACTACGACTATGAAATCTGGCAGATGGACGTTAAAATGGCATTTCTAAATGGAAATTTAGAAGAATGCGTTTATATGGATCAGCCAAAGGGCTTCATTGACAGTGGGAGCAGCGGGAAAGCATGTAGATTGCTTAAATCCATATATGGGTTAAAAAAGGCATCACGGAGTTGGAACATCTGTTTCGATGATGTTATCAAAGAGTTTGATTTCATCAAAAATCCAGATGAACCTTGTGTTTATAAGAAGGCTGTAGGGAGAGCTGTTACATTCCTCGTATTGTACGTGGATGACATTCTTATGATAAGAAATGATATTCCTATGCTACAGTCGGTCAAATCTTTCTTATCACTAAGGTTCTCCATGAAGGACCTGGGTGATGCCACATACATTCTGGGCATTAGGATCTATAGGGATAGATCCAAGAGGTTATTGGGATTGTCCCAAACCAGGTACATCAACACCATCCTAAAAAGGTTTAGTATGGAAGACTCCAAGCGGGTGCCTTACCCGCTTGCCATGGGGTCACTCTCTCCAAGGACTCTTGCCCAAAGACCGATGAAGAGAGAGCTCGCATGAGCATTATACCCTATGCTTCGGCAGTAGGATCTATAATGTATGCGATGTTATGTACACGCCCAGATGTAGCTTATGCACTTAGTGTTGTAAGCAGGTATCAATCCAACCTAGGGGAGAATCACTTGATAGCTGTGAAGAACATTCTTAAGTACTTGCGAAGGACTAAAGAATTGTTCTTGGTGTATGGTAATGGAGATCTCCAAATGGAGGTCTTTACCGATTCAAGCTTCCAGAGCGATAAGGACGATGGCAAATCTATCTCCGGGTTTGTATTTACCCTCAATGGAAGGGCGGTAAGTTGGAAGAGTTCCAAACAAGATACCGTTGCAGACTCTACGATGGAGGCTGAGTACATTGCTGCGAATGATGCCGCTAAGGAAGCCTCTGGATGAAGAAGTTCGTCTCGGAGCTAGGAGTAGTTCCAACCATTATCGATCCAATACCATTGTATTGTGATAATAAAGGGGCTATTGCGTTAGCCAAAGAGCCCAGGTCCAATCAGCGGTCCAGACACATCCTGAGGCGCTTTCATTTGATGCGGGAGATTGTAGATCACCGCGAGATCGAGATTAGGAGAGTAGATACAAAGAATAACACCGCGGATCCACTCACCAAGGCCCTCCCTCAGCCGCAGCATGAGCGACTTTTTGAGATGTTGGGTATGAGATACGCCAATAACTGGCCTTAGTGCAAGTGGGAGATTGTTGGATATATGTATGCCCTAGAGGCCATTATATGATAGTGGATGTATTTATACATGTATATATATATATATTCAGTGTACATTCTTGCTCGACATGATAGTATGCTATCTGGTTCTTCTTTATCTGACATGTTGATTAGATCATGCTTTTATTCATTCACACATGTTGATAAAGCCCTGAGGATATAGGCTTAACTACTGTGATTATGATGGAGATCATACTAGTGGGACATCTCTAGTTTATAAGCATATCCTAGAATGTTCCTAGTCGTAGGTGTATCGAGACGGGGCATCAATATACCAGAGTAGACTAGCATATATGATACTAGACCCATATGATGGGCGATGGATGTTCCTACATTCATCGATGTTTGACATCGAGATCGTATACGGGTGCTCAGTGGTGACTGGGTACACTGGACGGACTCACCGAGAACTCCTATATGGAATTATATCTATCGTCGGATAGCAGTTCTCAGGTGACACTGGTGCAGGTTAGTCTGTAGACCCGAGATCGTCATAGAGTCTTGTGTGTTCTCCCACTGTACTTTGATTACCACCCTACCACGGCTCTACTGAGTCGTGCAAACAGGTGGCCATTGGGTACAGTCCCGAGACACACGAAGGCGATGAGCGATAGGAGGGGTTTCGTCTCTCCCGGTATTGGGAGTTGATGATGTGCTGTGCTCGATTGGCTATATCAGTATGTCCCTGGCCAGGGCTGTTGAGATTTACTGATAAGTGCTATCAGTAGTTTCTCGATCTGTTATAGACCATTCATCGGCACGACTTATTGAGTTATAGGGGTCGACGTTACCATCCCTAGACTCGATATGCAGCATATCTGACGAAGAGACCGAACTGTACGGTAAGTGTTGCCAGTTGGCTCGACGGGAGTTTTGACAGCTTCGATGGTTTTCTTCTGATCGCTCAATACCCGGGTGGCCATTACGTTTAGCTGACCACTTGCGGCTTGTAGGTATTTGATATGATCATTACCTACTGCCGGCATATTGACGAGTCTTAGAGTCCCACAATGAAGTTTCCTGGCTCAGGCGAAAAGATGTGGTATGCATATGAGATATGCGTGGGGACCCGATTAAATACGGATATATGATATCGTATATTAATCGGGCATTTTCTTTTGGTCGGGTCATATGTGATATGACCGGTTTGCAAAATCAAGTGTTGATTTAACAAATGACTTTTAGATTAATTCTTTAATTAAACTTTTTTTCTATTTTTGTATGCATGCATGTATGCACATGATGATGTGCATGGATACATACATGCATTCATTGTATCATGGTTGTTGATACATATTTGGTGGCAATGCAAGACTTATATTGTAGTAATTATCTATTTATTTATCATTTTGAATAAAGGAAAGGATAATTCACACATGGTTAATGTTTATCATCTTTGACCATGCTTCAACCACTTTTTAACCTTGAGTTAATTATCCTTTTGCCTTTTAACTCATTTGATAAAGATCTAGATAATTCTAACCATGGTTGAAGTGAGAAGGATTAATATGGATTATTCTTTTCTCATTTCAACAATTCACTCATAACATTTTCTTTTGAGCTCAAGCTTAGCCACCATCTTCTTCTTCCTCTCTTGAAAATTTCTTTGAGTGAAGTTGATAAAAAGAAAGAGTCTTGATTATAGAATACAAACCACATCATCATACTACACACATCTAGCCCATTTGTGTAGGGTGTTTGCTCTACTTTATTCACACATCAAGCAAAGCAAGGAGCTTTGGGCAAAAGGGCTTCGGGTGGATCTTCGTGGACTAGGAAGGCTTCCATTGATCCGTTCCAAACTCTCAAAGTGCCAAGGAGTCACCAAGGGAGGTCTACAAAGGTTGTAATCTCCACTCTTAGTGATACTTTTTCTTTTGCATGTGATGCTTAGTCAAAAGAAACCCTAAATTTCTAGTTATGATTCTTTGCATGTTCACTTAGCACCTTAAAAATTTGATTTTGGTACATGTGATGCTTCCAAACCCTTGATGAGGTGCTAGGTAAACCCAACAATATGCGGTCCCATGTCTACACATGCCAGGAATGGTTCATCGTACTTCATTACATTCACTGACAATCTCTCAAGATACGGACATGTGTTCCTGATGAAACACAAGTCTGAAGCTTTTGAGAAATTCAGAGAATATAATAACGAAGTAGAGAACCAAACGGGTAAAAGTATTAAGATCCTGATCTGATCGAGGAGGAGAATACTTGAGCAATGATTTTCTGGACTATCTAAAAGAGAATGGGATTCTCTCTCGGCTAACTCCTCCCTATACACCACAGCACAACGGTGTATCGGAACGGAGAAATCGCACCCTATTAGATATGGTGCGCTCTATGATGAGCACTGCTGAGTTGCCTATATCCTTTTGGGATTATGCGCTTGAGACAGCAGCATACCTATTGAATCAAGTTCCATCTAAATCTGTACCTACCACACCATATGAGATATGGAGTGGGAAGAGACCATATTTTAAACGAGTTAAGATATGGGGTTGTCCGGCCTATGTCAAAAGGCAAAATCCGGACAAACTCGAGGCACGATCAGTTCTTTGCAAGTTTGTGGGATATCCTAAGAATTCCCAAGGATATATTTTCTGCCACGCTGAGGAACAAAAGGTGTTTGTTTCTCAATATGCCACCTTTTTAGAAAAGGAATTTCTTGCAAAAGAAATTAGTGGCAAAGAGGTAGAACTGGAAGAAGTTCCAGCAGCACAAATTGTAACTGAAGATTTAGTGGAACCAGAGGATTCGATAGTTGCCAACGAACCTCAGCCTCTCCGCCAATCTAGTAGGGTTCCTCATCCACCTAAGAGATACTACGATTTTCTCATAGACGGTGGGAGTGAGGATTGCATCATGGAAGATGATGACCCGACTAGCTTCGAGCAGGCCATCACGAGTGGAGACTCTGTGAAGTGGCTGGATGCAATGCGATCTGAGATGAAATCCATGTACACCAACAAAGTTTGGACTTTGGAAGTTTCCCTTGAAGGGGTAAAACCCATTGGGAGCAAATGGATCTTTAAGAAGAAACTTGGTGTAGATGGAAAAGTTGAGACTTTCAAAGCTAGACTTGTTGCAAAGGGTTTTCGTCAACGACCAGGTGTGGATTATGATGAAACATTTTCTCCAGTGGCTATGCTTAAGTCCATCCGGATCCTACTTGCCATTGTTGCATACCATGACTACGAAATCTGGCAGATGGATGTTAAGAACGCCTTTCTAAATGGTGATTTAGAGGAGTGCGTGTACATGACTCAGCCAGATGGCTTCATAGACAGTTGGAGCAGCGGAAAGGTGTGCAAGCTGCTTAAATCCATCTACGGGTTAAAACAGGCATCGCGGAGTTGGAACATCTGTTTTGATGTAGTAGTCAAAGAGTTTGACTTCATCAAAAACGTAGATGAACCTTGTATCTACAAGAAGGTTGCGGAGAGTAAGGTTGTCTTCCTCGTATTGTACGTGGATGACATACTCTTGATAGGAAATGATGTTCTTATGCTGCACTCGGTCAAGCTCTTCTTATCACATAGACTCAATGAAAGATCTAGGTGATGCTCCTGCATTTTGGGGATTAAGATCTTTAAAGATAGATCTAAAAGGATACTGGGATTGTCCCAATCCAGATACAATGACATCATACTAAAGAGGTTTAGTATGGAAGAATCCAAGCGTGGGAACCAACCCACGATCTCTGGACTCACTCTCTCCAAAGCGATGTCTCCCAAGACTGATTTGGAGAGAGTTCGCATGCAAGGGATACCCTATGCTTCGGCAGTAGGCTCTATCATGTACGCGATGTTATGTATCAGACCCGATGTAGTATACTCACTAAGTGTAGTGAGTAGGTATCAAGCAGATCCAGGAGAGAGTCACTGGATAGCTGTGAAGAACATTCTCAAGTACTTGAGAAGGACTAAGGAGATGTTCTTGGCGTATGGTAACGGAGAACTCCAGGTGGAGTCCTTTACCGATTCAAGCTTCCAAAGTGATAAGGATGACTCTAAGTCGCAATCGGGATTTGTCTTTACCCTAAATAGAGGGGCGGTTTGTTGGAAGAGTTCCAAGCAAGAAACCGTGGCAGACTCGACGATAGAGACTGAATGCATCGCTGCCAACGATGCTGCCAAAGAAGTTGTCTGGATGAAGAAGTTCATAACTGAACTTGGTGTGGTTCCGTCCATTGAGCATCAAATACCTTTGTATTGTGATAACAATGGAGTTGTAGCTTTGGCCAAGAAACCCAGGTCCCATCAGAGATCCAGACATATTCTGAGGCGGTATCACCTGATCCGGGAGATAGTTGATCGTCGAGAGATCGAGGTCAGGAGAGTTGACACGAAGGACAACACTGCGGATCCACTCACGAAGGCCATACCCCAGATACAATTTGAGAGACTCTTCGGGATGTTGGGTATGAGATACTACAACAGCTGGCCTTAGTGCAAGTGGGAGATTGTTAGTTGTATATATGTCTTAGAGGCCATTGTTGTACATATGATGTATATTATAGTGGATGCTTGGATATATATATAGAGGACTTTCTTGCTCGATATGATAGTATGTCATCTTGTTTCACTTTGTCTAAACATGTTGACTTGTATATGTTTACTTTCTTGCTCTCACATGTGTAAGTCGATGTAGTACACCCCAGTACTTGTGGGGAGGCGGATTTTACAAAAACGATCAAGTTTAAGGAACGAACATCGACTAACCGCTTAAATCGAAGCTAAACAAATAATAACCAAACACATAGCTATACTAAACTATAGTGTTAAGGGATTATACCGATCGAAACTAGTCCTTCGTCTTAGTGTCCTCCTTTGTTCTCCTCGACCTTCTCTAGGTAGTAGACGATCCACCCGAGAGCGAAACTCCAAGCTAAACCTCTAACTTGAGGTAACTAATCAACTTTGATTGCTAATCAAAGATGAAAGGATGATATAGAGTGAAGGTTATGGATTGTTTAGTCTAACTAATCCTTTGATCTTAACACATGAGGATTAAGGATTAGGGTTTGAAGATGAGAGCTTGAGGAGAGAGAATGTGTGATAAGATTATGAGAGAAGAGAGAGAGTGTATCATAATATTATGAAGCATTCTTATTTTAGAATAATCAATAAAGGAAATGAATAAGCATGCTTCATAAAATATCTAGTGGTGATTCATTAGCATGAGTCATTAAGCAATAAATGTGCATTAATGAAGTGAATGAATCACCACCATGACTCACTCTCTTATCCAAAAGAAACCTCTTTAGTCACATCTTCTAGAAGCTTCTCGTACAATTACGAGAACGCCCCTCCAATCCGCAAAAATACGGAAAAACTTTAGACTGTATAAATCCAATAACCGGATACCAGTAACTGGCTTAAACCAAAGCCGACTGGTAAAAACTGTCCGAAAGTCGTACGTGCGTAAACACACGTATGCGTCCGAACCCTTTGTCGCAAAACCATGCAATCTCTATATCGTTTCGCCTGGAGTAGGAAACTCTCTGTGTGGGACTCTAGAGACTCGACTACTACGCTGGCAGTGGGTTTAACCACAGACCGAAAGCGGCACTAGCTGTACGTAACGGTCCCCAGGTAGTTGTCGATAAAAAGGCCGATGAGTAAACCCATCCGAACTCCTACTGAGTCTGATGTGACAATCTCCATACAGTCCGGTCCGTTCGTCCAAGACTATCGCATATCGGGCCTAGGGGGGCGGCAAGCGTCAGTCCCCTAAAAGCGGTATAAGTCGTGTCGGAGTGAAGCCCATTACACCCTGAGAAACTGCTGGAACCTACCAGCAAATCTCGCTTGCCCTGGCCAGGGACTTTGCGTAATGGCTCTCTGACACAGCACGATATCTACTCCCAATACCGGGAGGGACGAATCCTGTCTAACCGCCACTGCCTCCAAGTGCTCGGGACTGCACCCAACTGCTACCTGTTTGCACGACTCCTTTGAGCCGTGGTAGGGTAGCAATCTAAGAACAGTGGGACACACTCGAGGCGAAGTAGCAGTGTCAAGTCTGCGGACTACGCTGTACTCATGTCACCTGGGAACTGTTTACAGACGACTGGTATCAAACCAACCAACAGTTCCCTGTGAGTCCTGTCCGGTGTACCCGTAACCTAACGAGCACCTGTATACTATCTCCAGTACGACGTACTGACGGCTGTGGGACAGACCATCTCCCCAACTGGGATGAGAAGCGTACACACCAGTCTACTCCGGAGTATCGATGCTCTGTCTCGATAATCCAACGACCAGGGACCTGAATAAGGATGTGCTTGTAGACTACCCAGCCCCCACTAGTGTGACTGCCATCACAACGCTGGTAGACAAGCAAGATCCTAAGAGCTCTATCAATACGTACACTCACATATTAAGATAGAAAAACCAAGTAGCATACTACCATGTTTAGCAAGACTGTTATATACATGTGAATATCCCAAGCTTCCATTAAGTAATATACAAGCTAGTATGATACAGTAATGGCCTTCTAGGGCATAAACACTAACAATCTCCCACTTGCACTAGGGCCATGTACTGGCATATCGTAGACCAATGATCTCGAGCAGCCTCTCGAACTGAATCTGAGGAAGGGCCTTCGTGAATGGATCAGCAATGTTCTCTTCTGAAGCAACTCTCCGAACCTCGATCTCCTGACGATCAATGATCTCCCTGATCAGGTGATACCGCCTCAAGATGTGTCTGGACTTCTGATGGGACCTTGGTTCCTTCGCTAAAGCTATAGCTCCGTTGTTGTCGCAATACAGAGGTATTGGATCAACTATGGTAGGAACCACCTGAAGTTCTGTTAGGAACTTCTTCATCCAGACTGCTTCTTTTGCGGCATCGCAAGCAGCTATATACTCCGCTTCCATCGTCGAGTCAGCAACGGTGTCCTGCTTGGAGCTCTTCCAGCACACCGCCCCTCCATTGAGGGTAAAGACATAACCCGACATGGACTTGGAATCGTCCTTATCACTCTGGAAGCCGGAATCAGCAAAGGCCTCCAACCTGAGGTCTTTTCCGCCGTAAACCAAGAACATCTCCTTAGTCCTCCTCAGGTACTTGAGAATGTTCTTTACTGCTATCCAGTGTTTCTCCCCTGGGTCTGACTGATACCGGCTTACCACGCTCAGTGCGTAAGCTACATCTGGTCTGGTACACAACATCGCATACATTATAGAGCCTACCGCAGAAGCGTAGGGTATAATAGACATGCGTTCCCTTTCCAAATCAGTCTTGGGAGACATCTCTTTGGAGAGGGTGATTCCGTGACAAGCCGGTAGATTACCGCGCTTAGAATCTTCCATACTGAATCTTTTCAGTACAGTGTCGATATACCTGGACTGCGAAAGTCCCAACATCCTCTTGGATCTATCACGATAGATCCGGATCCCCAGAATGTAAGAGGCATCACCCAGGTCTTTCATGGAGAACCTGTGTGACAAGAATCCTTTGACAGATTGTAGCATAGGAATGTCATTTCCTATCAATAGAATGTCATCCACGTACAAGACGAGGAATACGACACTTCTGGCCACAACTTTACTATATATGCACGGTTCATCTGGATTTTTGATAAAGTCATATTCTTTGACTGTCTCATCAAAACAGATGTTCCAACTCCGCGATGCCTGCTTTAGTCCATAAATGGACTTAAGCAGCTTGCATACTTTCCCGCTGCTCCCACTCTGATTGAAACCCTCTGGCTGATCCATATAGACGCTCTCTTCTAAATTTCCATTCAGAAAAGCCGTCTTTACGTCCATCTGCCAGATTTCATAATCATGGAAGGCAGCAATAGCAAGAAGGACCCGAATGGATTTGAGCATAGCCACTGGAGAAAAAGTTTCGTCATAGTCCAAACCAGGTCTTTGACGAAAACCCTTTGCAACAAGTCTAGCCTTATAGGTTTCCACCTGTCCATCTACACCAATCTTTTTCTTGAAGATCCATTTGCATCCTATGGGTTTTACCCCATCTGGAGCAAAGTCCAAAGTCCATACTTTGTTGGTGTACATGGACTCCATCTCGGTCCGCATTGCATCTAGCCATCGTACCGAGTCGCCGCTCTGGATGGCCTGCTGGAAGTCAGTAGGTTCATCATCATCTATGATGCAATCCTCTCTATCCCCGTCAATGAGAAAACCGTAGTATCTCTCAGGCGGATGAGACGGCCTACTACTCCTGCGGAGGGGTGCGGGAATGTTCTGTTCTTCTTGAACCTCTGGTTCTACCAAAATTTCAGTAGCAGCTTGTGGTTCTGGAATTTCTTCCAGTTCTATTTCGCTCCCATTTGTATCCTTTTCTAAAACTTGTTGTTCTAAAAAATGGGCATTACGAGAAACAAAAACCTTTTGTTCCTCTGCGTAATAGAAGCAATATCCCTTGGAGTTCTTTGGATATCCTACAAGCTTACACAGTACTGATCGTGCCTCGAGCTTGTCCACATGCTGCTTTTTTACAAAAGCTGGACATCCCCAAATCCTTACATACTGAAGATAGGGTTTCTTCCCACTCCACATCTGATATGGTGTGGTAGGCACAGTTTTGGTTGGAACTCTGTTCAAAATATATGCCGCTGATTCTAGCGCATATCCCCAGAAAGATCGCGGTAACTCAGCATTACTCATCATGGATCGTACCATATCCAATAGGGTTCGATTCCGTCTCTCCGATACACCGTTGTGCTGTGGAGTGTATGGAGGAGTAAGCTGAGAGAGAATTCCTTTCTCTTTTAGGTAACCTAGGAATTCGGCACTTAAGTATTCTCCACCTCGATCAGATCTTAGTGTCTTAATACTTTTGCCTGTTTGGTTTTCCGCTTCACTCTTGAATTCCAGGAATTTCTCAAAGGCCTCTGATTTATGCTTCATTAAGAAAACATATCCATACCTAGAGAAATCATCTGTAAAAGTAATGAAGTAGGAATAACCACCTCTCGCATGTGTAGACATTGGACCGCATACATCGCTGTGTATGAGTCCTAAGAGCTCGCTCGCTCTTACTCCTTGTCCAGTGAATGGAGTCTTTGTCATCTTTCCTTTGAGACAAGATTGACAAGTGTCATAAGTTTGATATTCGAACGTGTCCAAATATCCTTCTCTATGCAACTTAGTCAACCTTCTCTCATTGATGTGACCCAGTCTACAATGCCATAAGAAAGCTTTATTTAAATCTGGAGACTTTCTTTTTAGTGTGTTCTGGACATTGAAAATTTGGAGTTGGTTTAACACATATATGCCGTTATTTAGAGTACCGGACCCAATCAAACCATGATTAAGGTGGATGTTGACAACATCTCTTACAAACGTGAAATCATAACCTTTATTTGATAACAAGGAAACTGATATGATATTACACGTTAAGCTGGGTACAAAATAACAGTTATGTAAAACCAAAATGTGTCCACTCGTCAATCCTAGGTGATAATCCCCGACGGACGCAGCTCCCACGCTAGCTCCGTTAGCAACCCTGAGGATCATATCACCTTCCTTCAGCACTCTACGGTTTCTCAGTGCCTGCAATGAATTGCAAATATGAGATCCTAATCCGGTATCCAATACCCAGGAAGTAGAGTTGATCGACAGACAATTCTCAATTACAAACACACCTGAAGTCGAAGCCACAGCTTGCTTCGGTTCCTGGTTCTTGGCGTTCCACGCCTTGCAATCCTTCTTCCAGTGCCCTTTCCTGTGACAATGGAAGCACTCATCCAGGCCAACTACCGGTGCTGTAAACTTTTTCTTTCCCTTCTTTCCCACCTTACTAACACCTCCTCTAGGTCTGGGTGCGGCCTTCTTCTTCCTTCCTTTGGCCCTAGCCTTGGACCCGGAAGAAGATGAACCGCCAACAAACATAGCGGGTGTTTCCCTTGCCTTCTGCAAGGTGCCCTCTGCACTCCTTAACATGTTCAGGAGTTCCGCAAGTTCAACTTCTTTTCCTTGAAGATTGAAGTTGAGGATAAACTGGGCGTAGGTGGGAGGAAGGGACTGGAGAACAAGGTCTGTATAGAGCTCATTATCCAAAGTCGTCCCAAGGTCCGCGAGCTCTTCAATATAGCCGATCATCTGTAGGACATGTTCACCTACCGATGACCCGACAGCCAACCTCGCTCGAAACAGTTTCTTAGAGGTCTCGTATCTTGCTATACGAGATTGCTCTCCATAAAGTTCCTTTGTATGGAGAAATATGCCATCTAGGGACATATCCTCGTGCCTCCTCTGATGTTCATTGTTCATCGAGGCAAGCACGATGCACTTGGCTCTCGCGCAATCTAAATCCCAGGTTTTGCGGATTTCCTTATCCGCATTGCTGGATTTGGGACCAAGGACAGCAGGTGCTGTAGCGGTGAGGACGTACCCCAGTTTGTCATAGGTCAAAGCCATCTTGACATTCCGCAGCCAATCTTTATAGTTTGGCCCCGTCAGTATATTTTTCTCTAAAAGTAACTTAAGTCCAGTCATTTTCAGGGTCGCTGCAATTAGGAGAGAGAGAAGAAAACTCTTTAGCATGATGCTCTTGCAAGTTTAGAATGGTTTTTAGTTTATCTAAACTGGATGGCTCCCACTGTTTCTCGAATCCTTCCTCAAACCATAAAAGAAGAATTAGCCAAGACTATTCTCACCGTACAATACTTGCTTAACCGTTCAGCCAGGCCGGTGTCGATACTTCGAGGGAGGTTTTCCAACGCTTTCGCGAAGTTCCTTAATTAAATAACCTCTTTTCTCTGGGGGCGTAACCCCGCTGACACTTTTCTGGACACCTACTAGGTTTATAGCATTGATCGTTAAGCGACGAATATCCTGATAAGTAGCATATACTCACAGTAGGATCGGGATCCAAAAATCATCGTCTGATAATGCTGTAGGAATGCTACCAACATTCATCAAACTCAAAATGGTATGCATCTCTTTGCAAATTTCAGTTTCTTTAGAAATTCCCGATATAAGTTTTTACCCCATGCTCTTATGACCTTGGCGTTGGTCAAAATGTCATAAGTCACATGTCAAGTTCTACCCATCATTATCTTGTTAATTTGAACCCATCCGTATATATCCCTGACGTTGGCCAAATGATAATACGACTGTCCCAAACCAACTCATCTATCTATGCAACAAATGAATATCCAGCAGCTACCAAACACTATGCCATGACGTTGGCCAAAACTGCATAGCTTGAATACTACTGAATACCCAAATGAAATGACGGAGGGCTACGACTGGTTTTGGCGAAACCGTGAACGTAGTGAACTTGATATAACCGAAGGAACCTGATAGCTTTTAAAAGGAGTGGTTAAGTCTCCGCATTTAAAAAATATCTGTTTTTAAAATTAACCGAGTGGTTTCTTTTAAATTGTTCCAACGATTTATACTTTGGTTTATTTTACTTTGCATTATAGATAATGCGTCCCATCATTAACCTATCATTGCAGAAAACAACGAAAATACAACGTCCTCTTATGCCATCCGCATTCGCCACGGGGTCCCGTCATCACCCGTTAGGTTACTTAACTAACGACAGAGCGGGGGCTGGGCTAGCGCGGGTGTAAAACATAAGTGGCGTCTAAATAGCTATCATAAATATAGATATTTTACATTCGTCTGACGCAATGATATTCATTCCAGAACACAGATAAACAATATTGGATTTGCAAGCAATCTGTATTTCTTTTGAGCCTGCAAGAAAAGACAGATTACACAGTTGTGATGAATAGCCATTACCCCACCCTCGACCCCTACGGGTACGGAAAACTACCCACCCGGCAGTCTGTGTACCCCACCTTGGGTCAGTCCTAGGAGCAAAAAACAGTAAAATGAAATAATACAACGGTGGCTACAACCGCAACCTGGAAGAGCCCCGCAAAAATAATATTACAACAAATTACATTTACAACAAATGAATTAATCAATAACCCATTGCGAACCCCGGCTATACACCACAACAGTCCAATACAGTTTATATGCACAAACAGATATAACCATTTCAGAAATGTGCAACCCCCTGCCAACCGACATACTAGCAGTTGGGGGAGGTTTACGAACACATTAAACAATCACAGATATAATCCAATACGCAAATACTGTACAATTCGATCGAATAAACAACTTCAATATTGCTCCAAAATCTGCTCTGTTAAACAGTAACCTGAGCAATAATTAAATATTCCAGAAAACCCCAAATATCACAGAGAAGCAACAGAAGAAAACTCGGCCGCTGACTCGCCAACTCGGCGGCGGAAGCGCGGCAACTCAGTGGTTTAGGCCGCGGTTCCGCGGCGCGTTGGTCGATTCAGTCGACTGTTTTTCTTGGGTGTTCTACTGGTGTCATGTCAAGCTCTCTGAACTCACCTGAAAAATTTTCTGACATCGTTTTAAATTCGACAGAAACTTACATTTTTAGGGTTTTCCGGCTTCGTTTTTCCGTTCGAAATTCGTACAAATTTGCAATTAAGTTATTTATTGTTTAGCGAGGCTACCACTGTAAGTCGATGTAGTACACCCCAGTACTTGTGGGGAGGCGGATTTTACAAAAACGATCAAGTTTAAGGAACGAACATCGACTAACCGCTTAAATCGAAGCTAAACAAATAATAACCAAACACATAGCTATACTAAACTATAGTGTTAAGGGATTATACCGATCGAAACTAGTCCTTCGTCTTAGTGTCCTCCTTTGTTCTCCTCGACCTTCTCTAGGTAGTAGACGATCCACCCGAGAGCGAAACTCCAAGCTAAACCTCTAACTTGAGGTAACTAATCAACTTTGATTGCTAATCAAAGATGAAAGGATGATATAGAGTGAAGGTTATGGATTGTTTAGTCTAACTAATCCTTTGATCTCAACACATGAGGATTAAGGATTAGGGTTTGAAGATGAGAGCTTGAGGAGAGAGAATGTGTGATAAGATTATGAGAGAAGAGAGAGAGTGTATCATAATATTATGAAGCATTCTTATTTTAGAATAATCAATAAAGGAAATGAATAAGCATGCTTCATAAAATATCTAGTGGTGATTCATTAGCATGAGTCATTAAGCAATAAATGTGCATTAATGAAGTGAATGAATCACCACCATGACTCACTCTCTTATCCAAAAGAAACCTCCTTAGTCACATCTTCTAGAAGCTTCTCGTACAATTACGAGAACGCCCCTCCAATCCGCAAAAATACGGAAAAACTTTAGACTGTATAAATCCAATAACCGGATACCAGTAACTGGCTTAAACCAAAGCCGACTGGTAAAAACTGTCCGAAAGTCGTACGTGCGTAAACGCACGTATGCGTCCGAACCCTTTGTCGCAAAACCATGCAACCTCTATATCGTTTCGCCTGGAGTAGGAAACTCTCTGTGTGGGACTCTAGAGACTCGACTACTACGCTGGCAGTGGGTTTAACCACAGACCGCAAGCGGCACTAGCTGTACGTAACGGTCCCCAGGTAGTTGTCGATAAGAAGGCCGATGAGTAAACCCATCCGAACTCCTACTGAGTCTGATGTGACAATCTCCATACAGTCCGGTCCGTTCGTCCAAGACTATCGCATATCGGGCCTAGGGGGGCGGCAAGCGTCAGTCCCCTAAAAGCGGTATAAGTCGTGTCGGAGTGAAGCCCATTACACCCTGAGAAACTGCTGGAACCTACCAGCAAATCTCGCTTGCCCTGGCCAGGGACTTTGCGTAATGGCTCTCTGACACAGCACGATATCTACTCCCAATACCGGGAGGGACGAATCCTGTCTAACCGCCACTGCCTCCAAGTGCTCGGGACTGCACCCAACTGCTACCTGTTTGCACGACTCCTTTGAGCCGTGGTAGGGTAGCAATCTAAGAACAGTGGGACACACTCGAGGCGAAGTAGCAGTGTCAAGTCTGCGGACTACGCTGTACTCATGTCACCTGGGAACTGTTTACTGACGACTGGTATCAAACCAACCAACAGTTCCCTGTGAGTCCTGTCCGGTGTACCCGTAACCTAACGAGCACCTGTATACTATCTCCAGTACGACGTACTGACGGCTGTGGGACAGACCATCTCCCCAACTGGGATGAGAAGCGTACACACCAGTCTACTCCGGAGTATCGATGCTCTGTCTCGATAATCCAACGACCAGGGACCTGAATAAGGATGTGCTTGTAGACTACCCAGCCCTCACTAGTGTGACTGCCATCACAACGCTGGTAGACAAGCAAGATCCTAAGAGCTCTATCAATACGTACACTCACATATTAAGATAGAAAAACCAAGTAGCATACTACCATGTTTAGCAAGACTGTTATATACATGTGAATATCCCAAGCTTCCATTAAGTAATATACAAGCTAGTATGATACAGTAATGGCCTTCTAGGGCATAAACACTAACAACATGTTGAAAAAGCCCATAGGATATGTACTCGACTACTAGGACTATGATGCAGATCATACTAGTGGGGCCAGGGTAGTGCAAGAGTACATCCTATAACTGTTCCTAGTCGAGAGTGTATCGAGACAGAGCATTAATACTCCAAAGTAGACTAGCGTATACGTATCTTGACCCATATGATGGACGATGGATGATCCCATATCCATCGGTGTTTGACATCAAAGATGGTGTACGGGTGCTCAGTGGAGACTGGGTACACTGAACGGACTCGCCGAGAACTCCTAGATGGTATTATACATATCGTCAGATAGCAGTTCTCCGGTGACACTGGTACAGGTTAGTCTGTAGACCCGAGATCGTTATAGAGTCTTGTGTGATTCCCACTGTGCTTTGATTTCCACCATACCACGTTCAAGAGGATGTGCAAAACGGTGGCTTTTGGGTACAGTCCCGAATCACATGGAGGCAATGAGCGATAGGAGGGGTTTCGTCTCTCCCGGTATTGGAGGTTGATGTTGCCCTGTGTTCAATTGGCTATAACTGGAAGTCCCTGGCCAGGGCTGATATGGAGATCTACTGGTAAGTGTTATCAGTATTTTCTCAACCTGTTATGAGCCTCACATCGACACGACTTATCGGTTACTGGGGTCTGACATTCATCACCCCTAGACTGGATATGCGACATATGAGACGAAGAGACCGGACTGTACGGTAGTGTTACTAATTAGCTCGATAGGGGTTTTGACAGCTTCGCTGGTTTTCTTCTGATCGCTCAATACCCGGATGGCCGTTACGTTTAGCTGACCGCTTGCGGCTTGTAGGTGTTTGATATTGTTTCCCCCAATCAGAGCAAGGCTCTACTTAAATTTTGAAAATTCAAAATTCGAAGCAACGCTTCGGTTAACGTGCGCAGCGCGCAATTTGCCACATGGCGGAAGTTGATTCGGCAGCGTAACGCCCAAGACAATGCGTCCAATCAGAGCAAGGCTCTTCAGAAAACATAATTAAGACTTAACTGCGCAAACGCATGGCAGCGCGACACGTGTCTGCGCAATCGCAACTGCGCAAGCGCACGACAGCGCGACACGTGTCTGCGCAGTTGCGCAATCGCAACTGCGCAATCGCAACTGCGCAAGCGCACGACAGCGCGACACGTGTCACGCGCTGGTGAGTTGCGCAGCAACAGAATGAAAATTTAAGTAAATCTTTTCTGTTCTTCTGTAAAATAGGGACCCTTGGATCAGAGATCCAATGGTGGGAAAATTCCCAAAATTATTCAGGAAAGATCTTGATAACAAATTCAACAAATTTGTGAGCACTATAAATAAGACCCCAGACCTCATTCAAATCATCATCAAGAGAAGAATTAACTTCTGGCAAAAAAAAGAAGAGAAAGAACTCTTGAAGATTATTCAAGAACAAAAAAAAAGAGGTAAAAACTTCTTTTGGAAGAAGAGAAAGAGAAAAATCTCTGAAGAACAGAGGATAAAAAAAATGAATAATTAAATAAAAAAGAAATAAATAGTGCCTTGCACTTGATATGAACCCTTGGTTCTGTGAAATCAGGGAAGACAAGAAGAAAAACTTGTTTTCCTTTGATCCAAATTTAGATCAAAAGTGCTATGCACTTTTGTTCTTAACTCTTGAAAATTTCTTGGGGTTTTGCACAAATGCAACCCATTATTTAAAAGGGCCTGGCCCAAATCAAATTGCAATAATGAAAGGGCAAAGCCCTGTTTGGAAAATTCTTGAGTTTCTGCAGCTCATTATTTAAAAGGGCCTGGCCCAAATCAAATTGCAATAATAAAATGGCAAAGCCCTGTTTGGAAAATTCTTGAGTTTCTGCAGCTCATTATTTAAAAGGGCCTGGCCCAAGTCAAATTGCAAGATAATAAAAGGGCAGAGCCCTGTTTGAATTGATTCTTTCAGTCAGGCAAAGCCTAAAATAAATAAAAAAATTGGACTTAACCCAATCCTGGCTGTAAGTCCTTGAATTAAATTGATTGAGCAAAATGGCTCTCTTAAACCAATTCACGACCGGTTCGAGGGTACATCTCCGAACTCCTTTGACATCCGTCGTTGTAATTCCTCAACGACGTCAAAGAGGTGACGGGTCCCAACGACCATACATCGATATGGACTGCGGGGTCCTTAAACTCGTGGACCGAAACGTCCTTAAACTAATATTGGACCGAAACGTCCTTAAACTAATATCGGACCGAAACGTCCTTAAACTAATAGCAGACCGAAACGTCCTTAAACTAATATCGGACCGAAACGTCCCTAAACTAATATCGGACCGAAACGTCCCTAAACTAATGTTGGACCACCACGTCCCTAAACTGGCGATGGACCGCTACGTCCTTAAACTGGCAATGGACCGCCACGTCTCTAAACTGGCACAATAGGGCCCAAACGCTCTTTTGTTGGATCTAAACGGTCCCGTCTAAGTTGATCTTAACCCCAAATACGGTTAACGTGTCCTTAGATATTCAAATAAACGATAAAACTCCAAATCAACTTGGGTTCAAGGGTACACCTCTGAACTCCTCTGACGCCTGTCGTTGTAATCCCTCAACGACGTCAGAGAGGTGACGAGTCCCGACAACCAGATAATTAAATCAATCACTACGTCAGGTCGATCTTAGTCTAAAACAGGACTAACGTATCCTTGACGAACGTTTAAGTTGGTCTTAGCCGCAACGCGGCTAATGCATCCTTAAACTAAAAACACCAAACCCAAATCTAACTAAATACGGATTTGGACTAATCCACGTCCTACGGGTGACGACATCACTCAGTCTCCGTATACAATCCACGGGCAACCACGAACAAAACAAACACACACGACACGAAGTGAAATTCTGGAGAAGGAGAAAGTTGTTACCGCGATGCGGTAGCGTAATTAACTGCAGGGGCTTGCGCCTGCAGGGAAGAGTGTCCCCACAATCAAAAACCCCTCACCCTGAGGGGGAATCTGACGAAGTCTGCTACATCGGCCGCATCCGTCTAAACCTCCGATACACGGTGCCATAAATCAACTTGGCATCTTCGGAGAGGTGGACGGATAAAACCAAATAGCATCTGCCCCGAACCCCAGGCAAAGGACGCGAAGTCCGGGCCGCCGTTCGGAGGGGAACAGATTCTGGCATGCCCGGTGGGACCTTTTCCTCTTTCCACTCCACACTTCGTGTGTCGTCTTCGCGAACCAATCGCGGTTCGTTAAATGATTGCCTTCAGATTTCAAGTTGCTAAGATTTGGTCTTTTGTCTGGTACAGAACTCAAGCATTCAATGGCCACCAACTGCACCAACTGCTCGAAATGCCACTGCAACGGATGTTCCACCTCGCCGAGAGGTGTAGCATATGGGCCCCAGGCGGCTTCCTTCCTGACTCTGCCGGTAGGCCAAGTGACTCAGGCCACCACCGGCTTGTTCTTCGGGACCATGGTCCCACCTACAAGCTTCTCTGCGCCGATATCCGCACCAGAAGCGAACAAGAAGTCGGTACTCGACCGGCTCACTGCTACCACGACCCCTGTCAACGGGTCACCCGCTACTAAGCTGACAACCTCTGTTTTCACCAGGCTGGGTCAGAACTATAAAGTGGCTGTCCCAAAGAGGGCAACGGCCGCTGCCTCGGAAGCCGTTGAAGCGGCTTCTCCTATTAGAGAGTCGGTCTTCATAAGATTGACGGTTCCTACTCCTCCCCCAGCTGGTCAGAAGGCATCAGTCTTCGATAGGCTGACATCAGCAGTTACCCCACGCTCAAATAGGGGGCAGCAGGAAACCATCTCGATTTCTGAGCCAGTCCCAACGGCTCGTCGTACGCGACGTCGCCATTGGCAGCGAGTAAGGAAAGCAGGGGGAAACACCCCCTCAGGGCTAACCCTACCTGCTCCAGGGGTGGAGGTCAATGCTGCTGTTCCAACTGGGAACAGCTTTGAATTGCTGAGGAAGGTGAGAAAGAACTCCCCGGTTGCTATGTTGAAAAGGTCTCCTCCACCCATGAAAAAAGCTCCGGAGACGAAACAGGAACAGCCCCCTCAACGGCTGTCGTCGAAAATTTATAAAGTTTGGCGGAGGGTTCAAGACTCCGTGATTGACTCAGACCACTTCTGTCGCCAGAAAAGGGCAAAAGTGGAAAAAGACAAGAACCGCCCCATTAAACAGCAGGGGGCAACAAATGCTAGAATGCCCGCTTCAACGGCTCCTTCAACCTCAAAGGTCCATAAAAGAAAGAGGCCAGAAAAAGCTCCCGTGACACTGACAAAGTTTAAAAGCGGTGAACCTAAACGCCCCAAGTCAGGGGGAATAACAGTTCATACGGTCTATATGGCTTCGGGGAAGGAAGAAAGTCATACTTCTACGGGTCACCGACCACTTACTCGGTCAGTGACCAAGTCTCAGGAGCAGCAACAAAAGCTCCAGGAGATGATGACTACAATGGCTGCACTCACGGGGCCAAAAGAGAATCCTGAGACGTCCTTAGATGAACGCCAAGAGGAAGAGACCGACGCTGAGTTCCTCCGCCGAGTACTGGAAAAGAGAGACAAAGAGGCTGCTGAACAAGCAGCCAATATACAGCGTATGGGCCTCCTCTTCCAGGACATGATAGGGATGATGATACAACCAGAGCCCCCGACTGAAGAACCCCCGATAGTCCTTGGGGATGATAGGGGAGAAACATCAAACCCTCAGCCCGTTCTATCGACGGCTAAAGAAGACACAATCTCTAAAACTGATCTGGACGAATATATAGCCCAGCAGATAAAGGTTCATCACGCGGCCGAAGCAGCCGGCCACGTCGTAAAAACGGGGCGACCGTATCCGGGCTGTTATGACCAAATCAAGTACCTGCCGGGTTATACAATTCCCAAGTTTCATGTCTACAAAGGGACCAGCAATCTCCATCAACATGTCGCCCAGTTCAGGGCGCTTTGCGGTAACACTGGCGGCGACGACAAGCTTCTGCTTCGCCAGTTCGTTGGAAGCCTATCAGATACGGCGTTCGAATGGTATTCCGAGCTCCCCAACGACTCTATTAAAACCTTTACAGAAATGGAGCTGCTCTTCACCCAACGCTTTGCAAGTGCCAGTGAGCGTACTCCGATGACAGCGCTGATTAACGCCAGGGTAAAGCCCGGCGAGACGTGGGTCCAGTACGCTATACGGTGGCGTAATCTATGGTCTAAGTGTGAACAGCGTATAGAAGAAGCCCCTGCAGTGGGAATGTTTGTTGGAACCCTTGATCCACAAGCAACCATTTTGCAGTTTATGATGTTCTTCAAGCCGACTTCTTTCCAGGCTTTGATCGACAAATTGGCGCAGATGGACCAGATGGGCCATAAACCCCCTCTCCCGAAGCCGGACTCTCGAAACGATAAAGGAAAGGGAAAAGCGATCATCGTCGCTAATGCCCAACAACAACCGAACGACTCGAAGCCGGTTGCTCGTCCAAATAATACGCGCCCATACGTACCCCTTGAGGACAGGATGGGACGTGCTTACTCTTTCCCCGGTGATAAAACAAGGAGGTTATTTGAGCTGGCATTGCGCAATAGGCTCATAAATCTGCCAGATCCAAAACGTCCGTCGCAACCAAGTGACGTCAATGAGCCTAATTACTGCCCTTATCATCGAGTGCTAGGACATCCGATCGAAGACTGTTACGTTTTCAAAAATTGGCTTGAAAACCAGTACCGCCAGGGCAAGTTCGCGCTATCCGACAAATGGAAGGTAAATCCCCCGCAGCCCCACACCTCTAAGGGGACAAATACGCCGGGGGCAACATGCTCCGTCGTTGAAGAAACTCCCTGGGAAGTCGTATTATCGGCCAAAACGAGGAGAATGCTAAATGTTCTTCAGACCTGTCCAGCGGTCAAGTGGAAGAACCCCTTGGAGCCGCAGGTTATAGAGGGGATGTTGAAGCCACGTCCGACTCCGAAGACCGATGGTAGTAGTTCAAGCGTTCATAACCAGCCGTCAAAATCTTCGAAAAAGAAGAAGAAGAAATCTAAGAAGCCCGTGAAGCCTGGCGACAAGCGCACCGACTTACAAAAGCAAATCGACCCGCTGGATGAATATAACCAGAAGGCGCGGACTCCCGTTACGCTCCAAGATTTCCTTGATCACGTCTTTCAAAAAGAAGATGGGGAGGAAAGTTCGTCAGATGAATCCAAGGAATACGTGGCGAGTTGTCATATGATCTCTCACTCGACCTCGAACGATGAAGGGACTTCTGGCGCCAAAACGCCGGGGGCAAATGCTGAGTCAAGGGTTCCGGAATTATCAATAGAAATGATTGACGCGTTTCTTAGTGAAGCTCGATTGAAAAGTAAAGCTGATCAAGAACGCGAGACGGCTATATTCGAAACGGCCAAGCGCCAGCGACTTGAGGGAGGAGCTGAGATGATCCCACTGGAGCAAAATGCCTCCACCGCTGACAAAAGCCAATTCAAGATAAAAAAGAAGTTCGCTAAGGCCATATCGATGGGCATGAAGCTACCACCCTCAGAATAAAAAGTTACTAGCATGGTAGAAATGCACCCCTCTTATTGCTTATATCATCAGAAGGTCTCACATTCTACCCAAGAGTGCAAAGCGTTCGATAGATGGTGGCAAGGATACGTCGCTAATCAACAACGCTTTAAACGGGAAAAGCGTAAGATTCGTCGGGAGCAAAGAAACACGACCAAAGTGCTTGAAAGAACTGCCGGCAACTGTCACATGGTTAACACTACCAGGTCACAAGTGCCCACATTTGGGAGTGACTCTGATGAGGAGCTAGAGCTTGCCCCTCTCTTTAAAGAGTCAACTTCGGGAAAAGAAGAGGAGCCAGTGGTTTGCGAAAATATCCGGCTGCGGAATCGGACACTGCCTGAAAAGAACCTCGGACCCTCGAATAGAAAAGATAAAGGGAAAGAAAAGGTCTCTGAAGACATCGTTTTAGATGACCAAGTTCTGGAAGAGCTAAACGCCAAGAACCCGCCGAAGATAAGTAAGGTGGATTACAACGTTCTGGCACATCTGAGGAAACTGCCCTCTCAGCTCAGTATCCTTGATGCCTTGTTACTATCAAAGGAAGCCAGAGACTCTTTGATTAAGGCGCTACAAGATCCGGACCAGTTTCAAGCCTTCTTAGCCGAAGAAAAGATGAAAGAAGAATTAGAAGAAGTGCACACAGCCGACGTTGCTTTTGGTGATGAAGACCTTCTCCTCGGGACGTGTGAACACAATCGCCCCCTTTATGTCTCAGGATATTGCCATGACATAAAGATAGGTAAAATCCTGGTCGATAACGGATCGTCCGTCAATTTACTCAATGTACGGGTGTTAAAAGAAATTTGCATGAGCATACAACACCTCGCCCGAGACAAGATCACTATCTCCGGTTTCGACTCTCAATCCTCAAAGACTCTTGGATCTGTGATATTGACGCTACGCTTCGGGTTGCTCGTCACAGACATCAAATTCCATGTTATAGACGCCAAGACGTGCTACAATGCTCTGCTCGGCCGACCATGGCTACACGAGTACAATATCATCCCTTCTACACAGCATCAGTGCATGAAGTATTCCAGGGATGGCTTCGAGTACACTGTGGCCGGAGAGTTGAATCCGTTTTCCGTGAACGAAGTTCGCAAGTATGAAGATGCCAAATACTTCTTGCCGAGCTTCGAAGACACGGAAAGGTGTCACAAACCGGAGAACAAAACTAATGCCACCATCCCTGTCTTCGGCAGTGACACCGAGGAGGAGGATATAATTTATTCAGGTCCATCCCAATCTGCCAGGCCAGGACCATCCGTTCCTTCGCTAATCTTCGGTAGTGATTCAGAGGATGAAGTTCATGCTGTATTCCCTGCTCGACTGTCAATACAAACTTCTGCTGATGAAGAGCGAAGTCTACAGATAGCCATGGTGCCACCTAGACACCATAAAGAACTGGATGCACTTAATATCTACAGTGTAGAAGAGTTGTGGACATTCTATATCCCTCCCAGAAGAAAGAGAGAGAAAGCAATTCTGCTTTACCGCTCTGAAGAAAATAAAGTGGAGAAAGAAATCTGGTATGGAGCAGATCCAACGCTGGACGGGCTTCAACCCATTCGTCTACCTAGGTATTATACGGAAGGCTTGAAACGATTGTTAAAGCGCCAAGGGATACCCTTCGAACAGACTGTTAGGAAGGCCAGATTCTATGACAGGGTTTGGAACGTCCCCGGAACTCAACACAAGCTACCTAATGGGAGGATGGAGACGATCGGGCTCGGATACATCCGGACAAAGAAACGAGAGCTATTAAACAGCTGCTATGTCGTGTATGACTTCGATGAAGAGGCGGACGCTCAATGGGAGGATGCTAATCCTGAACCAGCAAAAGTTCCTGATACAAAACCGCCCAGTCCATCGTCCGAAGACCAGATGAGCAAACTTATAAGGGATACGAGTCAAAAAGCCCGAGATGATCACGATCGTGAAATGGCAATCTATGAGAAAGCTAAGACACGGCGCCTCCTTCAACAGGCAGTAAAGAACGAAGATGCCGCTCCTTGTCAACCCGCTACAAAAAAGGTTCGACGCGAAAACAAAAACAAGTCGAAAGGCAAGAGAGGCGCTCGACAACCACAAAGCAGAGCTAAGAAGCCACGCATCCGAGAGTCGAGCGTTATTGACTTAGCCCTCAAGAAGAAAATGGGCCGAGCATACTCATTTCCTCGAAACAAAACAAGGAAGATATTCGATCTCGCTCTAAAACATCAAATGCTTACGTTGCCAGAGTCCAAGCACCCCGAGCACGCAGGCGAGGTGTTCAATTCAAATTATTGCTTTTACCATCGAGCAATGGGACACCCTCTTGAAGATTTCTTCACCTTCAAGAATTGGGTTGAAGATCAATATCAGCTTGGCAAATTCGCGTTGTCTGATAACTGGAGGGTAGCGCCACCACAGAAGCACGAGCCCGAAGCCGTGAAAGAAAAACCAGTTCCACATTGGGGTTGGCAGAAAATTCACACCTGTCGTATGATAACGACATTGAGAGAAGAGTCCGAGAACCTGGACAGCCTCCCTTGGTGCCTCGAAAACAGCAGTGATGAGGTAATCTCAGAATTTCCCCCAGCGCCGAAAGAGCTGGAAGATGGAATACATACCACTGCAGATAATCTCAAGAAAATTGAGTTGGGGACGGAAAATGACCCGCGACCGACATTCATCAGCGAGCTGCTATCTGAAGAAAGGGTGGCTGGGTTAAAGGATGTGCTTCTACAGCACAAAGATTGCTTCGCGTGGAACTATTCCGAAATGCCGGGACTAGATCCAGAAATTGCTGTACACAAGTTGGCGATATCCCCGGACATCAAGCCAGTCAAACAAGCGCCGAGAAGAATGCGACTCGAGCTTGAGATGAGCATCAACGCCGAAGTCAAAAAGCTGATAGACTCTGGCTTCATCCAGGAAGTCCAATACCCTGAATGGATGCCAACATCGTCCCAGTGATGAAGAAAAATGGGACAGTGCGCATATGCGTAGACTTCCGGGATCTTAATAAAGCTTGCCCGAAGGATGATTTCCCAGTGCCAGTCACTGAACTGATGATAGACAATACATCCACTCATGAGGTTTTCTCCTTCATGGACGGCTCGTCAGGGTATAATCAAATAAAAATGCATCCAGAAGACCAGAAGCATACAGCCTTCAGGACTCCTCTTGGTATATTTTGTTATAAAGTGATGCCCTTCGGTTTGAAGAACGCCGGTGCCACCTATCAAAGGGCCATGACAAAGATCTTCGACGACCTTATACACGAAATCATTGAATGCTATATCGACGATCTCGTGGTTAAAAGCAAATCATACGAGGAACATCTCGAACATCTGAAGACTATATTTCAACGCCTTCGGCAATACAATTTGAAGATGAATCCTCTTAAATGTGCGTTTGGGGTTTCCTCGGGCAAATTCCTGGGATTCATTGTTCGACACCAAGGTATTGAAATAGATCCGTCAAAGATTAAAGCGATCATGGAAATGCCTCCGCCGAGGACTCTCAAACAGCTTCGGTCTCTCCAAGGGAAACTCGCATACATACGGCGGTTTATAGCCAACCTTTCAGGAAAGTGCCGCCCCTATAGCCACCTGATGAAGAAAGGAACCCCATTCGTTTGGGATCAAAAATGCCAAGGCGCGTTGGATGAGATCAAACAATACCTGCAGAACCCGCCGGTGTTGGCTGCTCCGGTTAAGGGGAAGCCTCTCATTCTTTATACAACCGCCCTCGAAGGTTCCTTAGGCGCATTATGGGCACAAGAGAACGATCAGGGGAAAGAAAGAGCGCTCTACTACTTAAGTCGAGTTCTGCTGGGGGCAGAAAGCAATTACTCTCCCATTGAAAAACACTGCCTGGCGTTGATCTTCGCAATAACAAAGCTTAGGCACTATGCGTTGGCGCACGAGGTCCGTCTTATTTCAAAAGTGGACCCTCTCAAATATCTAATGTCAAAGGCCATATTGACGGGACGACTCGCTAAATGGGCTCTGCTATTGATGGAATTTTCGATAACATATCAACCTCTCAGGGCGGTGAAAGGCCAGGCCATCGCCGACTTCCTTGCTGAGCATCCCATACCTGCCGACTCTCCTTTAAATTGCGATTTGCCAGACAGACATGCGTTTGACGCAATCGACAGTGGTGATACGCGTTGGGAGCTTTATTTCGATGGAGCATCTTCCATGAAAAAGCACAAACAAAGTACGCCAATGATCAAATCGGGGGTAGGACTCATCTTTGTGACTCCACAAGGAGGAATAATGCGCTTCGCCTTCTCCTTGACAGAGCCGAGAACGAATAATGAAGCTGAATATGAGGCTCTGATAGCAGGCCTCGAGATCGCCATTGATATGGGAATTGAAAGCCTCCTCATATATGGGGACTCCCAGCTAGTCGTCAGTCAAGTGAACGGCGATTACCAAACATGCAAACCGGAATTGGTAAAATACGGTGAAAAAGTGCAGCAACTGCTAACCCAAATTCCCTCCTACACGTTGGAAAGTACACCGCGTGCGGAAAACAGCAAAGCGGACGCACTGGCCAAACTTGCTAAAGAATTGGCTGACGAGAACCTCGATGACGTTAGAATCGTGGTACAAAGCCGTCGAGTGCTCTCCCCAGCAGAAATACCTCCAGAATCATATAAAGAAAAGGGAACAACTGAGCAGGCAACCCTACAAGTAAAAGACCATGAGAAGACCGAAGACTGGAGAGAAGTCTTCATAGATTACTTCAAATTCCACCGAATGCCTGAAGAAGCGTCCATAAGACATCAGCTCGTGAAACGAGCTCTGTCTTTCGCATTCGTCAACGATACTCTATTCAGGAGGTCATTCGATTCTCTGTGGCTGAGATGCCTAGGACCTGACAAAGCGAAAAGAGTCGTTCAGGAAGTTCATGACGGACTCTGTGGTTCTCACCAAGCAGGCCCTAAGATGAAGTTGAAGATAAAACGGATGGGCTACTACTGGCCCACGATGATGCAGGATTGCCTGGAATACGCGAGGCGATGTCATTCATGTCAAATTCATGGGGACTTCATCCATCAGCATCCCAATCCACTGCATCCAACAGTGGCTAGTTGGCCGTTCGAAATGTGGGGAACTGACATAGTCGGCCCCATCGAACCAGCATCGTCAAAGGGACATCGTTTCATCTTGGCGACGACTGATTACTTCTCCAAATGGGCAGAGGCGGTACCATTGAGGGAAGTGAAGACGGAGAACATCCTTCATTTCTTCAAAACGCATGTCATATACCGGTTTGGAACTCCGCGACGGATCATCTCTGATAATGGGCCAGCCTACCGAAGTCATAAAATTAGCCGTTTCGCACAGCAGCACAATATAGACTGGAGATATTCCTCAGTTTATAACCCGCGAGCTAACGGTCTAGCTGAGGCCTTCAACAAGACCTTGACGAAGATCATGAAGAAAACAGTGTCACGAAATAAGAGAGATTGGCACGAAAGATTGCAAGAGGCTCTTTGGGCGTATCGAACTACATTTAAAACGGCCACAAACACAACGCCATACGCGTTGGTATTTGGGACGGAAGCAGTACTCCCTCTCGAGATAGAATTACCCTCTCTACGAGTGGCAGTCCACTACGAGCTGACGGACGAAGAAAATGCTCACCTTCGGTTTGAAGAGCTTGACGCCCTTGATGAAATCCGGCTTATAGCACAACAAAATCTGGAAGCCTATAAAGCAAAGATGACGCGCTCATATGAAAGATTGAGCCGCCCGAGGACATTCCACTAAGGCGAACTCGTGCTAGTGGTCAAAAGGCCCATGATCCCCAATCGCGCCAAGCGGGGAAAGTTTGAGCCAAACTATGAAGGACCGTACATCGTTGATAAGGTCTACCAAGGTGGGGCCTATCTACTCATGGACATGCACGGTGAAAGGCCTTTCAGGCCAATAAACGGTCGCTTCCTAAAAAAATACTACGCTTAATGAGCCACAGCCTAGGTCAATGGTAGATGACGACGACTATGTCCGCTCGCTATCTTCCTAAGCTCAAGCTTTATAAGTAGTAGCCAGCCCTCTCAACGGTGGACCGAAATGTCCTTAAACTAATAGCAGACCGAAACGTCTTTAAACTACTACCACGGCATCCTTAGGCTGACGAGATAAAATATATATATATATATATATATATATATATAATATATATATATATATATAAAACGGTAAGTCCATAAGCAAAATGGGCACGGATGAAAACCCGAAAGGGCTCCGTGAGTAAAAACAGCAGGACTACCGGCGAATGTTTGTGAAAACCCGAAAGGGCGCAACTTCGTTAAAGAACCCTTATGGAGTCCTCTCGACCCTGTAAGGAGAAACCACCCGCGTGAGATCCTTACGACTTACAAGGGAACAACACACTTAGGAATCCCCACGATTCCTAAGGAGAAAATACGCTTGCGAGATCCTCACGACTCGTAAGGAGAACTCTCTTATGGGACCCTCACGGCTCATAAGATTTGAAAGTCTTAAGTCACAGAGACCTAAACCTGTGCTTAAGCAAACCCCCACAAACTTCCAATATTGCCCTACAAGTGGCTCAATACTGACCCTTGTATACAATCCACGGGCGCGAATAAACATTTCCCTAGCCAAATTTCATCCGTAATTGGGAATACATTCGCATGGTGAACAACCCTTATAAATCCCCTCGATTTGTGAGGAGAAAACCCTCCTGTAGGATCCTTACGACTTACAGAGGAACGAAACACTTAGGAACCCTTATGATTCCTAAGGAGAAAATACACCTACAAGATCTCCACGACTTGCAGGGAAAAATGCCTTCACGAGACCCTTACGGCTCATGAAGTCAAAAGCCTTAGCCGACAGGACCCTAACCCTGGTCGTTAAGCCTCCTTTGTTCGACAACGACAGAGGCAAATGATGATCCGCTCCTGGTAATATCCCAGTTGTAGCGGTGCTGATGCCGAAATCGGTGTCCAATTTCAGGTCTACAGCGAAAAGCCAATAGGCCGCTCATGCATACGAAATAGCCGAAATGATAGGGCAACTTGCAATAAAAAGCAGCAAGTAAAATGTATGCATGCAAAATAGCCGAAATGATTGGGCGACTCGTAATAAAAAGCAACGAGTAAAGATAAAATAAAATAAATAGCCGAAATGATTGGGCACCGCGAAAAATAGCCGAAATGATTGGGCAATCGCAACCTTCGCGATATAAAGCTGAAATGATAGAGCATCGCGGAAATAAAATAAAAAGAAGAAATGATAAAACTTCGGCCCTACGGTTAAGATCACATCGATCCCTGTATACAATCCAAGGGCGTAAACAAAGAAGGGACCATACTTCCCCAGCAGATTCCGTCAAACGACGAAGCCAAACCTCAACGGTTCGTTCCAACCGAAGAAGCCAGTGACTTCAACAAAAATCCTCGACTCACGGATACAAACACTCCTTGACGAGAGCCTTCTGATCCGCGTCGACTCGTAGAGCCACCAGCGCCTCCGTGGGAACCCTCGACTCGTTTCAAACCCCAAGGACACAAATAATCCTTGGCGCTTGGGAAACAAATAATCCCTCGCAAAACTTCTCAACTCACGGATACAAACACTCCTTGACGAGAGCCTTCTGATCCGCGTCGACTCGCAGAGCCACCAGCGCCTCCGTGGGAACCCTCGACTCGTTTCAAACCCCAAGGACACAAATAATCCTTGGTGCTTGGGAAACAAATAATCCCTCGCAAAACTTCTCAACTCACGGATACAAACACTCCTTGACGAGAGCCTTCTGATCCGCGTCGACTCGCAGAGCCACCAGCGCCTCCGTGGGAACCATCGACTCGTTTCAAACCCCAAGGACACAAATAATCCTTGGCGCTTGGGAAACAAATAATCCCTCGCAAAACTTCTCAACTCACGGATACAAACACTCCTTGACGAGAGCCTTCTGATCCGCGTCGACTCGCAGAGCCACCAGCGCCTCCGCGGGAACCATCGACTCGTTTCAAACCCCAAGGACACAAATAATCCTTGGCGCTTGGGAAACAAATAATCCCTCGCAAAACTTCTCAACTCACGGATACAAACACTCCTTGACGAGAGCCTTCTGATCCGCGTCGACTCGAAGAGCCACCAGCGCCTCCGTGGGAACCATCGACTCGTTTCAAACCCCAAGGACACAAATAATCCTTGGCGCTTGGGAGACAAATAATCCCTCGCAAAACTTCTCAACTCACGGATACAAACACTCCGTGACGAGAGCTTCTTTGATTCACATCTCGGGCAGTAAGAATTCAAAAACTTGCTTCCTGAACAATGGGACCCTGCAAGTCAATCCTAAATGGTCTCTTGCATACTATCCACGGGTCTCACTCTCTAAAGTCGATTCTCGACAAAGAGGGAAACAACCGCTTACGAGCCCTCTCGACTCGTAAGAGGGGCGATGGAATCCTGCAAGTCAATCCTAAATGGTCTCTTGCATACTATTCACGGGTCTCACTCTCTGAAGTCGATTCTCGACAAAGAGGGAAACAACCGCTTACGAGCCCTCTCGACTCATAAGAGGGAGAAATTCTCTCATAAGATCCTTTCGACCTATGAGAGAAAACCACACTTGGGAATCCTCACGATTCCTAAGGAGAAAATCCACTTACGAGATCCTCTCGATCCGTAGGGAGAAAAGTCTCTATGAGACCCTCACGGCTCATAGAGTTGAAAAGTCTTAGGCAGCAAATCCGAACCTGCGGCCTAAGCCATCGCTATCTCTCGAAGAAAACAAGAGGCTTACTCTATTACCTGTCAATCATGTTTATCAAGACAGCATGCTGATAATAAGAGAAGGGAGAAAGCAAAGAAATGATACAAGACATTGCAAAAAAAATGTGTATCTTTATTTATTAATTCAATCAAGTACATGGCGAATCGTACAAAAGAATAAAGAATGTATACATCTTATTCAAAAAAGAAAATTACAAGTATATTGATGCAAGGGCAGCTACTGGGGAGGGAGCGTCTTGCACAGATGTAGCAATCGCTCGCATATCTCCTTCCACGCCTTCTCCTGCTCGGCTACCACCGTCAACTCTGCCTCCACTTGGGCTCGTTGCCGCAAGACCGATGCAAGCTGCTCCCTCACGACTTGATAAGCAGCCTTCCGACTTGGGATGTTGCGCTCAGCCACGTCAAGCTTCCGCTTTAAGTTTAGCCCATGGGAGATGCGCTCCAAGAGACCCTCAAAGATAGTCTTCACTTGGACAGCATTTGCCTCAACCTCAGCGCGCAGATGGGCCGTTTCGTTCGAGGTCTTTTGGCATTCCCTTAGTCTTTGAGCTGCTTCTTGCTCCAAGTGGCGGGAGTGCGAAGTGCTTTGCTCGAGCCAAGTTGTCGAGCTAAAACTTCGGGAGAAGGGCGTGTCAACTCCAGCCGGTACAGACAGGCATCGATCTCCCTGCAGTGATTAACCCAAGATTCAACGACGCCTTCGTCGTGAAAAGTTACGAGCGCCGCTAACATTGGGTTAACATCCACAGCGAAATCTACAGCAGAAGGGAGAGCGTCCATGCTGAGCTCTTCGATATACCCGCTCAGCATACCTAGACTCATCACAGCACCCTTTGAAGACGGACGTCTCAAAAAGGGGCCTGCCGGTGAAAGGACGCGAGCCTCGAAGGGGACCAGAGCCGGAACAATAGCTGCAAAACAAAATAGGGGTTAGACGATGGTTCAAAAGATGTTGAAGGGTTACCAAAAGGAAATTTACTATACCAGGTACAGCGGACGGCAAAGCTGGAAGGGCCGGTAGCGCGGCAGGTCTTGCATCCCCTCCTTCGATTTGTGGCACTGCAATAAAGAAAAGGAAAAGTCAGAAATTATCCCATTGCTAGAAAAAAGGGGGTAAATAAAGATATTATGGTGAAAGTATACTCACCGGCGCCACTAGAGGGAGAAGCGAGTTCGGACGGGAAAGAGAAGTGTGGGAGCAACACTTGATATAAATGATCAAAAAGCGCTCCTGCAAAGGCACAATGGTGTAACATTAGTAAAAAAGCCGCATTTTTGAAAGATTAATGCATGAGTCGTGAATCCATACCTTCCAACATCCGTGACGGCACAAGGGAAAACGGGGAAGTGCCCACCGCCAAAGCAGTAGTTGACGGTGCTCCCTCAAGCAATGGAGCGTCGGCACTGGCCGCACCTGCAAAGACAAGCTTGTTAGAAGAGATTGCAAGATATATATAAAAAAAGGGGGGAGACGATGGTAACCCGAAACTTACCCGACGAACTGCCAGCCGAGACGGAGGCAATTCCTTCCTCCACTGACATCAGGCCACCACCCTTAGCCTCATCACCTGACTCGATGGGAGCCGTTGTTGTGCTCGCAAGCCCGGGAGACGGCAAGGAACCATATGCAGGGAGGGCTATGATTGGAGTGTTGCCAGATTCCAGAGAAGGAGCGGCTGGCTCCTCCTCAGGAATCGTGGCCACCTCACCCACTACTCCTTCGGGTCCTACGGTCACAGTTGCCTCATCCATCGGCACCGCGACATCTCCAGCCTCAAGCGCCTCGATTTCTACTGCCTCCGGCTCGACAATCATCTCACCTGCCGCCATTTCAGATGCGGCATCGATGACCTTCTCGGCAGCGAAGTCTTCAACTTCTATTTCAGGCGCCGCGGCCCCGATGACGTTGCTCACTGTCGGCTCAGGTTCAGCAGGCGCCGCCTCCTCCGCTCCCCGGGGTTCGACGGTCTCCGCTTCCCCCTCAGTCGGACTTGGCCCTGCAAAGAGGAGTGCGTATGAGTCAACGATTTGATAATTCTTACAACAAAGTTCTGAAAGAAAAGTTACCTGAAGAGGATTTATCGTTTGCATCCCGGACCGTGCGCACCACCTGCCTATAAGCTGTAGACAGGGCGGCAGGGGCCTCTTCAGAAGGAGTGTCGGCACGAGGAATAGTGCTAGGACCCGCTCCTGCGGCCAGAGCAGCTCTGCGCGCCTTAGCTTCGCGTCTTGACCGCTTCCGCTCCTCTCGAGCCGATGAGACAGATGCCATCAGAGCCTCCTTAAGGGAGGCTTCTTCGCCCGTATACAGGGATGCCTCTAGATTCTTCAAGGCGTCCCTCGTCGCTCTATCAAGCTGAGGCTCTTGTGGCAACTGCAGCAAAGCCGGGACTTCGATGACGGGCTTGGGAAGGATCCTCGCGTCGATTAATACAACCCCTGCAAAGAAACAAAAGAAGGTCAGGTTGACTATCATAAAAAGACAACAAACTTTCCTTATAAAAGAGAAAGAGGTAAAACATACCGACGCTTGCTAGGGTACGCTTCTCCTCCTCCTCTTGGAAGGTTTTCAGGGAGGCAGCGATAGCCTCTTCAGTAGAAGCGCCTGTTAAAAATGGAGCAAATGTTAGTTAAATACAATGATACAAAGTGCAATGAAGTAATAAATAACGCGTCTGATGATTACCGGACTCAGCGAGTTTGCTCAACATCGCTTCAAGCCTTGCCGATCGCTCCGAAGCTGCAATGGCGGCAGCTAAATTGGTGTCCTCAGGGTCCACCACAAAACCCTCATTGCTGCCGTACTCGCATATGGCCTCGGTAGGGTGAGCCGTGGGCTCTAAGTTAAGGATCGCGTCGAGGGATAAGGTGGACTTCTTCTTCTTCTGTTCGCCAGCCTTGGATCCACTCGGAGCAGCTTTGCGCTTTCCAGTTTTGGCAGTCACTTTCGGGCGGCGAGTCCCGATGTCCGCTCCTGCACCCGACTCCGGCGATGCCGCTTTAACCGTCTTGGTCGGAGCACGGGGCGCCGTTGGTGCATCCACCGTAGTAGACAGTGGCAATCCACGCGGAGGGGCCAACACGCGTGGTCGATCAACTCCGTCATCTTTCATCGGAGGGATAACCTGAACCCTGGGCTGCAAGGGAGCCTTGCGATCGCCGCCGGGAGGCGCAACCCTACGATCGACCAGTAGGCGTTTCTCCATCAAGATGATTGGACCCATCGCGTGCGCGTACCAGGCCACATATGAATTGAGTATCTTAGGGGTACAGCTGGGCTCACTGATAAAAAAGTAGGAGTCTGTATTGAGCCGGATGAAGTGATGCATCGCATTCCGTACCCCCTCCGGGCCGACTGCAGGTGTTCCCAAGAAGGCTTCCAACGGGACCCCTTGGTTGTAACTCGATTGCCAGGAAAATCGATGCGGGTTATACCTCATAAAGAGGGCCGTTTCATTTTGCCTAAATACCAAGTAGCCCGGCCGAATGGAGTAAAGGTGGAGGATTTCCCGAGCCTTCAACACAGAAACACCGCCCTTAAAGTCATCACGCAGCGACACCACCGACTTAGTGGTCTCAGAACCCGTGGTAATGACCTTATCCACGAAAGAGGTCTTCGCCCCGACTAGATGCGAACGCAGAAGCAATCCCCTAGACTCCCGCGGAGGTGCAAACACAATGGAAGCCCCGACCAATCGCATGATTCTTGGAAGTCTGAATCTCTCAAAGAATGGAGGAGTTTTATGGGCACCAAACACTCCTCGAACATGCAGCTCCATCCAAGAAGTGAAGTAGTGCATCGGGAAGTTAGAAGGCTGTACCCCAGGCTCATTAGCGTCCGCCGCTACGCTAAGTCCATTGTAGAGGTAAGCCAACCCGGCGATCCCCACTGATAACTGCAGACCGGCCACCATTCGATGCGCCGGGTAAAAGACAGAAGACCGCATAAGACGTGGGTGCATGGGAAGCGCGAAGCTGCACAGCCATAGACCTAAGAACCCTATGAAGAAGGTCTCCTCATCCATGCCAGGAACGGCGATCTCTGAGAAAGGGACGCTAGCAGTGCCGGGAAGGTAAAAACTTCGCTGATCAATTTCCGATGAAGGTCGGCGGTCCAGGCCGAAACCAAAAGGGTCAGTAAGTTGGGCGAACTTCTCACCCTGCTCTGATAAAAATTCCGGGCGAATAAAACGAGCAATGAAGTCCGCGAAACTAACGCCCCGGTCGCCCAATTCCAAATGAAGCTCCTCGTAAATCTCCAATACCTTCACCAGGCCCGGATGCTGATGCTGAATGGCATTTTCCGGAGTTAAGTCGAATACCACCTGCTTGGTGGCAAAGACGTACTCGTCAGGAGGAAGCAGCTCTTCGTAGTGCTCCCCCCTCGCCGGTAAACCTGAGAGTTCAACGAATTCCTCTAGAGAAATGGAAACTTCCATATCCGCGGTCAGGAAAGTATGTGTGGGGATATTCCATTGTTCAATGAAGGCCTTTGTCCACCACGTTGGAGGAGTAGGATACTCGAAAAGCGAGACGTAGACGGCGGAGTATAAACCAATCTTCGTCAGGTGAGCTCTTTTCGCCGCTAAAATGTACCGGGCCCATGGCAGGTATCCAGCAAGCGGTCGCGGATTCAATCCAATGCTGTAAGCCTGTCCCCAAGGGCGTGCTTCACCCTGACAGATTCGCCTTCCCAAGATATCTATGGCCGGCGGCGGCTGCACCGGAATAGCGCCGATTGCAGGCTGGAGGAGGTCGTCTGAATTCCAATTTTTAACCTCCACGGCATACTCCACCGGGGGTTTGTCCGCATAGGGGATCGTAACTATAGGTTCGGAAGGCGAGGCGGAACTAAAACTGCGACGGCCTTGGATAATCTGACTGTACCACCTTCCCCATAGGTGAAGTCTCTTGCACTCAGGATCGTGATCTTTAATCAAGGCGAACACTACCCGGTCCACTGGTGCATGTGGGAACCCTCCTTCTGAGCGAACGAAGGGAAAAGACAAGTCGTCAGACATCTTTTCTGCATAAAATATATATATATATCATTAGTGGCCTGACGCTTAACATTTAAAAAATAATAATGTGTATAATAAAAAATAATAATAAATAAAAATCTTGCTCCACACTGTGATGCAGTGGGTAGGGGACCAAAGGGGGACCCACAAAATCAAGATGACGGCGCATCATTTGATGAGACAATCCCACCATTGGATGAGACTATCAGTCAATAAAAAAGACCCCCAAGAGAATATCCTCATTGGGGGGATCCCTAGAGACAAGGAGAAAATCTCCTCTTTTCAGAGCAAAGCTCTGCCACAGAGTGACATTTGTCAAACTCCTGTTTCAAAGGAATACAACTTCTTAAAAAAGAGCCTAGCTCTGTAGTAGTAATAAAAATTTATAACTCCTAAGAATTAAAATTTTGGGATCTTAAAGATCCATGGAAACTTTTAAAAAAAGTTTTCTAGTTGATCTGTGAGCAGGGCTCTGTTCATGGGTTAAAACCTAGGAACAGAGTCTCTGTAAATTTTGAGAGCAAGGCTCTGTTGAAGAAACCCCAAAGGGGTTTCCTTTAGATCGAAGATCTATGAGAGCAAGGCTCTGTTGAAGAAAACCCAAAGGGGTTTCCTCTAGATCAAAGATCTATGAGAGCAAGGCTCTGTTCATTAAATTTAATTTAAATTAAATTAATTTAATTTTACCTAGAATGGTTTTAAGGTTAGAACTTGGGAGTTCTTAGGGAAATCACAAGAGCAAGGCTCTGGAAGTTCTCAAGTAAGAGCAAGGCTCTGAAATTCGAATTCTTGAAAGTGGTAAAGAATTACCAAGGACCAAGGGTCCTATTTATAGGCGCCTGCGCCTGTTCACTTGACCCCTCGATCCGACGGTCAGGATCTTGCCACCGCTGCACTCACGCGCGCGCCACGTGAGCGCAACGGTGGGGGGGCATCTGTTTCCCCCAATCAGAGCAAGGCTCTACTTAAATTTTGAAAATTCAAAATTCGAAGCAACGCTTCGGTTCCCGTGCGCAGCGCGCAATTTGCCACAAGGCGGAAATTGATTCGGCAGCGTAACGCCCAAGACAATGCGTCCAATCAGAGCAAGGCTCTTCAGAAAACATAATTAAGACTTAACTGCGCAAACGCATGGCAGCGCGACACGTGTCTGCGCAATCGCAACTGCGTAAGCGCACGGATGCGCGACACGTGTCTGCGCAGTTGCGCAATCGCAACTGCGCAAGCGCACGACAGCGTGACACGTGTCTGCGCAGTTGCGAAATCGCAACTGCGTAAGCGCACGACAGCACGACACGTGTCACGCGCTGGTGAGTTGCGCAGCAACAGAATGAAAATTTAAGTAAATCTTTTCTGTTCTTCTGTAAAATAGAGACCCTTGGATCAGAGATCCAATGGTGGGAAAATTCCCAAAATTATTCAGGAAAGATCTTGATAACAAATTCAACAAATTTGTGAGCACTATAAATAAGACCCCAGACCTCATTCAAATCATCATCAAGAGAAGAA
Source organism: Agapanthus africanus (assembly GCA_030015575.1). Taxonomy (NCBI): domain Eukaryota; kingdom Viridiplantae; phylum Streptophyta; class Magnoliopsida; order Asparagales; family Amaryllidaceae; genus Agapanthus; species Agapanthus africanus. The sequence goes on along the minus strand of JASDDO010000031.1, from coordinate 84,559,955 downwards.
TTAACTTCTGGCAAAAAAAAGAAGAGAAAGAACTCTTGAAGATTATTCAAGAACAAAAAAAAAGAGGTAAAAACTTCTTTTGGAAGAAGAGAAAGAGAAAAATCTCTGAAGAACAGAGGATAAAAAAAATGAATAATTAAATAAAAAAGAAATAAATAGTGCCTTGCACTTGATATGAACCCTTGGTTCTGTGAAATCAGGGAAGACAAGAAGAAAAACTTGTTTTTCTTTGATCCAAATTTAGATCAAAAGTGCTATGCACTTTTGTTCTTAACTCTTGAAAATTTCTTGGGGTTTTGCACAGATTCAACCCATTATTTAAAAGGGCCTGGCCCAAATCAAATTGCAATAATGAAAGGGCAAAGCCCTGTTTGGAAAATTCTTGAGTTTCTGCAGCTCATTATTTAAAAGGGCCTGGCCCAAATCAAATTGCAATAATAAAAGGGCAAAGCCCTGTTTGGAAAATTCTTGAGTTTCTGCAGCTCATTTTTTAAAAGGGCCTGGCCCAAGTCAAATTGCAAGATAATAAAAGGGCAGAGCCCTGTTTGAATTGATTCTTTCAGTCAGGCAAAGCCTAAAATAAATAAAAAAATTGGACTTAACCCAATCCTGGCTGTAAGTCCTTGAATTAAATTGATTGAGCAAAATGGCTCTCTTAAACCAATTCACGACCGGTTCGAGGGTACATCTCCGAACTCCTTTGACATCCGTCGTTGTAATTCCTCAACGACGTCAAAGAGGTGACGGGTCCCAACGACCATACATCGATATGGACTGCGGGGTCCTTAAACTCGTGGACCGAAACGTCCTTAAACTAATATTGGACCGAAACGTCCTTAAACTAATATCGGACCGAAACGTCCTTAAACTAATAGCAGACCGAAACGTCCTTAAACTAATATCGGACCGAAACGTCCCTAAACTAATATCGGACCGAAACGTCCCTAAACTAATGTTGGACCACCACGTCCCTAAACTGGCGATGGACCGCTACGTCCTTAAACTGGCAATGGACCGCCACGTCTCTAAACTGGCACAATAGGGCCCAAACGCTCTTTTGTTGGATCTAAACGGTCCCGTCTAAGTTGATCTTAACCCCAAATACGGTTAACGTGTCCTTAGATATTCAAATAAACGATAAAACTCCAAATCAACTTGGGTTCAAGGGTACACCTCTGAACTCCTCTGACGCCTGTCGTTGTAATCCCTCAACGATGTCAGAGAGGTGACGAGTCCCGACAACCAGATAATTAAATCAATCACTACGTCAGGTCGATCTTAGTCTAAAACAGGACTAACGTATCCTTGACGAACGTTTAAGTTGGTCTTAGCCGCAACGCGGCTAATGCATCCTTAAACTAAAAACACCAAACCCAAATCTAACTAAATACGGATTTGGACTAATCCACGTCCTACGGGTGACGACATCACTCAGTCTCCGTATACAATCCACGGGCAACCACGAACAAAACAAACACACACGACACGAAGTGAAATTCTGGAGAAGGAGAAAGTTGTTACCGCGATGCGGTAGCGTAATTAACTGCAGGGGCTTGCGCCTGCAGGGAAGAGTGTCCCCACAATCAAAAACCCCTCACCCTGAGGGGGAATCTGACGAAGTCTGCTACATCGGCCGCATCCGTCTAAACCTCCGATACACGGTGCCATAAATCAACTTGGCATCTTCGGAGAGGTGGACGGATAAAACCAAATAGCATCTGCCCCGAACCCCAGGCAACGGACGCGAAGTCCGGGCCGCCGTTCGGAGGGGAACAGATATGATCATGACCTACTGCCGGCGTATTGACTAGTCTTAGTGTCCCACACAGGAGTTTCCTAGCTCAGGCGAAACGATGTGGTGTGCATATGAGATATGCGCGGGACCAGATTGAATGCGAGTATGTGATACCGTATGTTAATCGGGCGTTTTTCTATTGGTCGGGTCGTATGTGATATGACCGGTTTGTTAAATCAAGTGTTCATTTAACATTTGACTTTTAGTTTAATTCTTTATTTAAACCCTTTTCTTTGTTGAAGATATATGCATGCATATATGCACATGTTGATGTGCATGGACACATACATACATTGTATCATGGTTGTTGATACAAAGGAGATGGCAATAGAAGACTCACATGGTTCAATAATACACAAACACACACACACACACACACACACACACAGAGATATATATATATATATATATATATATATATATTGTATTTGGATAAAAAGGCAAATGGAAATTAAATCATTAATGGGTTTTTCTACACACTTCTTTACTTTGACCTAGCTTTAACCCATAGTTTACTTTTCATTTGGACTTTAACCCAAATGGAAAATATCTATATATTATTGTACCATGGTTTGTGATGAGAGAAATAAAATATATATACTTTCTTTTCTCATTTATTCATTAAGCTTAATCATTATCTTTTGAAAAAAGATTTTGTCATTTCCTTCTTCTTCCTCCAAGCTCTCTTGAGTTTTCTTTTGAGTGAGGTTGAGAAAAATAAAGGGTTTTGATTAGAGAATACAAACCACCTCGTCATTCTACACCTCTCTAGCCCATTTGTGTAGGATGTTTTGCTATACTTCTTTGAAAGATCAAGTAAAGAAAGGAGCTTTGGGCAAAGGGACTTCGGGTGGATCATCGTGGACAAGGAAGGTTGCTAGCGATCCGTTCCAAACTCTCAAAGGTCCAAGGAGTCACCAAGGGAAGACTACAAAGGTTGTAATTTCTTCACTTAGTGTTTAAAAGTTCTTTGTATGTGATGCAATTTGTTGTTACCCTAAACTATTCTAGTTATGATTCATGGTTTGTTTGCTTTGCACCTCTCTAAAATTTTAAGATGGAATGTGTGATGCTTCCATACACTAGACTAGGTGCAAGGGAAACCCAACAGAAACCCCTCCTATCGCTCACTGTCTCCATGTGATTCGGGACTGTACCCAAAGTCCAACTATTTGCATGACTCAATAGAGCCGTGGTAGGGAGGAAATCAAAGAACAGTGGGAACCACACAAGGCACTATGACGATCTTGAGTCTACATACTAACCTATACAAGTGTCACCAGAGAACTGCTATCTGACAATAGGTATATATACCATCTAGGAGTTCTCGGCGAGTCCTGTTTGGTGTACCCATTCTCCAATGAGCACATGTGTACAATCTTTGATGTCAAACACCAATGGATATGGGATCATCCATCGCCCTCCAAGGGTCAAGAAACGCACACACTAGTCTACTCTGGTAATATCGATGCCCTATCTCGATATACCCTCAACTAGGAACAATTAAAGGATATGCTTGTAGACCGCCCAGGCCCCACTAGTATGATCTCCATCATAATCCTGGTAGTCAAGTATAATCCTAAGGGATTCATCAACATGTATATAAAGATATGAACTACAACACATCACACGTTAAGATGAAGACAAACTAGATTGCATAATATCATTTCGAGCAAAGATTGTTTCTGTACATATACATGCCTCTAGGGCATACATATCTAACAGAAGCTTGCGTCGTTTCCCTCAGGTGGATCATCGTAGATGGAGGAAGACGGGCAACCAAACTCGATCCAGATTACCACTAGGAGCTTAGGAAGATGGTTAAAGACTGAAGGACACGGATCAACTCGGTATAACCATTCTTATCTCTTTTATTAGCTTGTTAGTTTAGGGTTTAGGGTAAATCCGGGCATCGCGTCATGGTAGCACCAGTTTAGAAAATTTTTGTTCCGCATTTGGCCACGGTTTGATGGTCGGGGCGCTGCCGTAACCCAAAGTATTGTATGTTGTCTGGTGTCCATTAGGACAAAGGGGTTGGTACTCGAACTATATTATGTTTACTCATGACTTCTCCAGTTCTGGACAAGTATTTCGTTGAAATGCAAGATCCAGATATTGAGAAGTTATAGGTATAAGAATAAAGAAGAGAACCATTTGTTGGAAGTATTAGGATTCTTCGAGGTAGTCGAAGATGTAGATACTTGTGTTTGGTATTCCGTTGATAGTAATGGTTTTTTAGAACTTGCTTCTCTTTCAAGTTACTTATATATAGATGCACTCCTAGTTGAGTTATACCGATTGGCCTCCTTCCATTTGGTTGATATGCACTGGAGACAGCTGCATGATTTTGAATCTGGTTCTAATTAAATTGGTGCTTTTGCTTCTATATTGGATATATATAGAATCAATTTATATCTTAACGATGTTAAGGTATAGGGAGTTGTCCGGCTGATGCTTAAAACCAGAATCCGGATAAACTCGAGGCACGTTTCAGTAATGGCAGATTGTGGGTTATCCAAGGCTTTGAGGAGGGGTAACTTTCTACTATCAGGAAGATCAATAGTGATATTGTTCTTAACTCGCCACAGTTTTAGTAAAATGGATTTTTTCATAAAACAGAAGTGGGAGTATGGTAGAACTGGAAGTGATTCCAGAACCACAAAAGATTACTGAAAATTTAATAGAACCTAAGGATTAAATTAGATTTGACATTCCATTAGCCACTCCGCAGATTTAGTGGGTAACTTCAGGTACCTGAGAGGTACTTCGGTCATCTCAAAGACGGTGACAGGGAGGTTCTTGTTTACCCAGACCTGTCATTGCTGTTGTTATAGACTATAAAACCCGGTAGGAGGATGAGTATAGCGACGTTCTAAACTAGCTTTAGAAGTGCAGGTGTATATGACTCTGTCAGAGGGTTGTTGTAGTCAGTGGGAGCAGCGGAAGCATAGTGGCAAGTAGCTTATGTCTATTTATAGACTAAAGCAGGTATAGCGGAAATTGATCATCTATTTTTGACAGTCATAGGCTTTGACTTCATCAGAATAGGAGATGGATCTGGTAAGAAGGTAGTAGGATGTGATGTCCTAGTATTTGGGATGACATGCACTTTATAGGAAGTGAAATTCCTATACTATGATCGGTTATACTGTGGTTGTCACACAGTTGTTTCTCCACATAGGACATGGATATAATATTAGGGTTTCTGGTTACTAGATCTATGGTTTTAGATCTAGATTTGGAAAGTTTCCTAATTTGGGTACTTGACACTATTCTGAAGTGTTTTAGAATGGGCGGCCCCTGGCATGGTAGTGTACCTGCAGGTGATGGAGTCACCATCTCTAAAGATGTCTTACAGACTAAAGGGGAGAGGGATCTGCATGATTAGCATATCACTTGCTTAGGCAATTGAGTTAATCATGAAATATCAAGTACCACACCAGATGTTGTTTTTGCACTAGCTGCAATAAACATATATTAATCCAATCCTGGAGAAATGTAGGGAAGCAGTTTATGAACATAAATAGATGTTCTAGGGATATGGTAACGGCAGCCTCCTTCAGGAGACGGTTATCATTTCAGGCTTTCAAGATGATCTGGATGACAGAGTGGCTGTCTGAGTTAAAGTTTTTCCCTCTTCTGAAGGACAGTATGTTTGACAGGTGGTCCAAGCAAATACTGAGGAAGGCATGGCGCAGGATACTGATTAAATTCAGTGGATGATACGGTTTAAGAAGTTTGCTGAATTTGGAGTTCATTTATCAACTGGGTCCCATCAGATATCCAGACAAATTCTAAGACAAGGTATTGCTCATTTCGGGAGATGGTTATTCTCCGCGAAGTTGAGATTTAGAAAGATAAAGATAGAAACACTGGAGCGGATCTACTCACTGAGGCTATTTCTCGAACATAATAGTTTCAAAAACGAGCTTTGCGAAACTGCTTAGTAGAGAAGTTGGGTGTTCGGTATCACACGAGCTGTGCGTATGCGACACCGCAATAATTGTCCCTAAGTGCAAGTGGGAGATTGTTGGTTATAGTGCCCTCAAGGCAATTATCGTAGTCGCAAGCAGGGGATTATGATGATTGAGGGAGGACCTATACCGGTAGAACAGTCTTACTCAAAATGATAGTATGCAATATTGTTTATCTTTATCATCACTATTACATATTGATAGAGCCCATAGGATTCTTGCTTGACTACCAGTATTATGATGGAGATCATATACGTGGGAGCTGGAGGTCTATAAGCACATCCTTAAATGTCCCTAGTAGTAGGAGTTTTGAGACTGGGTATCGATAATCCAGAGTAGACTAGTGTATACTGATCGAGACCCCGACGAGGGGCGGTGGCCAGGTCTCACAAGCCATTGGTGTTAGTTTGTTCACCTAAGATAGTATACAGGTGCTCATTGGGTTATGAGTACACTGGACGGACTCGCCGGGAACATGCTAGTTGGTACTATACCTATTGTCAGATAGCAGTTTCCAGGTGACATGTGTACAGGTTAGTCTGTCGACCTGAGATCGTCATTTGTCTCGTGTGAGTTCCCACTGTGCTTTGATTACTACCCTACCACGGCTCAAAGGAGTCGTGCAAACAGGATTTAGTTGGGTATAGTCTCGAGCCACATGTAGGTAGTGAGCGGATTGTCGAGGATTCGCCTCTCTCGGTATTGGGGGTTGATGTCGCGCAGTGCATGGGTGGCCATCACTAGAAATTCTTGGCCAAGATAGTCGAGAATTACTAATCTATGATCGGTAGTTTCTCATGTGGTGATGGATTTCATACCGATACGAATTATCAAGTTATTAGGGGTCTGACTTTATCCACCCCCTAGACTCAATATGCGATACTCATAGACGAACAGACCGAACTGTACGGATATTGTCACTGTCAGGCTCAGCAGGGGTTTGGATGAGTTTGCTCGTCAGCCTTCCTTTCGCTCAATACCTGGGTAGCCGTTACGTACAGCTAGTGCCGCTGACATGCTTGTGGTTAAACCCACTGCCAGCGTATTGAAGAGTCTTTAGAGTCCCATACAGTGGGTTTTCACGGTTTAGGCGATATGGTGTAGATAATGTATGTTGGTACATACAGGTGTCCGATTAAATATGTGTACAGGCTGTACAGACTTTAATCGGACGGTTGATAATACTAGCGGCTTAGGATTAAGCCGGATTATTAAATCAGGTTTTGATTTAATAATTTATATATGTATTTATATTCTAGTATTATTGTTCACTATTCATTTTCTCTCTTGGCTATTCGTATTTTTGTACGAATACGCGTATATGTATTTCAATACGTATACCGGGTTGCATTCCGTATTTATACGGAATGTTTTCTAGAAGATGTCCACCTCATTAATTAATTTTCTTTTTAGAAAATCATTTTGGAAATGAGGTGGAAGGTGAGTTGGCATGAGCATGGTGAGGCATGTAGAGAGGTATGGGCATTGGAATTGTTTATTGCAAATTGAGATGAGATATTTTTCCATTGCATGAGAGAGAGAAGGAGGGAAGCCACTAGTTTTTAGGGTGGGCCTTGGTCATTTTTTTCTTCACTTGCTTGCTTGCATTCTCTACTCACTTCAACACTTAGCCATTTCTTGAGTTGCTCATGCCACATGTTTCCTCACCTCCTTCATCTTCTTGAGTTGCTTTTTTTAGCATTGTGATGAGAGGAAAATTATAGTGAAACATTCCTACACCTCCACTCTCCATTACTAGCAACCTTGGAGCGTCGGTTACCTCGCTTGGCGAGGTTGAAGCTTGCGCCGTTTCCCTTAGGTGGATCATCGTAGATGGAGGAAGACCGACAACCAAACTCGATCCAGACGACCACTAGGAGCTTGGGAAGATGGTTAAAGACCGAAGGACACGGATCAACTCGGTATAACCATTCCTATCTCTTTTATTAGCTTGTTGGTTTAGGGTAGATCCGGGCATCGGGTCATGGCAGCGCCAGTTTAGAAATTTTTTGCTCTGCATTTTAGCCACGGTTTGATGGCCGGGGCGCTGCCGTAACCCAACATTCCTCAGTATCCGCTTGGACCACCTGTCCAAACTGCTGCCCCCCTCAGAAGAGGATATAACTCTGACAGTCACTCTGTCATCCAGGTCACCTTGGAAGCCTGGAATGATAACCGTCTCCCGAAGGAGGCTGCCGTTACCATATCCCTAGAAAATCCACTTATGTTCATAAACTGCTTTCGAACATTTCTCCAGGATTGGATTAATATAAACTTATTGCAACTGGTGAAAAAACATCTGGTGTGGTACTTGATATCTCATGATTGACTCAATTTCCTAAGCAAGTGATATGCCAATCATGCACATCCCTCTCCCCTTTAGTCTGTAAGACACCTTTAGAGTGGGTGACTCCATCACCTGCAGATACACCACCATGCCAGGATTCGTCCATTTTAAAACACCTTTAGAATAGTGTCAAAGTACCCAGATTAGGAAACTAACCAAATCTAGATCTAAAACCATAGATTTAGTTACCAGAATGCCTAATATATTATCCATATCTAATATGGAGAAACCACTGTGTAATATTTCAAAAAAATAAAATATTATTTTTGGGAATTTTTATAATTTAATATTATTTTATTGAATATTTTAATATTTTGGTATAATTAAATACAGAAAAAATTTGGAAAAATTATGGAAAATTCTAAAATGGGGTATTTACTGGAATTATGCCATTTTTAAGTTTTTATGATTAGTTATATGCTAATTTAGTGCTAATCGCGATTAAAAATCGCTAATCGGTTTTTTAGCATTTTCGTGCAAAACATGCACATATCATTTTTCTTACACATGTGCATTTTTCCACATATTTCTTTTGGGGTTACTATTCTAGTGAGAAGGGTTTAGAGAGGAAAGAAATGGAAAATAAAAAGAAATGGAAAAGGATTTTTATATGAGGTATGGTGTGAGAGAGAGAGAGGTATGGGCTTGTTTGACCAAAGACTTAGCCATTCTCTTCATTCTTCCTCTCATTTTCTCTCTCCCTCTTCCCCTTCTCCTGCTGCTGCTGCTCCTTCATCTCCCTCCCCTCTTCAAGCCCCAAATCATCTCACAAACATCACCAAAACCATACCTCCATTTCATTAAAAGTGTGCACAAGCTCAAGATCTACACATTGGACCAAGGAAGCAAGGATTTTGGCCACTAGGGGCAACTCAAGAATTTTCTTGAGCTGCCAAATGAGGTATTTTCTGGACCTTAAAGCTTAGTTTATGCATTACCTTTACCCCATGTTTAGATTGAACCGATATTGTTTGATTTGTGGACTTAAGGAAAAACCTAGTTAGGGTTTGAGGAAATTTTGTGTTGTGATATAAAATTGAGCTCAGTAGAGGCTACACCAACACCCTAGTGCATAAATTGAGACCCAAACCTGAGACTTAAGACCCGGAGTACGGATTTAGAAACCGATATCGGAAAATTTGTGGAATCTGTGAAGGTTATTTGGGATCTGCTATCAACCCGAGACTCTGAAAATATTTTTGGTTGGACAGTGGTATGTGCAGGCACCCAGGAAGCTACCACCAGAACCCTAGCCCCTACCTCCTATTCCCGGCCGCAAATTTATCCATTCTGGCAGCAATTTGCGGCCAGACCATGGTGGATGTGCCTCGTTTTGGTTTTGGTGCCCCCTTATCAGTAGATTAGATCCCTGGTATGTGTAGATTTGTCTAATTTGACCTAGGGTGAAATCTAGGACCCTTTTCTCCAGTTGTTGTTTTGATTTTGTTTCTGTATTTCGTATTTTGAATTCTGGAATTGTGTATCTGTGTTTTACCTCGACTATTTGGCGTTTATACGACGATATCGAGGATTGATTGATGGTTTTGAAGGCGTGCCCATATGTTCTAACCTATAGGCCCCTTATCGTATCGTTTTGGGTTTCGTATGCCGTGTTAGCTTTGATTTGGTTTTAATACGCATTTACGATACTTTGACGTGTAGGTACCCCATGAAGACTTCGGGACGACAAGCAAGCGCGTGGCGACGTTGACAAATGAAGACGCAAAGTGAGTAGATTATATCTACGAGGGAAGTCGGGTGGATGGCGTATAGCACCCCCGCAGTCCTTAGTTGATATAATGTATATATATTATATATAATAGTTATAGTGTGTCATGGATATTGTGTTAGGTGTATTATGGATAGTTTAGGGTTAGAAGTAACCTAGTGTAGTTCATAGTCGCGAACCCTAGAATAGATTTACACCTACACGTACACCCTTGCATATTCATTATACTTGCACTGTGTTTGATGATATTGGACGACATTGGAGATGAGTCGATGATATTGGGCATTGTGCCGCGAGATCGGTGTTTTGATATGATTCGTATTTGGGATACGACATGTGATCTCTAGCGGGCCTTTGGACGTGTGTTTACACACGCAGTCATATTGATGGTATCAGTTGTACTAGACTTAGATCAGTACCCCAGATTATGTGATATGATGATGAGGATACCAAATAATTGATGAGCTGATTGTGATATTGACCCGTACCCAGCTATTGGGATGCCGTACGACGATTTACCGTACGAGCTTTATATTGATGATAGATCCGCACTCATGACTTGAGGATGTCAGATGATATACTGTATCGTACGCGATACTATTGAGGCGGGATCACCGACTATTATATTATTTATATATATATCGACTCAGATTTAGGTGGTTTTCATACCCCTCCTGGTAGACTTGGCTTAGTAGATTTTAGACTAGACCCGAGTCATACCTATTTCAAAGCTAACGAATCGGAAATATCTTAAGGACAGGCAAAGGGATTCTACGGGTATTTTCAAAAGACGTATCTATTCTTAAAAACACCGTAACCCTTATTTTACCAAACCCCGATTCGTCTTATTTCAAATGGCACCACTGCATGACATGTACATATTAGTGTAGATTCTTCACTGTTGCATTGATTATTCGATTCCGCATCGTATTGCATGTGTTTATTTCTATATTGCAATCGTGCTGTTAGGACATCAGCACCATTATCGATGATGCATATGTTCCACGTACACTTGCTTGCCGTCTCACACACTTCATCATCGATAATTGTCATGTCACTACACAGTAGTATTATTGCATCAGGATATGACCTTGTATGTGCATACTATTCTTCTATGTCACATACATCATGCTTTCTGATTATACACATTGAGATATTCGTTTTCATGATATTTCTGGATTTGGGAACCGTGGATAATTTTCAAAGGAGAGTATGTACTTATTTGAAAAACCCGGTTTCCTTGATATGATATTTGCGCAGCCACCATGAGATTTATCGGTTCTGATTATATACCCCATACGAGGAGTGTGTGCCGTATGAGGGTACATGGTGAGACCCGGTATGGTTCCCCTCGGCAAGATGATCGATGGATTTTGCCGATTGAGCCTGGAGGTGGGCGAGTACCTACCGGTGATTGTATTTGAGCTCGGCGGATATCCGGGGATACCGACCGGAGTTGAGAGATGGACATGGGCTGACCCGTGCTGCCGGGGCCGAGGGCCGATACCGCAGACGGAGCCCTATATGGACGAGGATTTACGTGCCGATGCTAGGCACAGGTTTCATGATGTTTCCATGATTTTGATTCTATCCTCATCGATACTGGTTATGATTTTGCTGCCACGATTGCACGGGCAGAGAGAGCTACGGCTAGAGTTGCGTCAGCATGAGCTCGTCGCAGACGAGGACTGACCAGGGCGTGATTCCAGAGACATACGATTGCATATAGAGGCGTCGTTCTATTTTGTTTTCGCACCATGAGTGTTTGACAGATCGCCTTTACGAGATTTCTCAGATGTGCCGTTTGGTACCAGAAGATCAGGCTACTGCTAGAGACCAGCCAGATGTGATGACCATTGACATATCGCTTATTCAGGATGATTGAGGCGTTGTTCAGCGTACAGACGAATGAGCCAGTTGTTGCTGCAAACGACGAGATATCGCCCAGATGATTGGAGATACTGCAGCATGAGTATATACTTAAAGTGATGATAGTGAGTCGCTACTCATCCGAGGATGAATGACTAGGACATGTGGTTCGTTCGCTTACCCCGATGCGAGATCATCAGATAGATTGCTTCCAGCTAGAGACGACTTCACACGGAGACGTTGAGAGTCGACAGAGACGATCGAATGTCAGGAGCCCATTTTCAATTTTAAAGTATACAGAAAGACATGCAGGCGATTCCATGGACCCTCTAGAAGAATGAAACCCTAACTCGACTTAATGACCGTGTGAAAGCCTTTGAACCTTAGAGTTTGCGGCAGTTCCGCGGCGTCATTAGTGAGGCTTGGGTTTGCCCTTCTACGGCTGGACCACCGACGCTGTGGCATGTACTCGATACTATTAAACTGTACTCAAGATGTTGATCTCTTGAGGGATTATGAGGTTCTGATGAGTCAATCGGACGATTCGACATCTTTCGGATATCATGTGATGGGACACTGCTTGGGAGACTCCAGATACGAGCATAGCCATTGGAGCGCAGTCCGTGCAGCCACGATGAGACGAGTCCGAATCAGTCGACATTGAAGCAGAGCGAAGTAAAGTGTTCGCTAGAGATTTCGACGAGATGACGTTCCCCTCCGCTGACATCAGAGATGCGATACGCACGCAGAGGCATTGTTTATGGATATATCTTCCAGAAAAAGGCGCGATGAGTACGCAGCCGTTCCGGAAAAAGAATTAGCTTCAGCAATGGATGATGACTTCCGGGCAATTCGGCAAAAAAGAGATATGTGAGAGACTTTGGATGGACCGTAGCCGAGAACGTTGCAGTTCGCAGATAGAGACGTGACGTCGAAGTGGACGATAATATAGACAAGCGGGACAAGAGGTTCGTGCGAGACGCTGACGAGTTGTCAGTACTTTCCGTCGAGACCGGAGACCTAATATGCTTATAGAGGCGTTGGGATGCGACCGATTTCCGAGGGAATGCTGTGCTGAGGACGCAGATGTCCATTGAGCGAAAAGAGATTATGCAAGAGTACCAACCTCCGTACAGACCGGCATAGGCAAGATCAGAAGAGACCTTGAGCGGGATTCCTTCCAGGACACTGCTGCATTGACATTTGCATCCAGGATCAGATTTGTGATGTGCATTCAGAGAATCAGAGGCCGACGCCAGTGACGTGCTGCTTTCCGAGTGGCCATGAGGATTGACTGAGAGATGACCAGAGAAGTGCCAGAACGGAATCGTCCCCGTTAGCACACTTGACAGGGCCGATGAGCCGATTAATTGCGAGTTAGGTAATCCGCAGAGAAGATAAGGACCCAGAGACAGAGGACGCCAGACCGTGAGCAAGAGGCAAGTAGATATCTTGCGCTGCTAGCATTGGATGCACCGAAACCTTCTCGACTTTGAAGGAGGGACTACCGACGACGGTATTTATGATTTGTGATTTTGTGATTCGATTATCACGAATCCGTCACTTTGGATTTCGGTATTTTGGGCATTCTGTTTTCATGATTTAGTCTTGATGGCTGAGTTTCATGATATTTGTTTTTATGCACCATGGTTGCACCCACTGGGTATTTATATTTTGCGCATAGTTATTACGCTTGAGGTATTGATTGTGATTTCATGCCTATTTTATGCCGATGATTTGATTTACGCTTCCAGCATAGTTTTCATGCACTTTAGTGTTTTGATTTGATTTGTGCACGTTGATGCACACGGTTGTGAGATTTTCCACCGCGGTACACCCAATTTGGATTGGGCCGTATTGTATACCGTCGATTTTGGATTTTCGCGCATGTTGGGCGCATGTTTTGAGATACGATTTTGGTGCACACCAGATGCACTAAATCGGGATTCTTTGTGCATGTCAGATGCACCTGATTTTGCTGTCAGGCACACACGTTGCCTATGACAGATGTTTCGTGCACACCAGTTGCACCTAGATGTTGTTTTGTGCATATGTATGGCACATATATGGATTTTGATTTCCGTGCGCACCAGACGCACTGGATATTCATATATTCATTTTGAGATTTATTCCTTATGGAGCATTACGTTTTATGATATTTGCTATGTGTTTTCATACTGAGCGGGACTAGTCAGAGGACAGTACCCGCATACTTTTGCATGTATTTACTTTAGTTATTTATACATATAGCTTTCATATATACATGTATAATTTTGATTTACATCATACTGGTTCTGTTTTGGATTTGACATTTGTGTCTTTACCATGACTCCGATGATTGCAGGATGCTTGACGGAGTTTCGATTTTGAGTTATCTGCTCATTATTTATGTGCATGTATTGCGCTATGATGTGTTTTATGTATTGATGTTTTCGGAACCCCGACAATTTGGATTTTTACTGAAATGTTTTAGTATTTGGGGGTTTAAATTTAAATTCGGGGACCGAATTTATTTAAGAGGGGAAGATTGAAACATTTCAAAAAAATAAAATATTATTTTTGGGAATTTTTATAATTTAATATTATTTTATTGAATATTTTAATATTTTGGTATAATTAAATACAAAAAAAAATTGGAAAAATTATGGAAAATTCTAAAATGGGGTATTTACTGGAATTATGTCATTTTTAAGTTTTTATGATTAGTTATATGCTAATTTAGTGCCAATCGCGATTAAAAATCGCTAATCGGTTTTTTAGCATTTTCGTGCAAAACAAGCACATATCATTTTTCTTACACTTGTGTATTTTTCCACATGTTTCTTTTGGGGTTACTATTCTAGTGAGAAGGGTTTAGAGAGGAAAGAAATGGAAAAGAAAAAGAAATGGAAAAGGATTTTTATATGAGGTATGGTGTGAGAGAGAGAGGTATGGGCTTCTTTGACCAAAGACTTAGCCATTCTCTTCATTCTTCCTCTCATTTTCTCTCTCCCTCTTCCCTTTCTCCTGCTGCTGCTGCTCCTTCATCTCCATCCCCTCTTCAAGCCCCAAATCATCTCACAAATATCACCAAAACCCTACCTCCATTTCTTTAAAAGTGTGCACAAGCTCAAGATCTACACATTGGACCAAGGAAGCAAGGATTTTGGCAACTAGGGGCAACTCAAGAATTTTCTTGAGCTGCCAAATGAGGTATTTTCTGGACCTTAAAGCTTAGTTTATGCATTACCTTTACCCCATGTTTAGATTGAACCGATATTGTTTGATTTGTGGACTTAAGGAAAAACCTAGGTAGGGTTTAAGGAAATTTTGTATTGTAATGTGAAATTGAGCTCAGTAGAGGCTACACCAACACCCTAGTGCATAAATTGAGACCCAAACCTGAGACTTAAGACCCGGAGTATGGATTTAGAAACCGATATCGGAAAATTTATGGAATCTGTGAAGGTTATTTGGGATCTGCTATCAACCCGAGACTCTGAAAATATTTTTGGTTGGACAGTGGTATGTGCAGGCACCCAGGAAGCTACCACCAGAACCCTAGCCCCTACCTCTTATTCCCGACCGCAAATTTATCCATTCTGGCCGCAATTTGCGGCCAGACCATGGTGGATGTGCCTCGTTTTGGTTTTGGTGCCCCCTTATCAGTAGATTAGATCCCTGGTATGTGTAGATTTGTCTAATTTGACCTAGGGTGAAATCTGGGACCCTTTTCTCCAGTTGCTGTTTTGATTCTGTTTCTGTATTTCGTATTTTGAATTCTGGAATTGTGTATCCGTGTTTTACCTCGACTATTTGGCGTTTATACGACGATATCGATGATTGATTGATGGTTTTGAAGGTGTGCCCATAGGTTATAACCTATAGGCCTCTTATCGTATCATTTTGGGTTTCGTGTGCCGTGTTAGCTTTGATTTGGTTTTAATATGCATTTACGATACTTTGACGTGTAGGTACCCCATGAAGACTTCGGGACGACAAGTAAGCGCGTGGCGACGTTGAAAATGAAGACGCAAGGTGAGTAGATTATATCTACGGGGGAAGTCGGGTGGATGGCGTATAGCACCCCCGCAGTCCGTAGTTGATATAATGTATATATATTATATATAATAGTTATAGTGTGTCATGGATATTGTGTTAGGTGTATTATGGATAGTTTAAGGTTAGAAGTAACCTGGTGTAGTTCATAGTCACGAACCCTAGAATCGATTTACACATACACGTACACCCTTGCATATTCATTATACTTGCACTGTGTTTGATGATATTGGACGACATTGGAGATGAGTCGATGATATTGGGCATTGTGCCGCGAGATCGGTGTTTTGATATGATTCGTATTTGGGATACGACATGTGATCTCTACCGGTCCTTTGGACGTGTGTTTACACACGCAGTCATATTGATGGTATCAGTTGTACTAGACTTAGATCAGTACCCCAGATTATGTGATATGATGATGAGGATACCAAATAATTGATGAGCTGATTGTGATATTGACCCATACCCAGCTATTGGGATGCCGTACGACGATTTACCGTACGAGCTTTATATTGATGATAGATCCGCACTCATGACTCGAGGATGTCAGATGATATACTGTATCGTACGCGATACTATTGAGGCGGGATCACCGACTTTTATATTATTTATATATATATTGACTCAGATTTAGGTGGTTTCCATACCCCTCCTGATGGACTTGGCTTAGTAGATGTTAGACTAGACCCGAGTCATACCTATTTCAAAGCTAACAAATCGGGAATATCTTAAGGACAGGAAAAGGGATTCTACGGGTATTTTCAAAAGACGTATCTATTCTTAAAAACACCGTAACCCTTGTTTTACCAAACCCCGATTTGTCTTATTTCAAATGGCACCACTGCATGACATGTACATATTGGTGTAGATTCTTCACTGTTGCATTGATTATTCGATTCCGCATCGCATTGCATGTGTTTATTTCTATATTGCAATAATGTTGTTAGGACACCAGCACCATTATCAATGATGCATATGTTCCACGTACACTTGCTTGCCGGCTCACACACTTCATCATCGGTAATTGCCATGTCACTACACAGTAGTATTATTGCATCAGGATATGACCTTGTATGTGCATATTATTCTTTTATGTCACATACATCATGCTTTCTCATTATACGCATTGAGATATTCGTTTTCATGATATTTCTGGATTTGGGAACCGTGGATAATTTTCAAAGGAGAGTATGTACTTATTTGAAAAACCCGGTTTCCTTAATATGATATTTGCGCAGCCACCATGAGATTTATCGGTTCTGATTATATACCCCATACGAGGAGTGTGTGCCGTATGAGGGTACATGGTGGGGCCCGGTATGGTTTCCCTCGGCAAGATGATCGATGGATTTTGCCGATTGAGCCTGGAGGTGGGTGAGTACCTACCGGTGATTATATTTGAGCTCGGCGGTTATCCGAGGATACCGAACGGAGTTGAGATATGGACATGGGCTGACCCATGCTGCCGGGGCCGAGGGCCGATACCGCAGACGGAGCCCCATATGGACGAGGATTTACGTGCCGATGCTAGGTACAGGTGTCACGACCCGAAAGTACGGAACATGACCGGCACTTAAACTACGAACGTCTCAAGGCGTACGTATTCTAAGTAAGCCGAAAACCCAGAAATCCAAACCAAGAAAAGTAGTAGAGTGCAGGAAAAACCAACTTAAAGAAAGTAATTTCAATAGCATAAGCCGAATTATGCGGTTTTTAAAACATCAAAAATTTACTGAAAATTTCGGCACAGTCTCCTTTGTAAATACTGGCCCCCAAACGGGATACAACATGAATAGTATACGAAATCAAGAAAAAGGCATCCCCAAGCGGGAGCTAGCTCTTCGTCAATCGACGGTCACAACCACACAAGCAAAATAATATACAACGCCAACGGCGAGGATCAAAACGCAAAAGGAAATTCAAAACCACCAGAAATATAACGAGCGACTCTAAGGTCGAAAGAATAAACAACACTGGTCTCTATCTCAATAAATACATGTTTGGTTGATGGAATTTACTAGATACAACGGAATAATGTTATACAAGGTAATATGATGTGTACGATACAAGAAAAACCCACCTACTAGCAAGTCACCCGAATGAAACTGAGCCCGCAAAGCCGTAATGAAACCTGTACGGCAAACCTGCAAGAAACTGGGGCACAACGGGGGTGAGTTGCCAACTCGTGAATAGAAAAACATCTACGAATAAAAATCGCATGTATGACGCAATCCTAGGTCATACGATCATAATATATCCTCAAATATATAACCAGCAGCCTATAACAAGGCTAGGGTAAATATCTAACCCGAGTGTAATCTCATGTGCCTGTGTCAGTGCCTCAGGTAGCAATATATCATATGAATGAGGTATGAATGCACGGAACAGAATGCATGTACTGACGAAAACTTCTTTCATAAATCAGTGAGATTTCTGTATTTATAAAGTGAGGTACCATAAATGAAATCAACATAAAACAGTGCCCAGCATCGACACAAAACAAGTGTCCAAATATCTCGATATCTCTGTATCACAATCTCTGTACCTCAATATCTCAAAATCAATATCTAGGGTGCCGTCAATCCAGACCGGCCCCTACCATCCATCTCAAGACCACGACGGTATCCTCCGGATATCCGACGCGTCGGTAATATCACCGGTCGGTAGTGCTCCCCTTCCAGGCTCAACGTCAACAACACATTCCTCTTGCCCCGGGGTACCGCACCGGGCCCACCATGTACCCGAAACGGTTCATCCATCTCCTCGAATCGGGTCTCGAAATCCATCAGCAAACTCATGGTGGGCGACTCATACATCATAGGAAAACCGCATTTTTTTTATTTAAAAAGAAAGAAAGCAGTTTTTATATGTTTTTCGGTTTTCCTCCAAATCCATAAAATATCATGGGAATCCGAATCGTCAATAGCATGTAGAACCATGAATATAAGCATGAGAATGAATAACAGTATGCATGAAGCGACAAGTAATAACTACAATATCTAAGCTGGCATATAAGGTATGTACACTAATATTATGTCAAACTACTGGCTATCAAGCTAAGTTAAGCAACAATATTTTCTAAGGTGTACGTGACATGTCAATTACCGATGAAGATGTGTGTGAGCCGGCAAGTAAGTGTATGTGGTACATACGCATCATCGGTAATGGTGCTGGTGTCCTAACAGCATAATGTCAACAATGCAATATGAAATAACAATGTAAATATGCGATGCGGAGCGAGCAACCAAAATGAGCGGGAGCTAAAAACTAGACGCAACTATAACTAATCTGCATTAATCTAATATAAGTCCTACAAATGGTGCCATTTGAAGTAACACGAACCGCGGGGTTTTGAAAATAGGGCTACGGTGGTTTTTTAAGAAAGGATACGTCTTTTGAAATATCCGTAGATCCCTTGACCTGTCTTTTAAAATACCCACGATCCGCTAGTTTTGAAATAGGTGGGAGTCTAATCTAATCTAACAACTACACTAAACTATACGGCTGAACTAACAAGCTAAGCTACAGGTAAGGAAACCGCCTAACATCTGAGTCGATACATATACATACCTGTATATATATTAGTCGGTGATCCCGCCTCAATAATATCATATCTGATATTATATCTATAATCAGACATCCCAAGTCAAGAGTGCGGATCAATCATCAAAATATAGCTCGTACGTAAATCCGTCGTACGGCATCCCGAATCTGGGTACGGGTCAATATCACATTCATCATACTATTCATCTGATATCCTCTTTATCAAATATCATGATCGGGGTACTGATCTACGTCTAGTACAAAATTGATACCATCTATGTATGCATGCATGTATAAGAATCACTACGTCAAAAGACCCGCTAAAACATCATGTCGTATCTCAATACGAACCAAAACACATCACGGATCTTCTTGGCTCAAGCCCAATATCATCGACTCATCTCAAATCCCAATTACTATCCTCAAATCCAGTATATAAACACATAGTCCCATACCCATGTGTAAATATACACATCATATATAATCCCATGTACGCACATATGAAAGAAGAATGTATGCAAATATGGGTGTGTGTGTATGTGTGGTGCAACCACTACTCTAGGGTTTCGCAACACTAAACCAATCCAATCACACCAAGGATCCATCTCTATCATCAATAATCTCAAACAATATATAAACAATATATATATGTGTGCATACGTATTCGTATACATCACCACGAACTGCGGGGGTGCTATACGCCATCCACCCGACTTCTCCCCGTAGATATAAATCTACTCACCTGGTCCTCGCTTGCCGATGCTGATGTCGACACGCGCTTTCTTGTCTCCTTGAAGTCTTCGTGAGGGTACCTACATATCATAACACACCGCATCGCATTAAAGTCCGAATCATGACCAAATCGACACACGAATCTCACATAGGTCAAAACCTATGGTTTGCTTCACAAATCGACCCAAAACCCCTCGATGTCGGCGTACAAACACCAAACCATCGAGAAAAATCCAATCACGCTCATTTGCACATTCACGAACACTAATTTTAATATAAACTAGGTTAAAACTCACAAAAACCCCAATTTCACTTAAAAAGTCATTTTTCCGAAAATCTAGCAAGCACAATTCGCCGTTTTTGTACAAAACATGACGTTTAAATGAATGCAGCGGCCAATATACTTATTAAATATCTTAAATAAGTCATCTAAACAATTCCCGGAATTTAATCTCATTAAATTCCAAAAACCCTAATATTCTAGTTTACAAAATACCTAAAATTTAACAATTTCAAAGCAAAAATGCACAAACAACAATCTAGCTTAGATTTGCATGATCTAAAGCATTAAACCACACTTAATAAAGTTAATGAAGTCATGAAAAACCTAAACACATTTTTAATCCCAAGTATTTAACCAATTTCAAAAACCTAGTAAGCAAATTAGCAAATTAACACAATTTTTAAACTAACCATTAGCACAAGCTACTAATCTTGTATTAACATGACAAAAAGCCTAAGTATAACACATAACCATACACCAATTTTATAAAACCCTAACTTGCATTCAAATTCCTAACTTGAATTCCAAAACTTGCAACTTAAGCCTAATTAACACTTAAGTAGTTTAGCTTTAAGAAATTAGTAACAAATTAAGCAAAAATGTTTAGAATTATACCCAAAAACATTTGAAGATCCACAAGCATCCATGGCCCTCCAAAATGCTCTCTTTTCACAAGGATCCATGCTATACGGGCTAAGCTAAAATGGGTAGGAGTCGGATTTGGGTTTTAGTTTAATTTTTGATGGAAATTTGATGGATCTTGAAGACTTTTGATGAGGAAAAGAGAGGAGAAGAATGAGGAGGGGCTGCTGTTGATTCTGGCCGAAAATGAGAGGGGTTAGGGGGTGTGGGTGTGGGAGTGAGAGTGGGTAGAAAGGTCCAAGTCAAAGGAAGTCCAAGTCAACCCAACCAACACTTATATATATATATACCCTTTCTTCTCATTTCTTTTCTTCTTAACTTAGAAATTCAAGTGGGGAAAAGATGGGGGCTGCTGAATTCAGCCAAGGGGAGAAATTAATGGGGGTGTGTGGGTGTGGGTACGGGTGTGGGGTGATGAAAAATGATAAATACAATACCCAAAACATCCATTTACGCTAAAAAAAAGCATTTTTTCTTCAATAATTTCTAAACCGTTTTGGCAAATAATTTCGTTCCAAAAACCGCATGATAAAATTTTATTTAATGTTTTATGATGCACAAAATTTGTTTCAACTCATTCCAATTTGTAATTTTCCATAATTAAATGTATTAGTGACGGATTAAAATAATAATAAAATAATATTTTTTTCAGAAAATTTGAAATTTCACCAGCGGCTCAATAAACACCAAATAATAGCAATTACATAGCTAGAATATGTATATTTAATTTTTATAATAAGATATTTGTATTTTGACTTTTTACAAAAAACCCCCTTATTTTACCGTTTTTTCGAAATTTCACCGAAACGATTTTCAAAACGTTACAACAGGTTTCATGATGTTTCCATGATTTTGATTATATCCTCATATTTACATGCATGATGCTCATTGTCATTGGGTGACAGGTGGACGGGATCCACATATGTATACAGACTTTTATTACATTGATCATACTCCATTTGTATATATAACAGGGTATGAGGGCGCTGTTATATATACCCTTACACCAATATTAGTGGAATGGGACGCTAATATATGTGTATTGATATTCATTTTGATACTTCATCATATTTACTTCATGCAGACATACCTTATGTTTATGACATGATTTTACCTGAGGCACTGGCACGGGTACTTGGCACTACATACACGATTAGATGTTACATTGCCACCTTATCATGCTTCAGGCTTATTCTTTGAGGTTTATATACCGATCGTTTGACCTAGGATTATGTCATGCATTCGATTTCTGCTTGTAGATATTCTCTATTCACGAGTTGGCAACTCACCCCCGTTGTGCCACAGTTTTTGCAGGTTTTGCCGTACAGGTTCCATTGCGGCATTTCTGGCACACTGCTTTCCTTTGCGGGTGATTTGCTTGGTAGGTGGGTTCTTTGCATCAGAACCATCCTTGTATATGTATTACTCATTGTATCTAGAAATTCCATCAACCAAAACTTGTATATTGTTTCAGACTTAGACACTAGTGATGTATTATTTCGACCTTAGAGTCGCGTGTAGTAGTATTACGGTGTTCATGTTGATTTTGAGTTTCTTTCTGAGTTTTGATCCTCGCCTTTCGGCGTTGTTTATTATATTGCTTGCGTGGTTGTGACCGTCGATTGACGAAGAGCTAGCTCCCGCTTGGGGATGCCTTTTATCATTGCATATATCTTATTCTTGTTGTACCCCATTCGGGGCCAGTTTTTACAAAAGAAACTCTGCCGAAATTTTCATAAAAGACTATACATTTTTAAAATGCATTTTCGGCGTAGTTATTTAAAATCTTTGATTTCAAAATATGTTTCCTTGCTTATTAAAAACCAGTTTTCTTTATTTACTCTTAAAATGGTTTTAAATTTCTGGGTTTTGTCTTACTTGGATCAGATGGAGTCCTATAGACTTCATATGGTTCAAGGGCCAGTCACATGCTCTTTCGGGTCGTGACACACTGTGTGACAACCACAACATAACCGATTGTAGTATAGGAATTTCACTTCCTATAAAGTGCATGTCATCCAAATATTAGGACATCACACCCTACTACCTTCTTAACAGATCATCACCTATTCTGATGAAGTCAAAGCCTATGACTATCACATCAAAAACAGATGATCTATCTCCGCTATACCTGCTTCAGTCTATAAATAGACGCAAGCTACTTGTCCACTATGCTTCCGCTGCTCCCACTGACTATAACAAACCTCTGGCAAAGTCATATGCACGTGCACTTCTAAAGATAGTTTAGAACAACGCTATACTCATCCTCCTGCCGGGTCTCATAGTCTAGAACAGCAGTAATGGCAAGTCTGGATAAACAAGAACCTCCCTTCCACCGTTTCTAACGATACCGAAGTACCTCTCGGGTGCCTGAGGTTACCCACCATATCTGCGGAGTGGCTAATGGAATGTCAAAAACCAATTGAATTTTTAGGTTCTAGTAAATCTTCGATAATCATTTGTGGTTCTGGAATCACTTCCAGTTCTACTATACTCCCGCTACTGTTTTCTGAAAAAAGTTCATTTTGCTAAAACTGTGGTGAGTCAAGAACAATATCACTATTGATCTTCCAGATAGTAGAAAGTTATACTTCGACATAGCCCGGGATAACCCACAAACAGCCATTACTGAAACGTGCCTTGAGTTTATCCAGAGTCTGGTTTCAAGCATAAGCCGGACAACTCCATATACCTTAACATCGTTAAGATATGAATCATTCTATATACAATAAAGAAACAGAGGCACTAATTTAATTGAAACCAGATTCAAATCATGCAGCTGTCTCCAATGCATGTCAACTCAATGGAGAGAGGCCGATCGGCATTACTCAACTAGGAGTGCATCCAGATATGAGTAACCTGAAAGAGAAGCAAGTTCTCAAAACCATTACTATCAACTGAAAACCAAACACAAGTATCTACATCTTCGATCACCTTGAAGAATCCTGATACTTGCAACACATGGTTCTCTACTTTATTCTTCTACCTATAACTTCTCAAAACTTGGACCTTGTATTTCTATGAAATACTTGTATAAAAACTAAAGAAGTCATAAGTAAACAGAATATAGTACGAGTACCAACCCCTTTTTCCTCATGGATACTGGACAACATAAAATACTTTGTATAAATCCCCTGAGTTCAATAACTCAAACCCTGTGCGTCGTAGGTTGAAAAATGTATTATGGTTAAGAAGAATTACACCGTTGTTGAATGCTCCTTACCTAATCATCAACTGATATAGGTAAATGTCATAGACATAGTTTCAAAAAGTTATATCTCACTTTATAAAATAAACATAGAAATATATCAGTTTTAAAATGGTGCATAACTACGGATATTCAAAACCAAATACTTGCCGTCCGGCAAAAACCCAAGTGATTTCCTCAAATATCACCAATTACAACGAATTCCGATATAATGAGGATATAATCACCTAATTCCTAATATCTTACTCCCACTCGTCATCTGTAATACCATACAGATGTGAGAATCAAACCTAGTAAATACATACCCTGGAGTAAGAACCTAATTGGGAAATCAGTTTTCAATTAACAACTCACAGAGAAACTGAAACATGAAAATGTTTCGAAGGGGTATCCGGGTGTTCCTAGTAATGCCTCTTCCACTATCCAGATTCATGACTATAACCGTTTATTTCTTTGCCATCTCTCCAAATCCCTTTATTTGTCTTTACTCATTATCTTCTGTACACCGTACTTAGGCTAAACGGTTTTCTTCCTTCCCTACCTTTTGGCACCAACCTAAGGTTTGGAAGAAGACTATCCAATAAGCATAATAGGTGTACCCTCCTAATCCTAAGAGCCCTCACAACCTGAGAGAAGGTAAAGGGAAAAGACAACTGAATAATCCTTATTCTATTTCTCCTGAACCAGAATACATTCTCGAACTGGAATAAGTTCCTTCGAGTTCGTATGTAACTATACGATGGATTATCCAATAAATGTGGATCTTCATAGTGATACGGGCTGTTCTGGAGAAATGCAAAGGTGAAGTAAGAGTGGCGATGATATACGCGATTTGGTCGTGAATGATAGCAGTTGCAATTTACTTTGCCTTCTTTCTAATCCTTTTATTTGTCTTTACTTATTACCTTCTATACACCTCACTTAGGATAATTGGTTTTCTTCCTTCCCCGCCTTTTGGCACCTGCCTATGGTTTGGAAGAAGACTATCCAATAATGCGGTGTACCATCTCCAAATCCTAGGAGCCCTCACAACCTGAGAGAAGGTAAAGGGAAAAGAAAACTGAATAGTCCTATTCAATTTCTCCAGAACCGGAAACCATCCTCGAATCTGAAACAAGTTTCTTCGAGTTCGTATGTAACTATATGATGGTCATATCCAATAAATGTGGATCTTCGCAGTGATACGGAATGTTCCGGAGAAAAGCAAAGGGTAAAAGTAGGAGTGGCAATGAACTATGCAACTCTGAAAATCCAAAAGCCAGTATGTTTTAAGAAGGTTCGGTTAACTTGGTTTATGAGTTCTAGTCTCGGGTCGGGCTATGGTCGCTGCCAAAGAGAGAGAGAGAGAGAGAAACACTCAGCGTGCACTCTAACCTATATCAGAATGGTTAATCACTTTATCTAATCAGGATGTCTCCCACTGTATTCTCAAATTCTCCTCCAAACCCAAAATAGGAATTAGTCGGGATCATCTAAAATCACCCAAGGAGTAAACCAACTCATCAGTAGGAATCGGGATCGGGATCGAACTATCATCGCATGATAACCTGATGGAATCCACTCAAGTTATCATACTCCAGAAGGTATGCGCATGCCTGGCAAGTTTCCTGTATGTTTGAAACTCCCGATGTGATTTCTTCCCCATGCTCTTATGACCTTAACGAAGGCCAACATATCATAAGTCACATGTCAAGTTCTACCCGTCATTATCCAGGTTAATTTGAACCCACCTGTACATACCCTTGACGAAGGCCAACATAGTAGTACGACTGTCCCAAACCAACGCATCTATCTATGCAACAGAAAAGTAGCAAATAGCTACCATACACTATGCCTTGACGAAGGCCTACAAACATAACATGAATACTAAGTGCTACCCGTCCGAAATGACGGAGGGATACAAATGGTTTTTGGCAAAAAAACCTTTAACGTAATGAACGTGATATCGTTGAAGGATCCGGATACCTTTACAAATATATAGTGGCGAAAACTTTTGCTAAAGAGGTCACTCCCGGTGAAGGGATCCCGGCTCTTTCCTCGTGGAATGAGGTGCAGGATATTCCAAACTGAATATCTCGATGCAAAGCAAAAAGTAATCAACTATAGTGAAGTTATTACCCTGACGCAAACTTCTGCTCAAGACATCACTCCCGATGAAGGGATCTCGGCTCTTGCCTCGTCGAATGAGATGCTGGATATTCTTAACCGAATACCGTTGTGCAAAACAAAAGAAAATGTCCTTATAATAACAGCTTTTGAAAATTGTTCCAACAACATCGAATAGGTTTGTTTTCCTTGCATTGATCAGAATCAACGCAGTCCCATCAATTAATCGCACCAGAAAAGAATGAAAATATGATGTACGTATATACCATCCGCATTCGCTACTGTGCCCCGTCATCACCCGTTAGGTTACTTAACTAGCGACAGAGCGGGGGCTGGACTAGCGCGGGTGCAAAACATATACAACATCTACTAGTATATATATAAATATATATAACAATCGTCCAAGGCATGATATAAAGCAACATCTCAGAATCACAGCCAAGTATCATAGAGTGGTGGATAATCTTGGAGCCTCGGGTTTCACTTGAGCCGCAAATGAGACCCGACATTCCCTGTCATGTGGATAGCCTATGCAATGAAAACCTAGACCCCTACGAGCGCAACAAGTTACCTGCCAAAACCAGAAGTGGGGCGACCCCAATCAACAACGTGAATAGGCTACCCAGCACTTCACAGGATCCGGTAACTTGAGCACTCCTCCGTAGGTCAACCTATAGCCCCTACGAGTGCGGCGAATAGCCCGCCAATTCTAGAGTGAGGCCCCCTCCGTCTCAATACCATGAGATGTGGGCCCATTTCCCTCTAGAACCCGGCTAACCGTGCACTCTACCGCGGGGTAATCCTAGTATAGAAAAGAAAAGAATATGTACAATGGTGACATCGACCTCAACCCGGTCGTGCCCCAAACAAACAATATACAAACTGGCAGTGACGGCAGTCCACATGTCGGACGCTCGCCCCGCAATATCAAATGTACAAATAAACTCAAACTATACTACCATTGCACCCAAGCTATCTGTAAGTGCACGGCGGCGCCCCGGCCGTCAATCCGACGCCGGAATGCGGAAGCGGTGATAAACTTTAATTTTGCGGACTTAGCAAACCGGCACCACCGCGCACTAAACCCCGGATCGGGCCATTAAACTAGATCTAGCAAAGTACAAGAAGGGGAAGAGATATACCGAATGATCCGAGTCCTTCGGTCTTCGTCTCCACTCCGATCTCCCGCGGAATCTCCGTCACCTCCTCGCTCGTCGGAAAGGGCACCACGTAGCCGGAATCTTTTACGGGCTCCCACCTCAATACCGAGGCAACTCGGGCGTGAAGTAGGCTAGCCGACGCGTCCAAGATTTGCTGTAGAATGTGTAGGGTTGAAGCTATGTCTCATTTGGGTTTGTTGCCATTTGAAGATGATGGAGGAAACAAGATAAGAAAAATGGTGCTTGCACTTTTCTTAGCATGAAAAGAGATCAAGAATGAAACACTCTCAAAGATGAAGCTCTCATCTTCTTCTCTCTCAACCATGAAAAACTTCTCCTTTTAGAAAATGGTGGAGGAAAGAATATGAAGCATGAAGAGAGGTGATGGTAGGAGCACAAGTGGTGACCACATCCAAAACATCATCATAACCAAAACTCAAATCAACCTCAAATCCTTTCTTATCAACAAAAAGCAAGTGATGAGAATGGTATCAAAAAGATGCTATCATAATTAATACATTTGCAAGAAAATCCTCCACAATGTGTTATTTGCAAACTTGCAAATAACACCCTCCATCGGAAAAGTCCGGCCGGGAAAGAACAAAGAAAAACCGGCCGGAACGGAATACAAACTGGCAACTCCAGAAAACTGGTCCCGTAATAAATTACAGGAAAACCCCGATACTGTGCATACACACCCGCATCTGTATTCCGTCCGGATACAAATGCAATGAGACAAAATCTACACTGTACTATACTAGGATCCGGCTTAAACCAAAGCCGGCTAGTAATATCCGTCTGATCCTGATCCGTGCAATACCGCACGTATCTGATCGAACGCTGCCATATAACCATACTGCCCCTAGTACAAACCGTCCGATCCTGATCCGTGCAATACCGCACGTATCTGATCGGACCCTGCCATATCCCCATACGGCTTCTACAGCGTTTCGCCCGAAAGCTTAAGTAACTGAAAGTGTGGTGGACTCTAAAGACTCGTCAATACTATGGCTGTGGATTTAACCACTAGCACGTCAGAGGTATAAGCCAATACGTGACGGGCCACCAGCTATTGACTAAAAGGGACGTCGATGAGCGAACTCATCCTGACACCCTACTGAGCCTGTCAGTGACAATATCCGTACAGTCCGGTCCGTTCGTCTATGAGCATCGCATGTCGGGCCTAGGGGTTGGTAAAAGTCAGACCCCCAAAAGCGGTACAAGTCGTGTCGGAGTGTAGCCCAGAACACCCTGAGATACTACTGGAATACCTACTAGTAAATCTCCTGCCTTGGCCAAGTTCTTCGTGTAATGGCTCTCCTAGACACAGCGCGACCTCACCCCCAATACCGGGAGAGACGAACCCCTGAAGATCCGCTCACTGCCTCCATGTGGCTCGGGACTGTACCTAACTAAAACCTGTTTGCACGACTCCTTTGAGCCGTGGTAGGGTAGTAATCAAAGTACAGTGGGAACTCACACGAGACAAATGACGATCCCCAGGTCGATGAACTAACCTGTACACATGTCACCAGGGAACTGCTATCTGACGTCAGGTATAAGACCAACTAGTATGTTCCCGGCGAGTCCTGTCCGGTGTACTCATAACCCAATGAGCACCTGTATTCATCTTAGGTGAACCAACTGACACCAGTGGCTTGTGAGACCGGCCACCGCCCCTCGTCGGGGTCTCGACTGTATACACTAGTCTACTCTGGAGTATCGATGCCCTATCTCGAAACTCCCACGACTAGGGACCATTTAAGGATGTGCTTATAGACTACCAGCTCCCACGTATATGATCGCCCTCATACTGCCGGTAGTCAAGCAAGAATCCTAGGGGCTCTATCAACATGCAATAGTGACCTGTAAGGTCACCTAAAGCAGTACACGATGATAAAGGTAAACCAGATAGCATACTATCATCTCGAGTAAGACTGTCTTACCGGGATAGGTCCTCCCTCAATCATCGCAATCACGTGCCGGTGATCCAATAATTGACTCTGAGGGCACTATCTCCAACAATCTCCCACTTGCACTCAAGGCTAATTATTGCGATGTCGCATACTCACAGCCCGTGTGATACCGAACACCCAACTCCTCTACTAGTCAGTCTCACAAATCCCGTTTGTGAAACTATCGCGGTCGAGGAATAGCCTCAGTGAGTGGATCCGCCTTGATGTTTCTTTCTATGTCTCTCTATATCTCATGTTCGCGGAGAAAACCATCTCCCGAAATGAGCAATACCTGTCTTAGAATGTCTGGATGTCTGATGGGACCGAGCTCATAAATGAACTCCAAATCCAAACTTCTTAGACTGTATCGTCAACTGAACTTAATCAGTATCCTGCGCCATGCCACCCTCGGTATTGCCTTGGACCACCTGTCCAAAATACTGCCCCTCGTCAGAGGGAAAAACTATAACTCTGACAACCTCCTTGTCGTCCAGGTCACCTTGGAAGCCTGGAATGATAACCGTCTCCTAAAGGAGGCAGCCGTTATCATATCCCTAGAACATTCACTTATGTTCTAAAACTGCTTCCGACTGTTTCTCCAGGATTGGATCAATGTCAACTTATTGCATCTAGTGCAAGAACAACATCTGGTGTGGTACTTGACATCTCATGATTGACTCAATTGCCTGAGCAAGTGATCTGCCAATCATGTACATCCCTCTCCACTTTAGTCTATAAGACACCTTTAGAGAGGGTGACTCCATTACCTGTAGGTACACTACCATGCCAGGAGTCGTCCATTCTAAATACTCTTAGAATGCTGTCAAAGTACCCTGATTGGGAAACCACCCAAATCTAGATCTAAAAACCATAGATCTAGTAACCAGTATGTCTGATATAATGTCCAAGTCCTTTGTGGAGAAACCACTGTGTGACGACCAAAGTATAACCGATCGTAGTATAGGAATATCACTTCCTACTACCTTCTCAACAGATTCATCCCCTATTCTGACGACGTCAAAACTATGACTGTCACATCAGAAATAGATGATCTATCTCCGCTACATCTGCTTTAGTCTATAAATAGACATAAGCCTGATGTCCACCAATGCTTCCGCTGCTCCCACTGACTACGACAACCCTCTGGCAGAGTCATATAGACGTGCACTTCTAAAGCAAGTTTAGAACGACGCTATACTCATCCTCCTGCTGGGTCTCGCAGCCTGGAACAACAACAATGGCAAGTATGGGTAAACAAGAACTTCCCTGTCACCGTCCTTGAGGCTACCGGAGTACCTCTCGGGTGCCTGAAGTTACCCACCTTATCTGCGGAGTGGCCAATGGAATGTCAAATCAGATTGAATCTTTAGGTTCCTTATCAAATCTTCAGTAATCGTTTGCGGTTCTGGAATCACTTCCAGTTCTACCATACTCCCACTACTGTTTTTGAAAAAATCCATTTTTAATAAAACTGTGGCGAGTCTAGAACAATATTTCTATAGATCTGCCAGATGGTAGAAAGTCAACCCTCGTCATAGCCTGAGTCAACCCATAAACTGCCATTACAGAAACGTGCCTTGAGGTGTCCAGTGTCTGGTTTTAATCATAAGCCGGACAACTCCCCGTACCTTAACATCGTTAAGATATGAACTGTTCTATATCCAATATAGAACCATAGGCACTGATTTAATTTAACCAGATTCAAATCATGCAGCTGTCTCCAGTGCATGTCAACTAAATGGAGAGAGGCTGATCAGCGTTACTCAACTTAGGAATGCTTCCAATTATGAGTAACCTGAAAGAGAAGCAATTTCTCTTTATCATTACTATCAACTGAATACCATACACAAGTATCTACATCTTCGATCACTTTGAAGAATCCCGATACTTGCTACACCTGGTTCTCTACTCTATTCAAATACCTATAACTCCTCAAAACTTAGACCCTGTGTTTCTACGAAACACATGTCTAAGAACTAGAGAAGTTAAAAGTAAACAGAATATAGTAAGAGGACCAACCCCTCTGTCCTAATGGACACTGGACAACATACAATACTCTGTATGAGTCCACTGAGTCTAACAACTCTTTCACTGTGTGTCGTAGGTTGAAAAATGTACTTATGGTTAAGAAGAATTACACCGTTGTTTAATGTTCCTTACCTAACCATCCACTGATATAGGTAAATGTCATCGACATAATATCAAAAGGTATATCTCACTCTATGAAAATAGA
This sequence comes from Agapanthus africanus, assembly GCA_030015575.1. Classification (NCBI taxonomy): domain Eukaryota; kingdom Viridiplantae; phylum Streptophyta; class Magnoliopsida; order Asparagales; family Amaryllidaceae; genus Agapanthus; species Agapanthus africanus. Next base: position 84,528,338 of record JASDDO010000031.1, on the reverse strand, counting down.
CGTACAGATATATCAATTTGAAATTGGTGCACAACAGCGGATATTCAAAACCAAATATTTGCCGACCGGCAAACAGCCCAGATGATCTCCTCAAATATCACCGATTACAACGAATCCCGATATAATGAGGATGATCACCCTATTCCCAATAACTTACTCCCACTCATCATCTGTAAAACCATACAGATGTGAGAATCAAACCTGGTAAATACATACCCTGGAGCAAGTGTCCAATCTGGAAATCAGTTTCCTTTTAACAGTACACAGTTGAACTGAAACATTGAAATGTTTCGATAGGGTATCCTGGTATTCCTAGTAATGCCTCTACCATTATTCAGATTCACAACTATAACCGTATAATTCTTTGCCACCTCTCCAAATCCCTTTATATGTCTTTAGTCATTACCTTCTGCACACCCTTTAGGCCAAATGGTTTTCTTCCTTCCCTACCATTCGGCGCCAGCCTATGGTTTGGAAGAAGACTATCCAATAAGCATAAAGGGTGTACTGTCCTAATCCTAGGAGCACTCGCAATGCGAGAGAAGGTGAAGATAAAAGACAACCGAATAAACCTTATTCCTATTTCTCCTGAACCAGAATCCATCCCCGAACTGGAACAAGTTCCTTTCGAGTTCGTATATAACCATACGATGGAGTATCCAATAAACTGTGGATCTTCGTAGTGATACAGAGTGTCCTGGAGAAATACAAAGGTGATTTAGGATTGGCGAAGAAATACTTGGTTTGGTTGTGAATATCAGTCGCAATTTACTTTATCCTCTTACTAATCCCTTGCTTTGTCTTAATCTTAATACCTTCTGTACACCGTTTAGGCTAACTGGTTTTCTTCATTCCCTACCGGTCGGCACCAGCCTATGGTTTGGAAGAAGACTATCCAATTTGCGTAATAGGTGTACTACTCCTAAACCAAGGAGTACTCGCAACCTGAGAGAAGGTGAAAAGAAAAGACAACTGAATAGTCCTATCCGTTTTCTCCAGAACCGGAAACCATCCTCGAATTCCTTCGAGTTCGTATATAACCATACGATGGTTTTGTCCAATGGAAGTGGACGTTCGCAGTAATATGGTGTGTCCTGGAGAAAAGGGTAAAAGTAGGAGTGGCAATGAGGTCTGCAACTCTGACAATCCAAAAGCCAGTTTTAAGAAGGTTCGGTCAACTTGGTCACTGAGTCATAGTCTAGGGTCGGGTCAATGGTCGCTGCCGAAGAGAGAGAGAAAAGAAACACTCAGCGTGCACTCTATCCTAGATCAGAATGGTTGTCACTTTATCTAATCAGGAAACCTCCCACTGTACCTCAAATTCTCCTCCAAACCTGAAAGAAGAATTAGTCGGGGTCACCCGAGGAGTAAACCAACTCATCAGTGGGAATCGGGATCCAACTATCATCGCACGATAACATGACGGAATCCGCTCACGGTACCACACTCCAGAAGGTATGCGCATATCTGGCAAGTTTCAGTTCTTTTGAAACTCCCGATGTGATTTCTGCCCCATGCTCTTATGACCTTGACGAAGGTCAACAAATCATAAGTCACATGTCAAGTTCCACCCGTCATTGTCCAGGTTAACTTGAACCCACCCGTACAAGCCCTTGACGAAGGTCAACAAGGCTATACGACTGTCCCAAACCAACACATCTATCTATGCAGCAGAAAAGCAACAAGCAGCTACCATGCACTATGCCTTGACGAAGGTCAACAAACATAGCATGAATACTACGTGCTACCCGTCTGAAACGACGGAGGGCTACGAATGGTTTCTGGCGAAAACCTTTAACGTAATGAACTAGATATCGTTGAAGGAACGGATAGCTTTTTAGAAAATATAGTGACGAAAACCTTTACTAAAGAGGTCACTCCCGGTGAAGGGATCTCGGCTCTTTCCCCGTAGAATGGGGTGCAGGATATCCCAAATGAATACCACGATGCAAAGCAAAAGTAATCGGCTATAGTGAAGTTAATGCCCTGACGCAAACTTCTATCCAAGGGGTCACTCCCGGTGAAGGGATCTCGGCCATTGCCTCGTCGACTGAGGAGCAGGATATTCCAAATGAATACCGCTGTGCAAAACAAAAGTGAACGTCCTTGCAATAACAGCTTTTTGAAAAGTGTTCCAACAACATCAGAATAGGTTTGTTTTAACTTGCATTGATCCGAATCAACGCAGTCCCATCAATTGATCACACCAATAAAGAACGAAAATATACTGACGTACGTATATGCCATCCGCATTCGCCACTGGGTCCCGTCATCACCCGTTAGGTTAGCTAACTAACGACAGAGCGGGGACTGGACTAGCGCGGATGTAAAACATATACAACATCTACTAATATATATACCAATATATTATATTCGCTCAAGGCGTGATAAAAATGCAACATCACAGAAATGTACAGCATCACAGAACAATACAGATATCTGGGATCCCCGGGTTTCACAGAGCCACTACTGAAACCCGACGTTCCCCTGATCGTGTGGATAGCCTGTGCAATGAAATCCTAGACCCCTATGGGTGCGGCAAGTTACCCGCCAAAACCTGAAGCGAGGCAGCCCCTTCAGCTCCGTGAATGGACCACCCAGCACTTCACGGAATCCGGTAACTTGGGCACCCCTCCTGGGTCAACCTGTACCCCCTACGAGTGCGGCGAATAGCCCGCCAATTCTAGAGTGAAGCCCCCTCCGTCCCAATGCCATGAGATGCGGGCTTGTTGCCCTCCAGAACCCGGCTATCCGTGCACCCCACCGCGGTGCAATCCTAGTACAGAAAGTAAAATATACATACAACGGGTACATCGACCGCAACCAGGCCGTGCCCCAAAAGAATAATACAATCAGGCAGTGACGGCAGTCCACATGTCGGACGCTCGCCCCGCAATATCAAATGTACATAATACACCAACACTGTACTAGCATTGCATCCAGGCTATCCCCCACGACCGATCCGCAACATCACAGCAAAAACAGAACATCAACGTGAAAGTCACGTTCGTAAATCCGTCTAACCGGGCTATAGCAGTTAGACCGGATTTACCGATCAAGTGACATTCACGGTCGCAGATATAATGTAAATACTGTGAAAAATGTGTTTAAAATTTTCCGATTGACCAAAAAATTAACAAGTGGGCCTCATAGCAATACTGTGGCACTCACAGAAATTCTGGGCCCAAAATTAATATTCCAAAACCCCTAATTACAGCCCAGAAGCCCACTGGAGAATTTCGAAGCATTGATCCCACCAACCTGCGGCGGAACCGCGGCAACAAGGGGGGTTTTGCCGCGGTTCCGCGCTGGAGTTGAGGGATCATTGTCTCGAATTTTCCCAGAGTTCTTAGAACTCCCTGCACATAATTCTGAGACCACCTGAAAAATTTTTAGACTTCAAAAAATTTCAACAGAAACTGATGTGAAGGAAAAATACGGTTTTTGGAAATTTTGGTCGATCGGAAATGCAAACACATCAAACGAAGCTAGACTAAGTTAATGGCGAGGCTCTGATACCATTGTAAGTGCACGGCGGCGCCCCGGCCGTCAATCCGACGCCGGAATGCGGAAGCGGTGATAAACTTTAATTTTGCGGACTTAGCAAACCGGCACCACCGCGCACTAAACCCCGGATCGGGCCATTAAACTAGATCTAGCAAAGTACAAGAAGGGGAAGAGATATACCGAATGATCCGAGTCCTTCGGTCTTCGTCTCCATGCCGATCTCCCGCGGAATCTCCGTCACCTCCTCGCTCGTCGGAAAGGGCACCACGTAGCCGGAATCTTTTACGAGCTCCCACCTCAATACCGAGGCAACTCGGGCGCGAAGTAGGCTGGCCGACGCGTCCAAGATTTGCTGTAGAATGTGTAGGGTTGAAGCTATGTCTCATTTGGGTTTGTTGCCATTTGAAGATGATGGAGGAAACAAGATAAGAAAAATGGTGCTTTCACTTTTCTTAGCATGAAAAGAGATCAAGAATGAAACACTCTCAAAGATGAAGCTCTCATCTTCTTCTCTCTCAACCATGAAAAACTTCTCCTTTTAGAAAATGGTAGAGGAAAGAATATGAAGCATGAAGGGAGGTGATGGTAGGAGCACAAGTGGTGACCACATCCAAAACATCATCATAACCAAAACTCAAATCAAACTCAAATCCTTTCTTATGAACAAAAAGCAAGTGATGAGAATGGTATCAAAAAGATGCTATCATAATTAATACATTTGCAAGAAAATCCTCCACAATGTGTTATTTGCAAACTTGCAAATAACACCCTCCATCGGAAAAGTCCGGCCGGGAAAGAACAAAGAAAAACCGGCCGGAACGGAATACAAACTGGCACCTCCAGAAAACTGGTCCCGTAATAAATTACAGGAAAACCCCGATACTGTGCATACACACCCGCATCTGTATTCCGTCCGGATACAAATGCAATGAGACAAAATCTACACTGTACTATACTAGGATCCGGCTTAAACCAAAGCCGGCTAGTAATATCCGTCCGATCCTGATCCATGCAATACCGCACGTATCTGATCGAACGCTGCCATATAACCATACGGCCCCTAGTACAAACCGTCCGATCCTGATCCGTGCAATACCGCACGTATCTGATCGGACCCTGCCATATCTCCATACGGCTTCTACAGCGTTTCGCCCGAAAGCTTGAGTAACTGAAAGTGTGGTGGACTCTAAAGACTCGTCAATACTATGGCTGTGGATTTAACCACTAGCACGTCAGAGGTATAAGCCAATACGTGACGGGCCACCAGCTATTGACTAAAAGGGACGTCGATGAGCGAACTCATCCTGACACCCTACTGAGCCTGTCAGTGACAATATCCGTACAGTCCGGTCCGTTCGTCTATGAGCATCGCATGTCGGGCCTAGGGGGTTGGTAAAAGTCAGACCCCCAAAAAGCGGTACAAGTCGTGTCGGAGTGTAGCCCAGAACACCCTGAGATACTACTGGAATACCTACCAGTAAATCTCCTGCCTTGGCCAAGGTCTTCGTGTAATGGCTCTCCTAGACACAGCGCGACCTCACCCCCAATACCGGGAGAGACGAACCCCTGAAGATCCGCTCACTGCCTCCATGTGGCTCGGGACTGTACCCAACTAAAACCTGTTTGCACGACTCCTTTGAGCCGTGGTAGGGTAGTAATCAAAGTACAGTGGGAACTCACACGAGACAAATGACGATCCCCAGGTCGATGAACTAACCTGTACACATGTCACCAGGAAACTACTATCTGACGTCAGGTATAAGACCAACTAGCATGTTCCCGGCGAGTCCTGTCCGGTGTACTCATAACCCAATGAGCACCTGTATACATTTTAGGTGAACCAACTGACACCAGTGGCTTGTGAGACCGGCCACCGCCCCTCGTCGGGGTCTCGACTGTATACACTAGTCTACTCTGGAGTATCGATGCCCTGTCTCGAAACTCCCACGACTAGGGACCATTTAAGGATGTGCTTATAGATTACCAGCTCCCACGTATATGATCGCCCTCATACTGCCGGTAGTCAAGCAAGAATCCTAGGGGCTCTATCAACGTGCAATAGTGACCTGTAAGGTCACCTAAAGCAGTACACGATGATAAAGGTAAACCAGATAGCATACTATCATCTCGAGTAAGACTGTCTTACCGGGATAGGTCCTCCCTCAATCATCGCAATCACGTGCCGGTGATCCAATAATTGACTCTGAGGGCACTATCTCCAACACTATCCACACGACGATCCCGCCACAACCACAGCACAACACAGAACATCAACGTGAATGTCACGTTCGCAAACCCGTCAAAAAGTGCATATAGCAGTTAGACGAGTTGTACCGCTCTAATGATATTCACGGTCGCAGATAATAATGTATGTACTGAAAACTACGACATTAGAATTCTGCAAGCAATTAGCAAACTAAACCAATTTCTAAAACCATGAAAAAACAGTGAGCTAAAGTCCCAAAAACCGACCGTTTAAAGCCAATTCGGAAGTCCGAATCAAAAAGAAACGTGCCCGAACCATCGCGGGGAGTTAGAGCACGAAATTAAATTCAAGTTGGGGGCCTAGAGGGGATACCCCACCCCCGAGGCTACCACGAGGTGGCCAGGGGGTGAGGCAGACCCGAAACTGCCCAAGGTGGGGCAGTTTCGGGTCCCCACAGCCAAGACTACCTTGTGGTGGTCTTGGGTAGTGGGCCCAGCCGTTTGGTCCCCCCCCCGGGGATTCCCCGCAGTGCCCATGCACTACCCCGCGGCTTCTCAGTTCAAACTGTGAGCCCGCGGTGTTAGTTATATGTATGCCCTAGAGGCCGTTATCATATATGAGATGTACATTGTGGTGGATGCTTGAACATATATAGGGAGGACTTTCTTGCTCGACATGATAGTATGATATCTGGTTACACTTTATCTTAACATGTACACTGATTGTCTCTCTGTTACATGTTGGAAAAGCCCTTAGGATGCGTACTTGACTACCTAGATTATGATAGAGATCATACTAGTGGGACAAAGGTAGTCTGTGAATACATCCTTTGATGTCCCTAGTTGTGGGTGTATCGAGACGGGGAATCGATATACCAGAGTAGACTAGCGTATAGCTTCTCGATTCATGTAGATGGGCGATGGATGATCCCATATCCATTGGTGTTTGACATCAGAGATGATATACGGGTGCTCAGTGGAGACTTGGTACATTGTACAGACTCGCCGAGAACTCCCAGATGGTATTATACCTCACGTCAGATGGCAGTTCTCTGGTGACACTGGTACAGGTTAGTCTGTCGACCCGAGATCGTCATAGAGTCTTGTGTGATTCCTACTGTGCTTTGATTTCCACCTTACCACGTTCATGAGAACGTGCAAAACGGTGGTTTTTGGGTACAGTCCCGAGTCACATGGAGGCAATGAGCGATAGGAGGGGATTCGTCTCTCCCGGTATTGGGGGTTGATGTTGCGCTATGCTCGATTGGCTATAACATGAAGTCCCTGGCCAGGGCTGATTCTTAGATTTACTGGTAAGTGTTACCAGTAGTTTCTCGACCTATTATGAGCCTCACATCGGCACGACTTATCGAGTTACTGGGGTCTGACGTTTACCACCCCTAGACGAGATATGCGACATATCATACGAAGAGACCGGACTGTACGGTAAGTGTTTCTGATTGAATTCGCAGGAGTATGAGCAGGCTTGCTTGTTGATCTTCTGATCACTCAATACCCGGGTGGCCGTTAAGTTTAGCATGCCTCTTGCGGCTTCTGGGTGTTTGATATGATCATCACCTACTGCCGGTGTATTGACGAATCTTTAGAGTCCTACACAGAGGTTTCCTGGCTCAGGCGAAACAGAGTAGGAGCACATATGAGATATGTGCGGGACCGAGATTAATACGTGTATGAGATACCATATTCTATTCTCGCGATTTGTATCATCGGTCGGTTATATGCGATATAGCCGGGTTATCGAATCAAGTGTTGATTCGATAAATTGATACACATGATATTAGTCGGTTATATGCGATATGACCGGATCATTAAATCAAGTGTTGATTTAATGATTTAATGTATAATTATATATTTGATATATTAATTTACATTAACTAGTATTAGCTCACTTAAGATTGCTTTTCTCACTTGATTATGTATTATGTATATATATGATATATACTTGTGTACATGTTTGTGTCATGCTTGATGATACATGCAAACTTGGGTGGGTGTGTGACTTACACCATGCTTACATATAATGTGGGGTTTTATTTATCTTATTAAATCAAAATGAGGTGGAAAATTGGTCATGGCTTGAAGCTTCATGAAGCTTGTAGACCATTGACCAAAGTCCACTCATTTTGTTTTACTTAAGATATTTTAAACCCAGCCATTATAATTAATCCATGGTTAAGTCTCTACAATAGTTAGTATATGACACTAACTCACCCATGGTTGCTATTCTCACCTCATTAGTTTTCCTTCTTCATTTTTCATGGTTGCTTTCTTCATCTTCTTCCTCTTGCTTACTAACTCCATGAAACATAAAGAAACATTGTGAGAAAATAAAATCTAAAGTGAGCCCCCTTCCTATTTCATCATCCTATACACTTGCTTGCGTATTATAGGGTGTTCTCTTCACAAAGTTCTTGACCTAGTGAAGAAGTGGCTTGAGTTTGAGTCTCCTCGAAATAGATCATCTTCGGCCTCGAAGACTTCGCGCAAGCTTGTTCATTTCTCCGAGGAAACCATTCTAGAGTTTGGGAAATCTTCACTTGTAGCGATCGCGGTGAAGGGACTTCAACACGGAGCTTTAGAAGTGAAGGACCGGTCTACAAAGGTTGTATTCCTTTCTCACTACTTGTAATGGTTGATTACATGTTATAGTTTGTCTATTTACTCTAGCTTGATCCTAACTTAGGATTGATTAGCACTCTTTAAAATTAAAATTTAGCATGGTAGTTGCTGTGAAAACCCAGTAGGGTGCTAAGGAATCCCAACGGTGGTATCAGAGCCGGGCTAGAGTATTAGACGATGGTTGTTAGATTACGAAACCGAAACTGCTCCATAACTTTAAACATCAAAACCTGCATTCTGTCGATTTTTAAATGAGCTCTAAAAATTTTTCAAACAAGTGCAAAATCATGTATGTGTGATAACATGAACACTGGTGAAATTTGAGGTCATTCTAATATTTTTTTGCCGGCGAGACCCCCCCATCTCGGCCAAATCCGAGCCCCCCTCCAAATTTTTCGAGTGTTCTATTGCATGGATTTTGGTGTTTCAGGTGTTGTTTGTTTTTGATAATTTTGCATGAGATGTAATCTTACACTATAAACAATTCGGAGTGTTTCGTATTCGTATTTTAACATTGTATTTGGGTTTTCACAAGTTATCTAGGTGAAATTAAAAAGTTCGATCGAATGTCAAAAGTCCATTTTTCCAAGTTTAACGTATTCGGAAAAACGTGCAAGTAATTCTGTGGACCCTCTAGAAGAATGAAACCCTAACTCGACTTTTTTGGATCACGGAACCACGGTCATACCCTAGGGTTTGCCGCAGTTCCGTGGCGACATGAGTGAGGCTTTGGTTTGCCCTTCTACCATTGGTCCATAGGTACTGCGGCATGTTCCGGGTATTATTAAAACTGTGCTCAAGTGTTGAGCTGTCAGAAAATTGTGGGACTTTGATAAATCGATCGAAAAGTTTAACGTTCGTCCGGATATTTATGATGGGATACAATAATTGGAATCTATCTAGTTGCGTGCAAGTTTAACATTTCGGTCTCGGACGGAATCGGGGAATCTTGTTGAATTACCCGACTTCCTTTGAAAAGTGTTTTCATGGTTGAGACCTAAATGTAAAATTTGCATTGTTAGGCATGAAATTCAGAATATGTGATATTCCGGGTTTATGATGTCTAAGGGCAGTGCGGATTCCAATTGTTGTAGTTTTTCACTTTCTTTTCTGCGACCGTAAGTATAATATATGGTGTATCGCCGGTTTCGTTGCTATATGTCAACGAAAATTAGGATACACATTTTGCTTACATTGATTACATGTGATGTTATGTGTTGCTGGGATATGTTATATTGGATCGTCGTGTTTGAATATCGGGGGGGTTTTTATGTGAGTTGAGAGTTTTTCATTTTCATTCATGTAAAAACTTGTATGTAATATTCTTTTATTAGGGCACTTCCGGGTTGAGGAAGATGTCACCATTGATGTATATTATTTACTTTTCTGCATTAGGATAGACCCAAAGAGGGGAGCACAAGTAACCGGGTTCTAGAGTCCAGTGGGAGACCATCTCGAGGAGTCGAGTCCGGATCTTCTAACTCTAGAATTAGTTGGGTTTCTTGCGCTCTCATAGGGGTCTAGGGATGTGGGTTTGTCTATTCATCACGACCGTGGAATCCGTGTTTTATACAGGCTTAATATAAAACCCGGAAATCCTAGTATATCCAATATTTCATATGTTGTTTTCTGCTGCGATATATGTGATGTGTGTAAGTGCACGGCGGCGCCCCGGCCGTCAATCCGACGCCGGAGTGCGGAAGCGGTGATTTACTTTAACTTTTTAAAACTGTAAACCGGCACCACCGCGCACTATAAACCCGGATCATGCCATTAATCTAGTCCTAGCTATCTAAAGAGGGGGTAGAGAGCTATACCGAGCGATCCGTGTCCTTCGGTCTTCTCGTCATCGTCCCGATCTCCCCGCGGAATCTCCGGTCTCCACCAAGTCGCCGGAAGGGCACCACGTCGCCGGCTTCTTTTACGGGCTCCCACCTCTGGACCGAGGCAACTGGGGAATGAAGTTGGCGAGCCGACGTGCCCAAGGTTTGCTGTAGAATGTGTGTAGAACTCATGTCTCATTTGGGGTAGTGGATGTTGCCTTTTAGTGGAGGAAAGGAGATATGAACTTTTAGAGATCAACTTAGGGATTTTTGCAAGCATCAAGAGAGTGAAAAATCCCACACCAAAATGAATCAACCCCCACCCCTCTAGTGGCCGGCCCATGGAAGGAGAATGGGAAGAAGTGTGTATCAAAAATGAAGGGAGCCCCACAATAATGCAAGTGAGAGAGATCAAATGATATCATGAAAGAAAATGATCACAAACACAAACCCACACTCCACCAACCTCATCATCTCATCACAAAGTCAAGCCATCATGAAAGAAGAAGTCAAATGGTCAAGGGATGGTGCAACCATCATGATCCAACAAAATGCAAAGAACACCCTCCATAAATGCTTATTTGCACAAATGCAAATAAGCCCTCCTCCACCAATCTTCAGCCAATGAAAGATACAAAGAAATATAGCTGAAACAAAAACAAACTGGCAACTCCAAAAAACTGATCCCGTAATAAATTACAGAAAAACCCCGCTACTGTATATACATACCCGCATTTGTATTCCGACCGAAATACAAATGCAATGAGACAAAATCTACACTGTACAATACTAGCATCCGGCTTAAACCAAAACCTGCTAGTAGTATCCGTTCGATCCTGATCCGTGCAATACCGCACGTATCTGATCGAACCCTGCCATATATCCATACGGCCTCTAGTACTAACCGTCCGATCCTGATCCGTGCAATACCGCACGTATCTGATCAAACCCTGCCATATCTCCATACGGCCTCTACAGCGTTTTGCCCGAAACTTGAGTAACTGAATGTGGGGGACTCTAAAGACTCGTCAATACTATGGCTGTGGATTTAACCACTAGCACGTCAGAGATATTAGCCATACGTGACGGGCTACCAGCTATTGACCAAAAGGGACGTTGATGAGCGAACTCATCCTGACACCCTAGTGAGCCTGTCAGTGACAATATCCATACAGTCCGGTCCGTTCGTCTATGAGCATCGCATGGCGGGCCTAAGGGGTTGGTAAAAGTCAGACCCCCAAAAGCGGTACAAGTCGTGTCGGAGTGTAGCCTAGAACACCCTGAGATACTACTGGAATACCTACCAGTAAATCTCCAGCCTTGGCCAAGGACTTCGTGTAATGGCTCTCCTAGACATAGCGCGACCTCACCCCCAATACCGGGAGAGACGAACCGCTGAAGATCCGATCACTGCCTCCATGTGGCTCGGGACTGTACCCAACTAAAACCTGTTTGCACGTTTCCTTTTAGCGTGGTAGGGTAGTAATCAAAGTACAGTGGGAACTCACACGAGAAAAATGACGATCCTCAGGTCGATGAACTAATCTGTACACATGTCACCTGGGAACTGCTATCTGACGTCAGGTATAAGACCAACTAGCATGTTCCCGGCGAGTCCTGTCCGGTGTACTCATAACCCAATGAGCACCTGTATACATCTTAGGTGAACCAACTGACACCAGTGGCTTGTGAGACCGGCCACCGCCCATCGTCGGGGTCTCGATTGTATACACTAGTCTACTCTGGAGAATCGATGCCCTGTCTCGAAACTCCCACGACTAGGGACCTTTTAAGGGTGTGCTTATAGACTACCAGCTCCCACGTATATGATCGCCCTCATACTGCTGGTAGTCAAGCAAGAATCCTAGGGGCTCTATCAATGTGCAATAGTGACATGCAAGGTCACCTAAAGCAGTAAACGATGATAAAGCTAAACCAGATAGCATACTATCATCTTGAGTAAGACTGTCCTACCGGGATAGGTCCTCCCTCAATCATTGCAATCACGTGCCTGTGATCCAATAATTGACTCTGAGGGCACTATCTCCAACAATCTCCCACTTGCACTCAAGGCTAATTATTGCGATGTCGCATACTCACAACCCGTGTGATACCGAACACCCAACTCCTCTACTAGTCAGTCTCACAAATCCCGTTTGCAAAACTATTGCGTTCGAGGAATAGCCTCAGTGAGTGGATCCGCTTTGATGTTTCTTTCTATGTCTCTCTATATCTCAAGTTTGCGGAGAAACCCATCTCCCGAAATGAGCAATACCTGTCTTAGAATGTGTCTGGATGTCTGATGGGACCTAGCTCATAAATGAACTCCAAATCCAAACTTCTTAGACTGTATCGTCAACTGAACTTAATCAGTATCCTGCGCCAAGCCTCCCTCAGTATTGCCTTGGACCACCTGTCCAAAATACTGCCCCTCGTCAGAAGGAAAAACTATAACTCTGACAACCTCCTTGTCTTCCAGGTCACCTTGGAAGCCTGGAATGATAACTGTCTCCCGAATGAGCCTTATCGTTATCATATCCCTAGAACATCCACTTATGTTCTAAAACTGCTTCCGACTGCTTCTCCAGGATTGGATCAATATCAACTTATTGCATCTACTGCAAGAACAACATCTGGTGTGATACTTGACATCTCATGATTGACTCAATTGCCTGAGCAAGTGATCTGCCAATCATGCACATCCCTCTCCCCTTTAGTCTGTAAGACACCTTTAGAGAAGGTGACTCCATCACCTGCAGGTACACCACCATGCCAGGAGTCGTCCATTCCAAATACTCTTAGAATGCTGTCTAAGTTCCCTGATTGGGAAACCACCCAAATCTAGATCTAAAACCATTGATCCAGTAACCAGAATGTTTGATATGAAATCCATTTCCTTTGTGGAGAAACCACTGTGTGACGACCAAAGTATAACCGATCGTAGTATAGGAATATCACTTCCTACTCTGTGTATGTCATCCAAATACCAGGACATTACACCCCACTATCTTCTTAACAGATCCATCCCCTATTCTGATGAAGTCAAACCTATGACTGTCACATCAGATATAGATGATCTATCTCCGCTACTCTGCTTTAGTCTATAAATAGACATAAGCCACCTGTCCACCAATGCTTCCGCTGCTCCCACTGACTACGACAACCCTCTGGCAGAGTCATATAGACGTACACTTCTAAAGCCAGTTTAGAACGACACTATACTCATCCTCCCGCCAGGTCTCGCAGCCTGGAACAACAACAATGGCAAGTGTGGGTAAACAAGAACCTTCCTGTCACCGTCCTTGAGGCTACCGGAGTACCTCTCGAGTGCCTGATGTTACCCACCTTATCTGCGGAGTGGCCAATGGAATGTCAAACCAGATTGAATATTTAGGTTCCTTATCAAATCTTCAGTAATCATTTGCGGTTCTGGAATCACTTCCAGTTCTACCATACTCCCACTACTGTTTTCTGAAAAAATCCATTTTTATTAAAACTGTGGCGAGTCTAGAACAATATCACTATTGATCTTCCAGATGGTAGAAAGTCAACCCTCGTCATAGCCTGGGTCAACCCACAAACAGCCATTACAGAAACGTGCCTTGAGTTATCCAGAGTCTGGTTTTAAGCATAAGCCGGACAACTCCCCGTACCTTAACATCGTTAAGATATGAACTGTTCTATATCCAATATAGAACCAGAGGCACTGATTTAATTGAACCAGATTCAAATCATGCAGCTGTCTCCAGTGCATGTCAACTAAATGGAAAGAGGCCGATCAGCATTACTCAACTTAGGAATGCTTCCAATTATGAGTAACCTGAAAGAGAGGCAAGTTCTCTTAACCATTACTATCAACTGAATACCATACACAAGTATCTACATCTTCGATCACTTTGAAGAATCCCGATACTTGCAATACCTGGTTCTCTACTTTATTCAAATACCTATAACTTCTCAAAATTCGGACCCTGTGTTTCCACGAAACACCTGTCTAAAAACTAGAGAAGTCATAAGTAAACCGAATATAGTACGAGGACCAACCCCTCTGTCCTGATGGACCCTGGACAACATACAATACTCTGTATAAGTCCCTTGAGTCTGATAACTCATTCACTGTGTGTCGTAGGTTGAAAACTGTACTTATGGTTAAGAAGAATTACACCGCTGTTTAATACTCCTTACCTAATCATCCACTGATATAGGTAAATGTCATGGACATAATTTCAAAAAGGTAAATCTCACTCTATAAAAATAGACGTACAGATATATCAATTTGAAATTGGTGCATAACAGCGGATATTCAAAACCAAATATTTGCCGACCGGCAAACAGCTCAGGTGACTTCCTCAAATATCACTGATTACAACGAATCCCGATATAATGAGGATGATCACCTAATTCCCAATAACTTACTCCCACTCATCATCTGTAAAACCATACAGATGTGAGAATCATACCTGGTAAATACATACCGTGGAGCAAGTGTCTAATTGGGAAATCAGTTTTCCTTTAACAGTACACATAGAAACTGAAACATTGAAATGTTTCGATGGGGTATCCTGGTATTCCTAGTAATGCATCTTCCATTATCCTGATTCACAACTGTAACCGTGTAATTCTTTGCCATCTTTATAATTCCTTCATATGTCTTTAGTCTTTACCTTCTGTACATCCCTTTAGGCCAAATGGTTTTCTTCTTTCCCTACCGTTCGGCACTAGCCTATGGTTTGGAAGAAGACTATCCAATAAGCATAATGGGTGTACTGTCCTAATCTTAGGAGCACTCGCAATGCGAGAGAAGGTGAAGATAAAAGACAACCGAATGAACCTTATTCCTATTTCTCCTGAACCAGGATCCATTCCCGAACTGGAACAAGTTCCTTTCGAGTTCGTATATAACCATACGATGGATTATCCATTAAACTGTGGATCTTCGTAGTGATACGGAGTGTCCTAGAGAAATACAAAGGTGATTTAGGATTGGCGAAGAAATACTTGGTTTGGTCATGAATAGCAGTCGCAATTTACTTTGCCCTCTTACTAACCCCTTTCTTTGTCTTTACTTAATACCTTCTGTACACCGTTTAGGCTAATTGGTTTTCTTCATTCCCTACCGTTTGGCACCAGCCTAAGGTTTGGAAGAAGAATATCCAATTTGCGTAATAGGTGTACTATCTCCTAAACCAAGGAGTACTCGCAATTTGATAGAAGGTAAAAGGAAAAGACAACTGAATAGTCATATTCATTTTCTCCAAAACCTGAAACCATCCTCGAATAAATTCCTTCGAGTTCGTATATAACCATACGATAGTTTTGTCAAATGGAAGTGGACGTTCGTAGTAATACGGGGTGTCCTGGAGAAAAGGGTAAAAGTAGGAGTGGCAATGAGGTTTGCAACTCTGACAATCCAAAAGCCGGTGTTTAAGAAGGTTCGGTCAACTTGGTCACTGAGTCATAGTCTTAGGGTCGGGTCAATGGTCGCTGCCAAAGAGAGAGAAAAGAAACACTCAGCGTGCACTCTAACCTAGATCAGAATGGTTACCAATTTATCTAATCTGGAAACCTCCCACTGTACCGTCAAATTCTCCTCCAAACCTGAAAGAAGAATTAGTCAGGATCACTCGAGGAGTAAACCAACTCATCAGTGGGAATCAGGATCCAACTATCATCGCATGATAACGTGACGGAATCCGCTCACGTCATCACACTCCAAAAGGTATGCGTATATCTGGCAAGTTTCAGTTTCTTTAGAAACTCCCGATGTGATTTATGTCCCATGCTCTTATGACCTTGACTTTGGCCAACATATCATAAGTCACATGTCAAGTTCTACCCGTCATTCTCCAGGTTAATTTGAGCCCACCCGCACATACCCTTGACTTTGGCCAAAATAGTAGTACGACTGCCCCAAACCAACGCATCTATCTATGCTGCATATGAATACCCTAATAGCTACCAATCACTGTGCCTTGACTTTGGCCAACATGCACAGCTTGAATACTATTGACCACCCATATGAAACGACGAAGGGCTATGAATGGTTTCTGGCGAAAACCTTTAACGTAATGAACTTGATATCGTTGAAGGAACTGGATAGCTTTTATGAAAATATAATGACGAAAACCTTTGCTAAAGAGGTCACTCCCAGTGAAGGGATCTCGGCTCTTTCCCCGTAGAATGAGGTGCAGGATATTCCAACTGAATACCACGATGCAAAGCAAAAGTAATCGGCTATAGTGAAGTTAATGCCCTGACGCAAACTTCTGTCCAAGGGGTCACTCCCGGTGAAGGGATCTCGGCCCTTGCCTCGTCGATTGAGGAGCAGGATATTCCAACTGAATACCACGATGCAAAACAAAAGAGAACTTCCTTGCAATAACAGCTTTTTGAAAAGTGTTCCAACAACATCAGAATAGGTTTGTTTTTAACTTGCATTGATCCGAATCAACGCAGTCTCATCAATTGATCACACCACAATGAACGAAAATAATGACGTACGTATATGCCATCCGCATTTGCCACTGGGTCCCGTCATTACCCGTTAGGTTAGCTAACTAACGACAGAGCGGGGACTGGACTAGCACGGATGCAAAACATATACAACATCTACTAGTATATATAAATATATATCAATATATAATATTTTCTCTCAAGGCGTGATAAAATGCAACATCACAGAAATGTACAGCATCACAGAACAATACAGAAATCTGGGATCCCCGGGTTTCACAGAGCCACTACTGAAACCCGACGTTCCCCTGGTCATGTGGATAGCCTGTGCAATGAAATCTTAGACCCCTACGGGCGCGGCAAGTTACCAGCCAAAACCTGAAGCGAGGCAGCCCCCTTCAGCACCGTGAATGGACCACCCAGCACTTCACGGAATCCGGTAACTTGGGCATCCCTCCTGGGTCAACCTGTACCCCCTACGAGTGCGGCGATTAGCCTGCCAATTCTAGAGTGAAGCCCCCTCCGTCTCAATGCCATGAGATGCGGGCTCGTTGCCCTCTAGAACCCGGCTATCCGTGCACCCCTCCTTAGGGTAATCCTAGTACAGAAAGTAAAATATACATACAACGGGTACATCGACCGCAACCTGGTCGTGCCCCAAAATAATAATACAAACAGGCAGTGATGGCAGTCCACATGTCGGACGCTCGCCCCGCAATATCAAATGTACATAATACAACAAAAACTGTACTAGTATTGCATCCAGGCTATCCCCCATGACCAATCCGCAACATCACAGCAATACACAGAACATCAACGTGAATGTCACGTTCGCAAATCCGTCTAACCGGGCTATAGCAGTTAGACAGGATTTACCGATCAAGTGACATTCACGGTCACAGATATAATGTAAATACTGTGAACTAATGTGTTTAAAATATCCGATCGATCAAATTTTACCAAGTGGGCCCCAAGCATTACTGTAGCAGTTAAAGAAATTCTGGGCCCAAAAACTAATATTCCAAAACCCCAATTTCACTGTAAAAAGATTACTGTGCAAAAATGGAGCACTGAAGACACTGAACTGCGGCGGAACCGCGGCCAGAAGGGGGGTTTGGCCGCGGTTCCGCGGTCATCCTACTGTATCAGTTCACCAAATTTTCACAGATGCCTTATCTTTCCCTGCACATCACTCTGCAACATACTGAAAAAATTTTGGAGCCAAAAAAATTTCGACAGAAAACTGATATGCATGAAAACGCGGTTTTGGGATTTTTGTTCGATCGGAAACGTAAACACATTAGACCAAGCTAAACTAGGTTAATGGCGAGGCTCTGGTACCACTGTAAGTGCACGGCGGCGCCCCGGCCGTCAATCCGACGCCGGAGTGCGGAAGCGGTGATTTACTTTAACTTTTTAAAACTGTAAACCGGCACCACCGCGCACTATAAACCCGGATCGTGCCATTAATCTTGTCCTAGCTATCTAAAGAGGGGGTAGAGAGATATACCGAGCGATCCGTGTCCTTCGGTCTTCTCATCGTCGTCCCGATCTCCCCGCGGAATCTCCGGTCTCCACCAAGTCGCCGGAAGGGCACCATGTCGCCGGCTTCTTTTACGGGCTCCCACCTCTGGACCGAGGCAACTCGGACACGAAGTTGGCGAGCCGACGTGCCCAAGGTTTGCTGTAGAATGTGTGTAGAACCCATGTCTCATTTGGGGTAGTGGATGTTGCCTTTTATTGGAGGAAAGGAGATATGAACTTTTAGAGATCAACTTGGGGATTTTTGCAAGCATCAAGAGAGTGAAAAATCCCACACCAAAATGAATCAACCCCCACCCCTCTAGTGGCCGGCCCATGCAAGGAGAATGGGGAGAAGTGTGTATCAAAAATGAAGGGAGCCCCACAATAATGCAAGTGAGAGAGATCAAATGATATCATGAAAGAAAATGATCACGAACACAAACCCACACTCCACCAACCTCATCATCTCATCACAAAGTCAAGCCATCATGAAAGAAGAAGTCAAATGGTCAAGGGATGGTGCAACCATCATGATCCAACAAAATGCAAAGAACACCCTCCACAAATGCTTATTTGCACAAATGCAAATAAGCCCTCCTCCACCAATCTTCAGCCAATGAAAGATACAAAGAAATATGGCTGAAACAAAAACAAACTGGCAACTCCAAAAGAATGATCCCGTAATAAATTACAGGAAAACCACGCTACTGTATATACATACCCACATTTGTATTCCGACCGAAATACAAATGCAATGAGAAAAAATCTACACTGTACAATACTAGCATCCGGCTTAAACCAAAGCCTGCTAGTAGTATCCGTCCGATCCTGATCCGTGCAATACCGCACGTATCTGATCGAACCCTGCCATATATCCATACGGCCTCTAGTACTAACCGTCCGATCCTGATCCGTGCAATACCGCACGTATCTGATCGAACCCTGTCATATCTCCATACGGCCTCTACAGCGTTTCGCCCGAAACTTGAGTAACTGAATGTGGGAGACTCTAAAGACTCGTCAATACTATGGCTGTGGATTTAACCACTAGCACGTCAGAGGTATTAGCCATACGTGATGGGCTACCAGCTATTGACCAAAAGGGACGTCGATGAGCGAACCCATCCTGACACCCTACTGAGCCTGTCAGTGACAATATCCGTACAGTCCGGTCCGTTCGTCTATGAGCATCGCATGGCGGGCCTAGGGGGTTGGTAAAAGTCAGACCCCTAAAAGCGGTACAAGTCATGTCGGAGTGTAGCCTAGAACACCTTGAGATACTACTGGAATACCTACCAGTAAATCTCCTGCCTTCGCCAAGGACTTCGTGTAATGGCTCTCCTAGACACAGCGCGACCTCACCCCCAATACCGGGAGAGACGAACCTCTGAAGATCCGCTCACTGCCTCCATGTGGCTCGGGACTGTACCCAACTAAAACCTGTTTGCACGTCTCCTTTGAGCGTGGTAGGGTAGTAATCAAAGTACAGTAGGAACTCACACGAGATAAATGACGATCCTCAGGTCGATGAACTAACCTGTACACATGTCACCAGGGAACTGCTATCTGACGTCAGGTATAAGACCAACTAGCATGTTCCCGGCGAGTCTTGTCCGGTGTACTCATAACCCAATGAGCACCTGTATACATCTTAGGTGAACCAACTGACACCAGTAGCTTGTGAGACCGGCCACCGCCCCTCGTCGGGGTCTCGACTGTATACACTAGTCTACTCTGGAGAATCGATGCCCTGTCTCGAAACTCCCACGACTAGGGACCTTTTAAGGATGTGCTTATAGACTACCAGCTCCCACGTATATGATCGCCCTCATACAGCTGGTAGTCAAGCAAGAATCCTAGGGGCTCTATCAACGTGCAATAGTGACAAGCAAGGTCACCTAAAGCAGTACACGATGATAAAGATAAACCAGATAGCATACTATCATCTTGAGTAAGACTGTCCTACCGGGATAGGTCATCCCTCAATCATTGCAATCACGTGCCTGTGATCCAATAATTGACTCTGAGGGCACTATCTCCAACAATGTGATCATTTGATATGTTGGGATAGATACTGTATATAGTATATATGATATTTATATAGACGTTGCTTATGTTTTACACCCGCTCTGCCGTTAGTTACCTAACCTAACGGTGCATGACGGGACATAGAGGCGAATGCGGATGGCATAAACGTATGTTATATTTATCTGTGATGCTTAGGTAACTTAAATGATGGGTCTTCATTAATGAGATTAATGAAAGAAAAGAAACCTAAAGATGTTGTAGAAACTTGTTTTAAAAACTGATAGCTCTAGTTCTTGCTTTGCATAGCGGTATTCCTTGTAAAATATCCAGCACCTTATTCGATAAGGAAAGAGTCGAGATCCCTTCACCGGGAGTGACCTCTTTAGCGAAACTAGCAGATGCTACAAACTCGGTTTGTCTTTTGATTGCTTTTATAGTTTTTGCTTTGCATAGTGGTATTTGTGAAATATCCTGCACCTTTTTCGATAAGGAAAGAGCCGAGATCCCTTCACCAGGAGTGACCTCTTTAGCGAAACTAGTAAAAGCCTCAAAAACACTCCTTTTCAAAATCACTCGATTCTACAACGATATCAAGTTCATTATGCAAAAGGTTTTCTTAAAAACCTGTCGTAGCCCTCCGTCATTTCAGATAAGTACTAGTTAGTATTCGTGCTACATTTGTTGACTATGTTAAGGCATAGTGTGCGGTAGCTAATTAGTGCTTATCTGCTTAAGCATGAGATGCAATTGGATTAGGGTAGTCATGCGACTATGTTGACTATGTTAAAGGTCGTGCGGGTGGATTTAATTCAATCAAGAAATGTACAGGTTGAACTTGACTAGCACTTATGATTTGTTGACTATGTTAAGGTTATATAGCTGCTAGGGGCAAAATATTATCGGGAATTTCAAGTGTTGAAATTTGCAATGAGATTGCATACCTTCTATGACATAGTTGGATCCAGATACTCACTGCGAGTAAGAGTTACTCATGGGAGAGTTTTACACATTACAATTAGCCGATCAAGTAAGTGTCTAGAAAGGTGTCAGCGGGGTTACGCCCCTGGGAAAACGAGGTTTATTTTAATTAGGTTCGTGCGAAAGAACGGGGAACCTCCCTCAAAGTACCGGCACTGTCCTGACTGAAAGATTGGCGAAATTGTAGGGTGTAATTAATCCCGGCTAGTCTTTTCTTTTAGGGTTTGAAGGAAGATTTGATAAAAAAAACAGTGGGAGCCATCCTGATTAGATAAAATGATTACCAATCTGATCTTGCAAGAGTGCACGCAGAGTGTTTTCTTCTCTCTCTCTCTCTAGGTAGCGACCATTTCACGCGTTAATCAAGATAATAATATGGATGTATTGACCGAACCCGCTTGTTATACTGAGCTGGGGAATGTTGGTCCCGCTCCAACTTATAATTGTTATAAGACCGAGCAGGAAATAAGGGATTACCAGAATTCCCGTGCCGCCCAAACGAAGAAAGTGCATAAAGATGCATCTTCTTCGGGTGTGTTCATTACCGAGAACTGTTTTTTAGTATCCTCTACGTCCTGGGTATGTGATACCGGATCAGGATCCCACATATGTAATCTATTATATGGGCTACAGATAGGTAGAGAACTGAGAACGGGTGATAAAATTTCAAGAGTTGGAAACGGTGCAATTGTTGCAGCCAAGGTGTTGGCGGTTATCACCCTGTATTACCAAATATATTGATTCTGAACGAATGTTATTAGATACCGAACCTGATATACAACCTCATATCAGTCTCTTTATCGACTAAAGAAGGATATAATTTTGTATTGTTGGTTAATGTTTTGAACATTTCCTATATCAAGAGTTGATCGGTTCAGGCACGTTATCTAAAAGCATATACATTCTAAATCAAACTACAGTTCTCAACGTACAGAACACACACAAGAGGAAGAGTTCAGAAATGAACGAATCCTTCTTGAGGCATTGTAGACTAGGTCATATCAATGCGACCCGACTAGCTAAGTTACATTAAGATGCATATTTAAATCAGTTTGAATTTACATCTTGTGAAACTTTCCAGTCATGTCGCAAAGATAAGATGACCATAGCTCCGTTTATTGGAAACAGAGAAAGAGTTAGTGAACTCTTGGGATTGATACATGATGATGTATAAGTCCCCTGTCTTCACATGCCAGGACCGGTTCTTCTTACTTCATTACATTCACTGATGATCTTTCAAGATTCACACATGTGTTCCTGTTGAAACACAAGTCTGAACCTTTTGAGAAATTCAAAGAATATAAGTCAGAAGTAGAGAACCACAATAGGTATAAGTATTATGTCCTTTGATGTGATCAGGGAGGAGAATACTTAAGCACGGAATTCCTGGACTATTCTAAAGGAGAATGAGATTCTCTCTCAGCATTACTCCTCCGTATACACCACAGCATGTCGGTGTATCGGGATGGAGCAATCGCACCCTATTAGATATGGTGCGCTCTATGATGAGTACTACTGAGTTTCCTATTTCCTTTTGGGAGTTATGCACTTGAAAAGCTGCATACCTATTGAATAAGGTTCCAACCAAATCAGGTGCCTACCACTCCATATGAGATATGGTATGGGAAGAGACCATGTCTTAAATAAGTTAAGATTTGGGGTTGTTCGGCCTATGTCTAAAAGCAAAATCTGGACAAGCTTGAGCCAAGGTCAGTTCTGTGGTTTGTTGGATATCCCAAGTATTCACAAGGGAATATCTTCTACCACACCGAGGAACAAAAGGTGTTTTATTTCTCGGCATGCCACCTTTTTAGAAAAGGAATTTATTTTCGAAACAAATTTATGGTCATGAGGTAGAACTGGAAGGAGTTCCAGCTATACAAACTATAGCTAATGATTTGGTAGAACCGGGGGATTCAATAGCTCCCGACGAACCTCAGCCTCTCCACCGATCAGGTAGGGTTCCTCATCCGCCTGAGAGATACTTCGGTTTCTCAATGACAGTAGGAGCGAGGATTGCATCATGAGATGATGACCCAACTGGTTTCGAGCAAGCCATCAAGAGTGGGGACTCTGTAAGAATGGCTGGATGCTAAGCGATCTGAGATGGAATCCATATACACCAACAAAGTATGGACTTTGATTGCTATATCTGAAGGGTTAAATCCCCATCAGGAGAAAGTATATCTTGAGAAGATTACTTGGTGTACATGGAAAAGTTGAGACTTTCAAAGCTAGACTAGTTGTAAAAGGTTTTCATCATTGACCAGGTGTGGATTATAATAAAACCTTTTCTCCTGAAGCTATGCATAAGTCCATCCGGATCCTACTTGCCACTACTACATACTATGACTACGATATCTGGTGGTTGGGTGTCATGACTGCTTTTCTAAATATTGATTTAGAAGAGAGCATCTATAAGTACATAGCCCGAGGGCTTCGTAGATAGTGGGAGCAGCGGAAACGTGTGCAAGTTGGTTTACGGGTTAAAGCAGGCATCATGGAGTTGGAACATCTATTTTGATGTGGTAGTCAAAGAGTTTGACATCATCAAAATGGTAGATGAACCTTGTATAAACAAAAAGGTAGTAGAAAGTAAGGTAGTCTTCCTCGTATTGTACGTGAATAACATACTCTTGATAGGAAAGGAGTTTCCTATACTACGCTCGGTCAATTTTCTCTTATCACAAGGATTCTCCATATAGGATCAAGGTGATACCTCCTAAATCCTGGGTTTTGATATATAAGATAGATCTAAGTGGATGTTAGGATTCTCACTAGGTATAGTGAGATGGTATCAATCGGTCCTGGGGAGAATCACTAGATATCTTCCAGGGTGGTAAGGTCAACTAAATGTCAGTCACAGGCATTGTTTTTACACTCAGTGGAGGGATGGTATGTTGGAAGAGTTTCAAGACAGATATCGTGGCAAACTACACGATAAAGGCTAGATATATCGCTACCAAAGATGCTACCAAAGAGGCAGTCTGAGTGTATATTAGTTCATGAGATGAACTTCATTCCTACCATTGTGTGACAATGGAGTTGTGGCTTAGGCCTAGGAACCCCTGTCCCATCAGTAACCCAGACATATTCTAAGGCAGTATGACCTGATCATGGAGATGGTTGATCTCCAGGGGATCGAGGTTAGGAGAGCAGACTTAGAGGAAAACACGGCGGATCCACTCACAAAGGCCTTTTCCAAGAGAGAGACTATTATGGGATGGTTGAGTATGAGATACTACAACCACTGCTATATGATGGCCCCGGTGCAAGTGGGAGATTGTTAGTTATATATATGCCCTAGAGGCCATTACTGTACATGAGATGTACATTATAGTGGATGCTTGGACATATATAGGGAGGACTTTCTTGTTCGACATGATAGTATGCTATCTGGTTACTCTTTATCTTAACATGTACACCGATTGTCTCTCTGTTACATGTTGGTAAAGCCCTTAGGATGCGTACTTGACTACCAAGATTATGATGGAGATCATACTAGTGGCACAAAGGTAGTCTGTGAGTACATCCTTTAATGTCCCTAGTCGTGGGTGTATCAAGACGGGGCATCGATATACCAGAGTAGACTAGCGTATAGCTTCTCGACCCATGTATATGGGCGATGGATGATCCCATATCCATTGGTGTTTGACATCAGAGATGATATACGGGTGCTCAGTGGAGACTGGGTACACTGGACGGACTCGCCGAGAACTCCCAGATGGTATTATACCTCACGTCAGATGGCAGTTCTCTGGTGACACCGGTACCGGTTAGTCTGTCGACCCGAGATCGTCATAGAGTCTTGTGTGATTCCCACTGTGCTTTGATTTCCACCTTACTACGTTCAAGAGAACGTGCAAAATAGTGGTTTTTGGATACAGTCTCGAGGTACATGGAGGCAATGAGCGATAGGAGGGGATTCGTCTCTTCCGGTATTGGAGGTTGATGTTGCGCTGTGCTCGATTGGCTATAACACGAACTCCCTAGCCAGGGTTGATTCTGAGATTTATTGGTAAGTGTTACCAGTAGTTTCTCGACCTGTTATAAGCCTCACATCGGCACGACTTATCGAGTTACTAGGGTCTGACGTTTACCACCCCTAAACGAGATATGCGACATATCAGACGAAGAGACCGGACTGTACGGTAAGTGTTACTGATTGGATTCGCAGGAGTATGAGCATGCTAGCTTATTGATCTTCTGATCGCTCAATACCTGGGTGGCCGTTACGTTTAGCACGCCTCTTGCGACTTGTGGGTGTTTGATATGATCATCACCTACTGCCGGCGTATTGACGAGTCTTTAGAGTCCTACACAGAGGTTTCCTGGCTCAAGCGAAACGGAGTAGGAGCACATATGAGATATATGCGGGACCGAGATAAATACGTGTTTGAGATACCGTATTCTATTCTCGCAATTTGTATCATCGGTCGGTTATATGCGATATAGCCGGGTTATCGAATCAAGTGTTGATTCGATAAATTGATACACATGATATTAGTCGGTTATATGCAATATGACCGGATCATTAAATCAAGTGTTGATTTAATGATTTAATGTATAATTATATATTTGATATATTAATTTACATTAACTAGTATTAGCTCACTTAAGATTGCTTTTCTCACTTGATTATGTATTATGTATATATGTGATATATACTTATGTACATGTTTGTGTCATGCTTGATGATACATGCAAACATGGGTGTGTGTGCGACTTACACCATGCTTACATATAATGTGGGGTTTTATTTATCTTAGTAAATCAAAATGAGGTGGAAAATTGGTCATGGCTTGAAGCTTCATGAAGCTTGTAGACTATTGACCCAAGTCCACTCATTTTGTTTTACTTAAGATATTTTAAACCCAACCATTATAATTAATCCATGGTTAAGTCTCTACAATAGTTAGTATATGACACTAACTCACCCATGGTTGCTATTCTCATCTCATTAGTTTTCCTTCTTCATTTTTCATGGTTTCTTTCTTCATCTTCTTCCTCTTGCTTACTAGCTCCATGAAATATGAAGAAACATTGTGAGAAAATAAAATCTAAAGTGAGCCCACTTCCTATTTCATCATCCTATACACTTTCTTGGGTATTATAGGGTGTTCTTTTCATAATGTTCTTGACCTAGTGAAGAGGTATCTTGAGTTTCAGTCTCCTCGACGTAGATCATCTTCGGCTTCGAAGACTTCTTGCAAGCTTGTTCATTTCTCCGAGGAAACCATTCTAGAGTTCGGGAAATCTTCACTTGCAGCGATCGCGGTAAAGGGACTTCAACACGGAGCTTTAGAAGTGAAGGACCGGTCTACAAAGGTTGTATTCCTTGCTCACTACTTGTAATGGTTGATTACATATTATAGTTTGTCTATTTACTCTAGCTTGATCCTAGCTTAAGATTGATTAGCACTCTTGAAAATTAAAATTTGGCATGGTGGTTGCTGTGAAAACCCAGTAGGGTGCTAAGGAATCCCAACACGCGGGGTGTGCAAACATCTCAAACTTTCAGTTTTTGGAACTGTTTTTGCCGGCAGTTTTTGCATGACAAAAACGGCGGATTTCTAATGTCGCAAAGAGTTAAACTAAGGCTTATGGAGTGGCTCTGATACCATGTTGGGTTATTCAAGCATCCCGGCCATAAAATCGTGGTCATTGCGGAACAAAAATTTTCAAAAACCGGCGCTAGAACACCCTGATAACCCTGATATACCCATAAGCCCTAAATAACAAAACATGCAAAGAAGTTAGAATGGTTATACTGAATAGATCCTTGTCCGTCGGTCTACAGCCATCATCCCAAGCTCCTATAGGCTTCCTTGATCAAGCTTGATCTTCGGTCTCCGTCCATCGAAGATGATCCACCCAAGAGTCTATGCAACGAGCTCTAACCTCATATCCGAGGCAACTAGGGCACCTAGATCGCTACTCTAGATACCGTAGATGAAGTAGAGAGTGATGAAGGATTAATTTGTCTCAAGACACCCAAGGATTCTCAACTCATGAGAGGGTTTGGGTGGAGCTAGAGGAAGAAGAAGATGCCATGAGAATGAGGTGTTGAGAGCAACTCAAGAGGGAGAAAAAGAAATGAATAATGGATTGTGTTTTTGTTTGTTGTGTGTGTGTGATAAGAAATAATGGAGCCATCACATAAATGTCAATGTCTCCAAAATATCTTAGTCAACAAAAAATATCTCAAGTCAACATAATCTCACAACAAACAAAAATCTTAAGCATGCTAGAATAGTAACCATGGGTCACTAATTAGCCATGCCACAAAAATGCAATAAATACCTCATCCTCCACCTCAATAACCTTTTAATCCAAAAAGGTCTAAACCATGATGAGGTGTAATCTTCTAAAAGTAATCTTGTAATAAATTACAAGAATACCCCTCAACCGTATATACATACCCGCATCCGTATTCCGAAGAATACGAATACAAAGAGACGAAAATAATCCAACAAATATAATACTAGGATCCGGCTTAAACCAAAGCCCACTAGTATTATCCGTCCGAACATCATCCGTGCACAAGTACACGTATGTGATCGAACCCTGCTATAAAACCATACAACCTCTACATCGTTTCTCCCGAAGCAGGGAAACCCTCTGTGTGGGACTCTAAAGACTCGTCAATACGCTGGAAATGGGTTCAAGCACAAGCACGTCAGCGGCACTAGTTATACGTAACGGCTACCAAGGTATTGAGAGAAAAGGAGGCCGACGAGCAAACTCATCCTGAAACCCCTACTGAGCCTGATAGTGACAATATCCGTACAGTCTGGTCCGTTCATCTATGAGTATCACATATCGAGTCTAGGGGGTGGATAAAGTCAGACCCCTAATAACACGACATTTAGTGTCGGTATGAAGCCCATCACCATCTGAGAAACTACCGATCCTAGATCAGTAATTCTCAACTACCTTGGCCAAGGATTTCTGGTGATGGCCACCCGTGCACAACCGTGACATCAACCCCCAATACCAGGAGAGACGAATCCCCCGATGATCCGCTCACTGCCTCCATATGGCTCGGGACTGTATCCAACTAAAACATGTTTGCACGACTCCTTTGAGCCATGGTAGGATAGTAATCAAAGCACAGTGGGAACTCACACGAGATAAATGACGATCTCAGGTCAATAGACTAACCTGTACACGTGTCACCAGGGAACTGCTATCTGACAATAGGTATAATACCAACTAGTATGATCCCGGCGAGACCGTCCAGTGTACTCATAACTCAATGAGCACTTGTATACATCTTAGGTGAACAAACTAACACCAATGGCTTATGAGACCAGCCACCGCCCCTCGTCGGAGTCTCGATCAGTATACACTAGTCTACTCTGGAGTATCGATGCCCAGTCTCAAAACTCCCACGACTAGGGAAATTTAAGGATGTGCATATAGACCACCCACCTCCCACGTATATGATCGTCATCATAATATTGGTAGTCAAGCAAGAATCCTATGGGCTCTATCAACATGTAATAGTGATCAGTAAAGCCACCTAAAGCAGATACATGATGATAAAGACAAACCAGATAGCATACTGTCATCTCGAGTAAGACTATTCTACCGGTATAGGTCCTCCTTCAATCATCGCAATCGCCTGTCTGGGATCCAATAATTGACTTGAGGGCACTATAGCCAACAGTTCCTACGGGTTATAGTCTTCACGAGGGCGCATGCGTAAAAAGTAGCTGCTGAGGAACCCGTTGGTACCACGGCGACCCCATTAGATAGGGTGGCTGCTGACTAATATGGTATCAGAGCCAAAACTAGAAGATTAGATGATGTTAGATAAAACACGAAACCGAAACAACTCCGAAACTGTAACTCGAAACCCCAAGTTTCTGTTAATTTTCAAAATCCTCTAAAAATATTTTAAACAACTGCAGAATGTTGCATGTGATGTAACTAGAACACCATACAAATTCGATACCAAATTTCCAAAGTTGACCCAGCGAAAATCCACATTTGGCCGTCCCGGCCGGTTTCACTGTGCCAAAATTGCCTCGTGTTTGTTTGGTGTTTTGGTCTGTAGATTTTGGGGTTTCAGGTTATGTTTGATTTGTCCAAAATTGCATGTGATGTTAATTTTGTTAATGGACTAATACGGAGTGTTTCGTGGTCGTAATTATTACATCATTTCGGGTTTAAGTTTGATATGGATGCAGTAGTTAGAGTCCACATTAAATTAGTTTTATGAAAACTAGTTTGTTTGTAAATCTAGTGTTTTAGTCTCGGATAATCGGTTGCCACGGAGTTTTGATTCGGATCAAAACTCCGTCGCAATCGCGTATAGTACGCGAATACTTGCCGAATTACTTTTCTAGGTAGTCACGCCCCGTAGCCCCGACTAAGTGACTGTAGGAGAACCCCGCTGCCAAAAGCATCCACTCGGGTACTCGCGGTAACGGTGTTCCACCTTAGTGCACTTTGTCGACGGCATCAGGGGTGTGGCCATCTACTAAAATTTCTGACGAGTATTCGATAATGTAGTCAGGAATCTTGTTGAATCTCCGACTAAGTAATTGAAAAGTGTTTTCAATTTGAGACTAAAATACAAGATTTATCTAGTTAGGCATGAAATTCGGAATATGAGATATTCCGGGTTTATGATGTCTAAGGAAATGCGGATTCTAATTATTGTAGTTTTTCATTTCTTTTCTGCGACCGTAAGTGTAATATGTATGGTATCCCAAATCTCATTGTTATATATCAACGGAATTTGAGATATGCATATTTACTTACGTTGATGATATATGATATTATGTGTCGCTGATATGTTTTATTGGATCGTCGTGATTGAATAGCCGGGGGGTTTTATGTGAGATGAGAGTTTTTATTTTCATTCATGTAAAATCTGTATGTAATATTCTTTTATTGGGGCACTTCCAGATTGAGGATGATGTCACCATTGATGTATATTATTTACTTTTCCGTATTAGAATAGACCCAAGGAGGGGAGCACAAGTAACCGGGTTCTAGAGTCCAGTGGAAGACCATCTCAAGGAGTTGATATTGGGTCTCCTAACTCTAGAATTGGTAGGGTTACTTGCCGCTCTCGTAGGGGTCTAAGGATGTGAGTTTGGCTATTCATCACGACCGTGGAATCCGTATTTTACATTACTGGCTAAATCTAAAACACGGACATCCAAATATATCCAATATTTCATATGTTGCTTCTGCCGCTTGGTTCTATGATGTGATCATATAACTGCGTGAGACGAATGTTATATTATATATATGATATATAATAAATGTTGCTTATGTTTTGCACCCGCGCTAGTCCAGCCCCCACTCTGCCGGTAGTTAAGTAACCTAATGGTGCATGATGGGGCCCAGTGGCGAATGCGGATGGTATAAGCGTACGTTCTATTTTCGTTTCATTTTCTGTGATGTTTAGAAAATATTAAATGATAGGACTTCATTAATGAGATTAATGAAAAGAAAAGAAACCAAAAAATATTGTAGAATCAAATTTTCAAAAAGGATAGCTCTAGTTCTTGCTTTGCATGGTGGTATCCTTGATGAATATCCAGCTCCTTATTCGATGAGGAAAGAGCCGAGATCCCTTCACCGGGAGTGACCTCTTTAGCGAAACTAGTAAATGCTACAACCCACTCGGTTTTGTATTTTAATATCTTCTCTAGTTCTTGCTTTGCATAGTGGTATTCCTTCATGAAAATCCAGCACCTCATTCGATGAGGAAAAAGCCGAGATCCCTTCACCGGGAGTGACCTCTTTAGCGAAACTAGCAAAAGCCTCAAAAACACTCCTTTTCAAAATCATTAGATTCTACAACGATATCAAATTCATTACGCTCATGGTTTTCTTAAAAACCCGCGTAGCCCTCCGTCATTTCAGATAAGTACTATTTAGTATTCGTGCTGCGTTTGTTGACCTCCATTAAGGCGTAGTGTGCGGTAGCTGATTAGTGCTTATCTGCCGCATGTGATGGGATTGGATTATGGTAGTCATACAGCCTAGTTGACCTCTGTCAAGGGTCGTGCGGGTGGGTTTAGTTCAATCAAGAAATGAACGGTTTGAACTTGACTAGCGGCCTATGGTTTGTTGACCTCCGTCAAGGTCATAGGAAGCGAGAGGTAAAAACAATTATCGGGAATTTCAAGTGTTGAAATTTGCAATGAGATTCCATACCTTCTATATGATAGCTGGATCCCGATACCCACTGCGAGTAAGAGTTACTCTTGGGAGAGTTTTGCACTTTACAATTAGCTAATCCAGTAGGTGTCTAGAAAAGTATCAACGGGGTTATGCCTCTAGAGAAACGTGGTTTATTTTAATTAGATCCGTGCGAAAGCACGGGGAACCTTCCTCGGAGTACCGACACTTGCCTGGCTGACCGGTTAGAGAACTTGTAGGATGTAATTAATCCCGGCTAATCTTTCCTTTTATGGTTTGAAGGAAGATTTGATAAAAACAGGGAGCCATCCTGATTAGATAAAATAATAACCAATCTAATCTTGCAAAGAGAGCACACAAAGTGATTATCCTTCTCTCTCTCTCCTGGTAGCGACCAATGACATGCCTTAACCAAGATAATAATATGGATGTATTGACCGAACCCACTTATTATATTGGGCTAGGTTCCGCTCTATCTTATGATTGTCATAAATCTGAGTAAGGAATATGGGAATATCTGGATTCTCACGCCACCCAAACGAAGAATAAGTATGTTGATGCATTGTCTTCGGGTGTGTTTGTAACCAAGAACCATTTCTCAGTTTGCTCTACGTCCTGGGTATTTGATACCGGATCAGGATCCTACGTATGTAATTTGCTACATGGGCTATAGAGAGGTAGAGAACTGGGAAGTGGTGATATATCTCTAGTAGTAGAGAATAGCGCAATTGTTGCAGCCAAAACAGTTGGCAAATATCACCTTGTATTACCAACTGGTAATACATTGGTTCTGAACGACTGTTATTACGCACCAAAAATAATGTGTAATATTATATCGGTTTCTTTGCTATCTAAAGAAAGATATAATTTCACATTAGAGGATAATGTTGTGAACATTTTCCAGAATCAAGTGTTGATTGGGTTTGGTACGTTATGTAACGGTATATACGTTCTGAATCAAACCACGGTTCTAAACGTACAGAACACACACAAGAGGAACAGTTCAGAAATGAACAAAGTCTTCTTGTGGTATTGTAGAGTAGGTCATATCAATGAGACAAGACTAGCTAAAGTTGCATAAGGGTGCATATTTGAATCCGTTCGAATTTACATCTTATTAAACTTGCCAAAGACTAGGTGACCAAATCTCCGTTTACTGGAAACGGAGAAAGAGCTACTGAACTCTTAGACAGATGCATAGTGATGTATGCGGTCCTATGTCTACAAGTGCCACAAATAGTTTCTCGTACTTTATTACATTCACCGATGATCTCTCAAGGTGCGGACATGTGTTCTTGTTGAAACACAAGTCTGAAGCTTTTGAGAAATTAAAGGAATATAAGTGTGAAGTTGAAAACCAGACGGGCAAAAGTATTAAAGTCTTACGATCTGATCGAGAGGAGAATCCTTGAGCGGGGAATTCCGAGACTATTTAAAAGAGAACGGGATTCTCTCTCAGCTTACTCCTCCGTATACACCACATCACAACGGAGTATCGGAGCGGAGGAATCGCACCCTATTAGATATGGTGCGCTGTATGATGAGTACTGCTGGGTTACCTATTTCTAATTGGGGTTATGCATTTGAGACAGCTACATATCTATTGAATAGAGTTCCGACCAAATCCGTTGCTTACCACTCCATATGAGATATGGAATGAGAAGGGACCATCTCTTAAACGTATTAAGATATAGGGTTGTCCGGCCTATGTTAAAAAGAAAAATCCGAACAAGCTCAAGGCAAGGTCAGTTCTGTGCAAGTTTGTAGGATATCCCAAACATTCGTGAGGGTATATCTTCTACCACACTGAAGAACAAAAGGTGTTTGTTTCTCGACATACCACCTTTTTAGAAAAGGAATTTCATGTGAAAGAAATTAGTGGTAATGAGGTAGAACTGGAAGAAGTTCCAGCAACACAAACTATAACCGACGATTTGGTGGAACCGGAGGATTCAATAGTCCCTAACGAACCGCAGCCACTCCGCAGATCTAGTAGGGTTCCTCATCCACCTGTGAGATACTACGGTTTTCTCATAAACGATGGGAGCGAGGATTGCATCATGGACGATGATGACTCAACTAGTTTCGAGTAAGCCATCACGAGTGGGGACTCTGTGAAATGGATGGATGCTATGCGATCTGAGATGGAATCCATGTACACCAACAAAGTACATGACTTTCAAAGCTAGACTTGTAGCAAAAGGTTTTCTTCAACGACCTGGTGTCGACTATGATGAAACCTTCTCTCCAGTGGCTATGCTTAAGTCCATCAGGATCCTACTTGCCATTGCTGCATACCATGACTACGAAATCTGGCAGATGGATGTCAATACCGCTTTTCTAAATGGTGATTTAGAAGAGAGAGGGTATATGATACAGCCAGAGGGTATCATAGACAGTGGGAGTAGCGGAAGCATGTGCAAGCTGCTTAAATCCATCTAATGATTAAAGCAGGCATCGCAGAGATGGAACATCTGTTTTTGATGAAGCCGTCAAAGTGTTTGACTTCATTAAAAAGGTAAATGAACCATGTATATATAAGAAGGTTGTAAAGAGTAAAGTTGTCTTCTTCGTATTGTACGCGGATGACATACTCTTGATAGGAAACGATGTTCGTATGCTACACTCGGTCAAGCTCTTCTTATCACGCATGTTCTCTATGAAAAATCTAAGTAATGCCTCCTATATCCTGGGGATATA
This sequence comes from Agapanthus africanus, assembly GCA_030015575.1. Lineage (NCBI taxonomy): Eukaryota > Viridiplantae > Streptophyta > Magnoliopsida > Asparagales > Amaryllidaceae > Agapanthus > Agapanthus africanus. The sequence goes on along the minus strand of JASDDO010000031.1, from coordinate 84,494,313 downwards.
GATCTATACAGATAGGTCTAGACGGATGTTGGTATTGTCCCAATCAAGGTACATAGACACCATACTAAAGAGGTTTAGTATGGAAGATTCTAAGCGTGGTAATGTACCCGCTTGTTCAGGAATCACTCTCTCCAAAGAGATGTCTCCCAAGACTGATTTGGAGAGAGCCCGCATGCAAGGAATACCCTATACTTCGGCTGTCGGGTCAATCATGTATGCGATGATGTGTACTATACCGGATGTGGCTTACTCACTAGGTGTAGTGAGTAGGTATCAAAAAGATCTTGGGGAAAAGCACTGGACAGCTTTGAAAAGCATTCTTAAGTACTTGAGAAGGACTAAACAGATGTCCTTGGTGTATGGTAACGGTGAACTTCAGGTGGAGTCCTTTACCGATTCGAGCTTCCAGAGTGATAAGGACGACTGAAAGTCGGTCTCGGGTTTTGTCTTTACCCTCAGTGGAGGGACGGTATGTTGGAAGGTTTTCAAGCTATATACCGTAGCAGACTTGTTATATAGGTTGATTACATCGCTACCAACGATGCTGCCAAAGAGGCTGTCTGGATGAATAAGTTCATAAGATGAACTTGGTTCCTACCATTGAGCATCCAATACCTATGTATTGTGATAACAATGGAGCAGTGGTTTTGGCATAGGAACCCCGGTCTCATCAGCGATCCAGACATATTCTTATGCAGTATCACCTGATCAAAGAGATAGTTGATCTCCGAGAGATCGAGGTCAGGAAAGTTGACACAGAGGATAATACAGCGAATCCAATCACCAAGGCCTTCCCCCAGATGCTAATCGAGAGACTTTTTGGGATGTTGGGTATGAGATACTACAACAATTGGCCTTAATGCAAGTGGGAGATTGTCAGTGATATGTATGCCCTAGAGGCCATTATTGTATGATATAGTGGATGCTTGTACATGTATATGGAGGACTTTCTTGCTCGACATGATAGTATGCTATATGGCTTCCTTTATCTTAACATGTAGACTGTTATTATTATATTGTCTGTCTCTTACTTGTTGATAAAGTCCTTAGGATGTGTACTTGACTACCAGGATTATGATGAGATCATACTTGTAGGGCCAAGGTGGTCCAAAAGTACATCCTTTAACAGTTCCTAGTCGAGGGGATATCGAGATAGGGCATCGATATTCCAGAGTAGACTAGTGTGTACATTTCTTGTCCCTTAGAGGGCGATGGTTGATCCCATAACCATTGGTGTGTGACATCAAAGATTGTACACAGGTGCTCATTAGAGAATGGGTACACCGAACAGGACTCGCCGAGAACTCCTAGTTGGTATTATACCTATCGTCAGATAGCAGTTCTCTGGTGACACTGATACAGATTAGTCTATAGACCCGAGATAGTCATAGAGTCTTGTGTGGCTTCCACTGTGCTTTGATTTCCTACCTACCACGCTTAAAGGAGAAGTGCAAATAGGTGGATTTTGGGTAGAGTCCTGAGTCATATGGAGGAAATGAGCGATAGGAGGGGTTTCGTCTCTCCCGGTATTGGGGTTGATGTTGCGCTATGCTCGATTGGCTATAATTGGAAGTCCCTGGCCAGGGCTGCTGCTGAGATTTACTGATAAGAGTCATCAATAGTTTCTCGAACCATTATAGGCCAGACATCGGCATGACTTATCAAGTTACTGGGGTTTGACGTTTACCACCCCTAAACTCGATATGCGACATATCAGATGAAGAGACCGGACTGTAAGTAGTGTTACCGATAGGCTTCATGGAGAGTATGGACAAGCTTGCTTGTTGATCTTCATATCGCTCAATACCCGGGTAGCCGTTACGTCCAGCTAGTACCGCTGACGGCTTGTAGATGACTAATGTGATCATCACCTACTGTTGGCGTATTGACGGGTCTTTAAAGTCCCACACAGAAGTTTCCTGGTTCAAGCGAAATGGAGTAGGGCACATTTGCTGATATGTGTGAGGGCCAGATTAAATACGAGTATGTGATACCGTATTGTAATCTGACAGTTATATGTTATCAAGTTAGATTATATGTAATATAACCAGATTATAGAATCAAGTGTTGATTTGATAATGTGATACACAGATAAATGATATTAGTCAGTCATATGTGATATAACCGGATTATTAAATCAAGTGTTGATTTAATAATGTGATATATATTGTATTTGATATAATTATATCTTAACTAATATCATAAGCTCACTAATTATTTACTATATATATATATATATATATTAAGCATGACATTATTTTCTATTTTTGTGAAAAATAGAAAATGAGGTGTAAATGGAGCATGGGCTTTATATTTGTTTATTTGTCTTGCAACACTATTGAAGTATGGTTGAATAAATTTATTCAAAATTCAACCATGCTTCAATAAGTGAGCAAGAGTGTGGTTCATTTGAGGAGATGAGTTCATTTTTATTTTGAGCCTTAGCCATTTTCTTGCGTTGCTCTCTAGCTTTCTCTCATCTTCTTCTTCCTATTCTTCATGCCTCAAAACTCCAACCCCTCATATGTGATGTGAACCATAGAGTTTTGAACCAATTAGTGAGTAAACCAAACCCCTACTTCATCATCCTACACTTGACTGGAAATCAAGTGTAGCATGTTTCCTTCGCTAAAAATATAGTTTAGTGAAGATCTAGCTTGAGTTAGAGGGACTTCGGGTGGATCGTCTTCGGCGCGATGATCACGGAAGAGGCTCGTTCAAACTCGAAGAGAAGCCTAGTGGAGTCGCGTGGACTATAGCCCGGAGCTTGTGAAGTGAAAGACTCGATCTACGAGGGTATAACTTCTTTCACTTCTTTCAGTTTACTTTTATATCAAACTAAAACCCTAATCATCTAGTTAACGATCTAGGTTAGTGTTAGTTAGCACCCTAAAAATTTAAAAAGTGACATGCTTGATGCTTGTAAAACCCAGTGGGGTTGCTAGCGTACACTTTCAACCCGAAGTAGGGAAACCCTCTGTGTGGGACTCTAAAGACTCGTCAATATGCTGGCAGTGGGTTTAACAACAAGCACGTCAGCATCACTAGCTGTACGTAACGGCTACCCAGGTATTGAGCGAAAGGGAGGCCGACGAGCAAACTCATCCTAAACCCCTACTGAGCCTGGCAGTAACAATATCCATACAGTCCGGTCCGTTCATCTAAGAGTATCGCATATCGTGTCTATGGGGGTAGATAAAGTCAGACCCCTAATAACGCGACATTTCGTGTCGGTATGAAATCAATCACCACCTGAGAAACTACTGATTCTAGATCAGTAATTCTCGTCTATCTTGGCCAAGGATTTCTGGTGATGGCCACCCGTGCACAAAACGACATCAACCCCAATACCGGGAGAGACCAATCCCCGATGATCCGCTCTCTGGTTCCATGTGGCTCGGGACTGTACCCAACTAAAACCTGTTTGCACGACTCCTTTGAGCCATAGTAGGGTAGTAATCAAAGCACAGTGGGAACTCACACAAGATAAATGATGATCTCAAGTCAACAGACTAACCTGTACGCATGTCACCTGGGAACTACTATCTAACAATAGGTATAATACCAACTAGCATATTCCCGGCGAGTCTGTTCAGTGTACTCATAACCTAATGAGCACCTGTATACTATCTTAGGTGAACAAACTAACACCAATAGCTTGTGAGACCTGGCCTCCGCCCCTCGTCGGGATCTCGATCAGTATACACTAGTCTACTCTGGAGTATCGATGCCCAGTCTCGATACTCCCACGACTAGGGACATTCAAGGATGTTCTTATAGACCAATTAACTCTCACGTATATGATCGTCATCATAATGTTGGTAGTCAAGAAAGAATCCTATAGGCTCTATCAAACATGTAATAGTGATCTGTAATACCACATAAAGCATGTACATGATGATAAAGACAAACCAGATAGCATACTATCATCTCGAGTAAGACTGTTCTATCCATATAGGTCATCTCTCAATCATCATAATCACCTGCCTGCGACTATGATAATTGCTTTGAGGGCACTATAGCCAACAATATAAAAGAGGGAGAGAGAAAGATGAGAGAGGGAGAGATGATTGAAGAGATTCGGGGTGTCTATCGAGCCGGGCCAGGCCTGCCTGGCCCGAAATTCGCTGGGCTTGGCGTTCTTCGGGCAGGGCCGGGCCTGAGTTGACCGGGATTAAGCCCGGCCCGAACACCCCAAACCTAAACCGAGGCCCGGTCTGGGTCGGGCCGGCCCGGTTTTTAAAAAAACTGTTTTTTTTTAAATTTAAAAATATTTTTAATGGAAAAATTTTACTTTTATGATTTTTTTTTGAAATTTTTTGAACCCGAATTTCGTGTAGGTCCCGAGGCAGACCTAGATATTTTATTAATGAATTTTTTTTAGGGAGGACATAAGTTGGCAACCCTTACCCCTCATTCAATTGCCAAAAAAATTAAAAATATAATTCATAAAAAAAACTAACCGGTGAACTCCTATTGGTCTTTACTCTTCATCGGTGTCGGAGTCTTCAGCACTCTTAACGTGTTGTTATTTAGCTTCTGTATCGAACCAATCTTTTTGGCATACTGCGATCTCCAATACGTCATCCAACATTCTCGCTCTCTTGTTGCTCAGAACCCTGTTACCTGCATTAAAAAATTCATTTTTTGGAAGTTTGCTGTGAAGAGAAAGATAAAGAAGAAGTTCCGTTTTGACCGTACTGTGCATCATATATGGCATACAAATCTTCCAAATAAGAATCTAAAATATTTTTATAATCTCTTATATCAGTACCTAAGTTTTCATGATATCTATCTAATAAAAAAATTAATTATCTTTTTAAGTCTTGGATAAAAAACAGAAACTAAACAAAACAATGCAGTTACCTTTTGCCAGTATTTATTCAATTTCGTAACCATGCTATGTAATATTCCAGCAAATGCACTTTTAGGATCAATTACATTCTCAGTAATAATCTTACCTATATAAAATAATTGTTCTACTGCTAAATATGTAAAAGGATAATAAACACCATATAAACATTTAGTTGCATTGTAAAATATTTCTGAAAATCTCAAAATATATTCATAAATAAACCAATCATAATCCTCTAAATTATTATTGGACATTTGTTTCTCATAAAATAAAGTAATAGGCTCCCGATATTTTAAAACACATTTCAACATCTCATAAGTGGAATTCCACCTAGTTGGAATTTTGAATTTAGAAAATCTAAATTTCAAATTTAATTGGGTACAAATTTGCTTAAAAAGTTGTTTTCTGGGTCCAGAACTTTCAATAAATATCATTGCATTTTTAAGTTTCGCTAAATGAGGATCAATTATACTAAGATCATCATGCACAATTAAATTTAAAATATGGCACGCACATCTATAATAAAATAATTCTCCATTCAAAACAGGATTTAAATTATTTTTTAAAATTGGTATAATAGAATTATTATTAATAGCATTCTCAAAACTAAGTGAAAATATTTTATTTTGAATATTATATTCACGTACAGTAATCAAAATACAATTGCTTATCTTATTCCCACTATGTGGATGCTCCATTTTTTAAAAAACCAATAATTCTTTTTGTAAAATCTAATCATTATCAATGAAATGTGCAGTAACACAAATATAACTCATGCCCCATTTTGTAGTCCAGAGATTAGAAGTTAATGCAATTTTACTTTTAAAATTTGCAAAAATTATCAATCAAATTGGCTTTGCCATTAAGAATTTTTTTTAAAACATCACTTCTAAGTGTTGTTCTTGGTACTCTTTGAAATGCTGGATTATATGCATTTTTACCAATCTATCAAATTTTTCGTTTTCTGCAAAACCAAATGGTTGTTCAGCACGTATAATATATCTTGCAAGTTCTCTTATATTAATATCTTGTGAATAAGAAAAAGCAGTTAAAGAGTTAGATGACATATTTAGAGTCATCTGCCGAGAATCTGTCTTTTCGTGTTTAATTAAATGTCTTTTTAGATGGGTAGTTCCACCTAAAGCGACATAAGTAAAACTTGCTTGGCAATGGGTACAAACTGCCCATTCGCTTTTACCTGCAACTATTTGTACTATAGAATATTTCCAAACATCAGAAGTTTTAGCTCTTTTATCTTTAGAAGTAGAAGCACTTGCTTCATGAACGGTTGGAGCATGAGCTTTTTTAGAGACATGATTTTGTGCTGCAGGCGGTACCACTTAATTAGAAGAGTCTTAGTTAACGGAATAAGAATCAAAATTAAATTGCAGCATATTAGTTAATCTATGTCTCTCTTATGCATTCATATCAATTTGAAAAAAACGTCTCCGTGAAGATGAAGCTCTCATGTTACCTTGTGAATATGAACATGACATTTTAATTAAAAATATTAGTAAGAGAGAAAGAGAGATGATAAAAAAATATACGAGAAAAATATATAATCAATACAAAAAACATTGCTTCCAAATAGCAGAATCAAATTATTGGAACTGAAGTGAAGATTGAGACTACAAAAATGAGGATTGCGTGATTCCAAATTTAACAGCAAACTTCTCGGAAATTATAGAGAGAGAGATTGAGAGACTGAAAATTTTGTTGTTATTGTGAGAAGAATGAGAAATGTAGAGAGATATTTATAGGGTTTTGAATTAGGGTTACAGGAATGTATAATTTTGAGTGATTGGATTTTAGATAATTTTACAAACTCCATTTTAATTCAAATTTTATTAAAAACTCCACCCCTTTATTAAAAAACCATCCCCTCCAAACCCCCCAATGTATTGATCGGCCCCATCCCAAAGCCCCCCGGGCCCTGACGACCAATTCAAATTTGAATTTGGCCGGACCGGGTTTGGGCCGCCAACGGCTGGCCTAGCCCGACCTAAGGACAGGCCAGGGCAATGGTCAGGCCGATCCGGGCCCACCACATGGCACTTGGGCCGGGCCGGGCCATTTTTCGGGCCCAGCTCGTTGGACACCTTGAGGAGAGATGTAGATTGAGAACAAGTGGAGAGAGAGAAAGAGGGGTATCTGCATGAATTAGGGAATTAATAGGACAATAAATGTGATTAACTGGAAAAATGAATGGGGAATTATGAGGGAGATTTAATTGAGTTAATGGGGAATTAAAGGGAAATTTATGTTGAGATTTTGAAGGAAATTTTAAATAGAAGAAGAGTAACGGATGAGGAGATGGGAGGAATTCGGCCCTTGTGTTTGTGTGGATGGATTAGGGTTGTGTGCTTTGGGCCAAGAAAGAGGGATTGGGTTTGGGTAATTGTTAGGATTTAGAGAAATAGGAAACTGGGGAAAATAGATATGTTGGGAAAATAATTAGGACAAGATAAACATGTGGGAAAAATCATGATAAACATATATGTAGGGGAAAAAATGGATTTTATTAAAATACCGGAAGGATCAATTTAGAAAAGAAACATTTATTAAAAATATAAGAAAACGTAAACAAGAAGACTGGTTGTTCAATAAACTGATCTCAAATTAAAAACAAAGCTGAAAAAAAGAAGACCCCTCATTTTTGCGCGAACGGTAGGAACCTTTTTAATTTCAAAAACTTGCATTTTATCCCATTGAACTCCCAAGTTTTTTGGTGTATTTTTTCCAAAACGCCCTTCCACCATTTCTTCCCCCAAATTCTTTTATTCTTTCTTCCCTACCCCCCACCCCCAATCATGCTTTAGACAATATAGCCTAGGAAATAAAAAAAAGCTGAAGAAAATAATTGGGCAGTCAATAAGAATTGAGTGGTGGGGTGATACCCTGAAGTATCATGAATAACCCGGATTAAAAAGTCTGCAGATTAATGTAGAAGAAGAATATCCTGGAATTCAATAAGATTTTGGGTCCTGCTGTCTTCAAAAAAAAGAAGAAGAAGAATATCCTAGCATACACTTATGTTCCTTCGTGTTAAACCACTAGAGATTTTTTGTGTCAAATGCCTGTGTGGATGAATTGGGGTAGAATTTTCGCTTTATAATTAATAAACAAATATTGAAGGTTGAAAATAAAAAAAACTCGTGTCAATGTCATGATTAAAGAGAGATGGGTCATAGGTTCATGTTCCGGTTGACAATCTCACAATTAGAAAAATTAGTTTGAGCTATTTTTCATTTATTTCTAATCATCAAAAGAGACATTTGGGGTTTTCCCCTAAGCTATTATTCTTAAGGGATGTTAGTTAAATTTGGATTCCAAAATATTGCAGTTGAAAATTTCTAAATTTGGTAATTTGATGTTTGGTTGGTATTGGATTTATAGATCTTGTATTTCTTATTTGGTTGGTGAAAATAATTTAAGAATTGAATTTGAGGATATTAGATAGAGAGAGAGAGAAAGAGAGAGATAATTTTTAATATATATAGTACAAACGGTCTCCACTTAAACAGTGGGAATCCAGCTGAATCCCATGTGTTCTTATTTTCATGTGCCCCCAGCAAAAGAGCAAATCCAAAAACCCAAAATCGTACAGCCAAACACCAACTTTGCCAATCCTATAGATTTTGTAGGATTCCGCAGTTCAAATAGTGCAAACATTGTGAAATCTGCAACCAAATAGGCCCTCAATAACTCACCCAAACAAATCATTACACCTGATTGATCTAATATGAAATAAAAATAGAACCTGGGAAAGTTGTAAGTAGCAACCAAACAAGGCCGTAGGGTTTCAAGTTCTTAGAACTGGGGTTTCTAAGGGACTGTTTGGCAAAATGAAACTTAAGGAAAGTAAAAATAGTAGGCAGCCCAAAAGAAAGTACTGGTAATTAATTTCACTTTCCACATGAAAAATGTGCTTGGTTTACAATAAGAAAGTTCAAAAGTTGAGGTGAACAATGACATGGCATATATTTATTAATTAATAATAAAATATGATTAGAGACAATATTAGTTTGGATATCAAAACGATTTTATTTTTAACTTTCTATAGACTTTCTACCCGGTGATAAAAAACGGTAACCGACTTTCTAAATCTTACATGGAAGGAAAGTGACACTTTCCATTTACTCCCTCCGTTTCAAAATATAAGTCAATTATTTTTATTTTTTGTTTCAATATACAAGTCCTTTGAGTTGCATTATAGAATTCAATAAAATTTAAGGGAGATTTTGTGAAAATTGAAACAGAAAAGGTACAGAAACAACATTAAAACGTATTAGATTCAAATAAATTTACATCCACAACTATTTGCTGTCGCCACTTTTCGAACGTCTAATTTCAAACTGGAAGTGCATGCAACATGCAAAGCCCAAAACCTTGCCAGCTTTGCAAATTTCTTTGTTCAGGTCAATTTAGGACTAATTGGGGTTTTTAAATTACTAAACCAACCATAACAACAGCAACATAGTAGTATTAACAGACCACCACTGTGAAAATGTGAGGTGCCATTTGATACATACATAAGACCACAGTTTAAAGAAGAACAAACCATTCCAGTATCGCCATTAGTTTAGAAACGAGTCTTTGTAGAATTTTGGCAACAGGTAGAGAAATAATGCACAGGCTAACCATAATAACATTATTAGCAAGTGAACGAATTAAATAATTAGCAATCGATTGATGTACATACATGATTTCTTCATTTTAAAAAAAAAATGTGATCTGATATGTCACAGATATTTTCTCAGGCAGCTGACTTGGGTATTTTGAATTGCTTTTTAAGAAACTGCGAAGCCTCAGAATCACTCCTATGACACAAAATCCTCAGAAGAGTATTTGAATCACCACCCAATCTGCTTCTGTTTCCTTGACTGACCTCTTTCAAATCTTCGATCAGTACACGAGTCTGCATTAGCAGCATTAATCATGCAATCTTTGTAGCCAACAAATATAAATTATATACACCCTCCGTCCCTTTTCATTTGACGTTTTGGAGAGAAAAAAGTATCCCATTTTACTTGACGTTTTGGAATAACGAGGAAATCATTAATGATAAAGATATCAATGAATGATACAGTACCAAAAATAGCCTAGAAAATTAAATTTTTGTGGTGATGTGACAGTAGATTAATTGCTAATATAGTAAATAGTTGAGGGCAGAAATGATATGATTTTTTTAGTGGTGATGCGACAGTAGATTAATTGCTGATATTAAGAAAATGATAATGCTTTCCTTAATCGGTATGCATTCCTTTAAAACGTCAAGTAAAAAGGGACGGAAGGATTATATCTCTACTAATATAATGGCAACTCGCAAGTGACATGCTAAATTGATTTTGTAGCTAATTAAAAATGCTAGATTTTTTCCCCAAAAAAGGAGAAAAAAGATTGCATTTTATAATCAAGTAGAGATACCATGTCATCTAAAAAGTTACAATAAAATAAATGATAATAGAAAAGACAACTTCCCACCATTGGATACAAAATTTTAATTTAAATTCAACCAAAAAAAAGAGCCAAATCTCCATTCTAGAGTTTTATACAGCAGCAAAAGACCAACTTCTTACAACCCAACAACATACGGCCTCATATAGTAGATTTAAAAAAAGGCTGATTTGTACAAATTTTTATCCTAAAATCAAAGTGGAGCATACAAGATTGAATATTGTAATTTCTAAAAACACATCAGCTTTTGCAAGGAAGTCCAAATTTAAGCTTACCACATTAACCGTTTGAAATTTTATGCTCTTACATTGTCCCCCCCCCTCCCCCCACCCCAAACAAAAGAGAGACCCCGCACGCGCGCACACAAAAAATGAAGTTAAAAACCCAACCAAAAAGAAGAAGAAAAACAAACAATAATCTAATGATTAGTTTGCAAAGCTGTTTATAAGGATCTTCTTTTATAAGGATACTCTCTTCTATTTTTTTTCATCATTCATAAAAAGATATTAGTTAATGTAAAATATAGTTAAAATTATGAGGTGAATTTAATCGTAGATATATGTTAATAATAGTTCGGCTAAACTGAAAATGGTATCAAGCTTAAGAGAGCAAGATCAAACTAAATACAGAAAATTTCGTTATTCTCTGCACATGCACAATATGTGCTTCCGGTTTCTGCCTTTAAAAACGTGCAAGTAAAATGAATGTTGGCATGCTCTGTTTATTGTTTGTCCTAATAAATCACTTAAAAGGGTGCAAGTACCATACGTGATAAAATAAAGGAGGGTTTTGTGGAATTAACCTTTTATTTACACAAATGCATCGCATGTGCAAAGTACTAGTAAACATGTAATGTTAACTATAGATAATCTCATGTGAATATCGACTTGATTGACAAAAGAATAATAGACCCAGAAAACATTGAAGCCCTACATGGGTTCTGAACTTGTATCCTGTACCTGTTTTAGTCCGTGGTTCCTACTGATCAGTTTTGAGTAATTTGTATCAAGAGTTGTTCAATTCCACCATGTAGCAGATGATGCAGTCATCAGACTCCTCACATTTAACTGGTATGTGGCTACATGACAAGTTCCCTACTTAATTTGTTGAAATTCTTGCAAATGGTTAGCAGGCAATGGGGAGAAACAAAATCGGTTTGCTTGTCTAATTCTCAGGCAGCAATGATCTCAAACCTCCATTGGTTGCGAGAACCATTTTCTCTCAGCCGTTTTAATATGTGGAAATCTTTTTGTTGGAGTGTTTATTTTTTTCCTTCTTATTTTGAATCAAGTGGGGCGCTTAGGGGCACTTTTGTTCAAATCCATCGAAGTGGTCCTAAAAATTATAGGAGAGAATGATTATTGCTCTTGGTCCATTTGACCTGAGACGGGAGAGTAATGAGCTTGCATCTTTAGTTCCTAAAATAATAGAGGTGTTTTTTTTATGTTTTAGGAGTACGAACAAGACGAAAGAAGAGGAACTCAGGAAAGGGTTAGATAAAAGAGAATGATTATTGCTCTTTGTCAATTTTAACTACGACCCATAGTTGTGTGATGAATTGAACCTAAAATGGGTCTAAAACCCCGTGTTAGACATATCGAAATCATAGGGATCGAATCCCGTTCGAATCGGTTAGATAAAACCATAATTCCGGTAGTTACGGCTTATTACGCTAAGTGTTTTGAACCAAAACCCTAACTTAAAACACCCAAATGTATGATCAATAGATTCGTTTACTATTGTGTAGAAAATTGAGTTTAAAATATTGAAGTTTCACACATGAAATGTCGTCCCAATGAGGCGACGACAAATCAAAATATTTTTGTATGTATTGCCTTGTTAAAATCATAGAAAAATCGGCTTGTAACGTTTGTGGGATCATAACGAAGCTAACTTAACATTCTAAACACCTATAAAAAGTTTTGCTGAAAAATATGTTCTTACATTGTCGTAAACTGGGGAGAAATACGGCTCTGAAATACTGTTCAGAGCAGTATTCTTTATTATCGTCTATTTTGAAACTTTAAATTACTCCTGTATGAACATGCTGCTATGTCGAGACCTATATCAATGTGTAGGTAAAAGAGTTAGCTATCATTCGGCACTGGATTCGTTAATTTTCATTACTGTTTGATACTTTAAAAGTATTTTATACTGATAAAATGTAATGTAATTTTCCAGGTATGATGATTGTACCTATCGACCTTGTGACAGACATTAATCTCTGTAAACTCATGATATTGATGCCCCGTTAGAAAGTTACTGAAAATCTATAATTCATCAAACTGTAGCGGCCTTAAACTCAGAACATAACATGTAGAAAATTCCACTCAAAGTTAGATCTTCAGTTCTGAAACTGAAATTCCAGCAGTGTGTACCTGATTTAAAATGAGCATATCTCCCAATCCAGAATAGGTATCGTGAACGATCCAGAATAGGTATCGTGAACGATCCAATTTTGCTGATTAGCTGAATGCGTCTTTTATATTGTCATGTCTGATTCTAATCGTATGTATTTTTAATAATTTGTGCAAACTGATTGATATCGTTTGTCCATTAAAGGTTGAAGTTTATTTATTGTATTTTATCATACTGTAAAATTGTTTTACCCTCATTCTTGGTTGTCCATGCCATATAACTGAATATCACTGCATAGTAATGACTTGACTCATGCTTAATGCCCACCTATATTGACATCTTAGTTGTATTGTATTGTCGAATGTGACAAGTACGTTAGTGCACAAGTGAATGAAAGCCAGACTGTTATTTGTGAAAATGTGATCGAATAAATGAAATAACACATACTTGTACACAATCAATGTGATCCATGAAGGTATTTTTTAACCCGGAGAAAATGGGAAAATTGAGAGTGGAATTGAACTTGTATTTAGCAAGGCTTACTGCTTTAGAGTATGATCATTCGATATAATACTATTTAGGTCGTTTGCTTAGCGGTATGGTTAACCAGGGTTATGTCCCAGGCATCATGGACCGTAGTCTCGGGTATGCACGGGACCCTTGTTAAACACGAGAACTCATTTCCACCGTTCGATTTTAAATAACAGACTATTAGATTCAGTGACATACATATTACCTTTAACTATTGCCATGATTCATATGCTGTATTGTCTACCTGTTCACGTTATTTCATACACTCGTACTACTGCTTTATAATTTCTAGTTCATGCTTATTGTTCATGCAACATATTATGTATCGTTATATTATCATATTATATCCCTCTAACGACCTGAGTATGCATGCTCAGAGGAAAAAGTGGACCCATCTCCAGAGCATGACTTGCCCTAATTCGATGAGCTCATGGATATCTAGATCAGCAGCATCTGCTTTATTATTTAATTTTACTTTCAATAATGGAACAATGTTGTCGTTTAGTTAATTGTTTTGCTTTTCAGTTATTAAAGACTCTGTATGAGTTGAACTCTTATCTTGTTTCAATGTAATAAATTAGTGACTGTTATTTCTTTTTATCTGTGCTTGAATTACCGCTTACCATGTAACGCTAGAAACCGAAGTGTGACTATAACGAGATTTTTCCTTGACCGTGAGGGCATGATTGGCCTAGTTACCTCTCATGTTCCGTATTTTGGGAAGTAGGGCGTGACATGGTTTTGTTGGTATCAGAGCGCTACGTTGAGATTGAGATTACAGTTCCCGATTAGGGTTCCTTTTGCATATTTATTACCTTGATGCTTTGTCGTTCTATTCCGTTTGATCCTTGCCTCATTCTTTCCATTTATTTAATTCTCTTCACTAATTAACTTTCAGCGATATAACCTTCTCAAGCAACTCCTCCGATGCCGGTTGCCATGTGCACACTGATAAGATCCTCAGTACACTAGTGAGTATCGCTGAGGCTCAAGAGAGATAGACTGATATCCTAGCCAAGGGACTATATGCGGCGCAAGAGTCCGTGATCACTGCTATAGGGAGATTTACTGTCGTGCTTGCTGTCCCAGACGACACTCTCGTACTGGTTGTTCACGCTAGGGCCGATACCGTTTCGGATTTCAGGAGGCTTCATCCGGCCGTGTTAACGGGTTTAGCAGACCCACTTGAGGCCGATCAACATGGAGAATCTCTTGACGGCTGCTCGGATCCCAAAGGAAGATAAACAGAATGTTATTAAGATCCAGTTGGAAAATGAGGCCCGCACTTAGTGGACCGTTGAGGAGGCGGACTCGATAAGCCTATCAAGCGGTGCACCTTCACGGAGTGTTTCTTGGATCACTTCTTCCCGGCTACAGCTAAGCCAGAGATGGAGAAGTTCATCACTCAGAAGTAGAATGGCCTCCCCATCGACGTCTACGCAGTGGAATTCAACAGGCTGAGCCAATTCGCTGCATATATGGTAGCCACCGAGGCCGGCATGGCCATAGTCAGGCGCTTTCAGCAGATGTTATATATTGAAATTTAGCGGCTCATAACTTCTCTTGACCTGAAGACTTTCACATGTATTGCACACTTCCCGAGTACAGGAAAATTTGGCGGAAAATATTAAACGTCTACGAACCGTGTATAGGAGGCCCCCAGTGGTTCAGGCACGAGAAGCAGCTTCCTCTCGTAGGGTGATTCCAGTTCAAAAGCAAGGGATGGTACAGATGAAGCGCCCATTTATTTCTTAGCAGCAGAGAACCCTGGCTTGTAATTACTGCAAGAAACCAGGGTACCTTCATCGCGACGGTCGCAGGGCTAACGGACAGGTTTGATTTGTGGATCCAGTGAACATTGGGTCAACGGTTACCCTCAGAGGAAAGAAATACAAGGAGACTCGCCAACACTTTCCCCACCTTTTTGAATTGCTTGTTATTGTTGTTTTTCATTCTTGGAATTTCGAGGACAAAATTTTCTCCAAGGGGTATATTGTAATAACCGATTCTTTTGTATAGTAACGGTCTTTGAATACACTTTAATTTCCTAATTCTCCCTTATTGCTCCCTACATTTTCTTTTTAATTTTTATTTTCTTAATTTAAATTCCAGTCCGGCTCCTAAAGCCCAACCGAGCCCATATCTCTCTTCTTTTCTTTCTATTTTATTTTTCCGCTGACCCAAAGGCCCAGCCGAGCTTCCACTCTCTTCTTCACCTCCTTCGTTCTTCCCACGACCTGCGAGCTCCAATGTTCTCCGCGAATTGTGCGCATCCTCCCGACGAAATCCTAACCAACTCACCTTTCGAAACCCTCCTCGTCTCTCTTTCTCTCCCTTACCCAAGCTCCACCTGCAACCACCATCACCCATCAGCTCTTCCCCCTCTCCCCAACAACACCCGAGCCTTACCCAACAGAGTTGCCCCTTCACTGCCGTCCAAACCACAGTCGTCGAAGCTCCGCCACACCGGCACACATCCATCGCCGACCGCAACACGTCCAGGCCACTCACGCACCGTGTCCAGCACCATGCCGCTTTGTCGCCGTCTCGTATGTCAAAACGATTCTCTGCGTTCATGTCATTTCTATTTCAGTGATCTAAGACAAATGAATCCCTCACTTGCTATATATACTATAATTTAAATAATACGTGTTATATTCATCAATTTTAACTACAACCCATAGCTGTGTGATTTGTGATGAACTGAAGCTAAAATGGGTCTAAAGCCTCGAGTTAGACATATCGAAATCATAGGGATCGAATCCCATTAGGTAAACCTATACGCTAAGTGTTCGATCAAGTGTCTTGAACAAAAGCCCTAACTTAGAACACCCAAATGTATGATCAATAGATTCATTTACTGTTAACTAGTATTGTGTAGAAAATTGGGTTTAAAATATTGAAGTTTCGCACATGAAATGTCGTCCCCCAAGAGGTGACGACAAATCGGAATATTTCTGTATGTATCGCTTTGTGAAAATCATAACAAATCATAGAAAAATCTTCTTGTAACGTTTGTGGGCTCATAACGAAGCTAACTTAACATTCTAAACACCTATAAGAAGTTTTACTGAAAAATATATGCTTACGTTGCCGTAAACTGAGGAGAAATACGTCTCTGGACTGCTGTTCAATGCAGTATTCTTCATTATCGTCTGTTTTGAAATCTTGAATTACTCCTATATAGACATTGCTATATCGACACCTATATCAATGTGTGGGTAAAAGCGTTAGGTATCATTTGGCGCTGGTTTCGTTAATTTTCATTACTGTTTGATATTTTTAAAGCATTTTATACTGCTATGATGATTGTACCTATCAACCTTTATGACGGAGATAACTCTCTGTAAACACATGATATTGATGTCTCGATAGCAAGTTAACTGAAAAATCTAGAATTCATCAAACTTTAGCGACCCTAAACTCAGAACATTATCTGTAGTAAATTCCACTCGAAGTAGGATCTCCAGTTCTGAAACTGGAATTCCAGCAGTGTATACCTGATTTAAAATAAGCATATCTTCCGATCCAGAATAGGTATCGGGAAGAATTCAATTTATCTGAATGCGTCTACTTTCTGCATCTTTTATATTGTCATGCCCGATTCTAATCGTATGAATTTTTAATAGTTCGTGCAAACTGATTGATACTGGCTGTCCATTAAAGATTAAAGTTTATTTATTGTATTTTATCATACTGTAAAATTCTTTCTCTTATGCTTGCCATATAATTGAATGTCACTGCATAGTAATGGCTTGACTCGTGTTTAGTACCCATCTATATTGACATCCTACTTGTTGTATTGGATTGTCGAATATATTAATGAATTGGATTATGACTAGTACGTTAGTGCATAAGTGAATGAAAACCAGACTGTTATACGTGAAAGTGTGATCGAATAAATGAAAGGACACGTACTTATACACAATCAATGTGATTCATGAAGGTATTTTTTAACCCAGGGAAAATGGGGAAATCGATGGTGTATTTAGCAAGCTCTACTGTTTTAGAGAATGATCATTCGATATTAGTGATATTATACTATTTAGGTTGTTTGCCTAGCAGCATGGTTAACCAGGATTGTCCCGGGCATCGCGGACCGTGGTCTCGGGCATGCGCGAAACCCTTGTTAAATACGAGAACTCTTTTCCATTGTTCGATTTTAAATAACACAAAGACCATTAGATTTAGCGACATGCATATTACCTTAGACGATTGCCATGATTCATATGCTATATTGCCCACATGTTCACGTTATTTCTTATTCTCGTGTTACTGCTTTATAAGTTCTAGTATATACTTATCGTTCCTGCAACATATTATGTATCGTTGTATTATCATATTGTGTCGCTCTGACGACCTAAGTATGTATGCTTAGAGAAAGATGTGAATCCAGCCCTAGAAAATGATTTGGCCTATTTCGATAAGCTCGCAGAGATCAAGTTCAGCAGCATAATATGTTGCAGGAACGATAAGCATGAACTAGAAATTATAAAGCAGCAATACGGGAGTATAAAATAACGTGAACAGGTGGGCGATATAGCATATGAATCATGGCAATAATCAAAGGTAATATGCATGTCACTAAATCTAACAGTCTTAAGTCATTTGAAATCGAATGATGGAAATGAGTTCTCGTGTTTAACAACTCATGCATGCCCGACACTATGGTCGGCGATACCCGGGACATAACCCTGGTTAATCATGCCGCTAGACAAACGACCTAAATAGTATAATATCACTAATATCGAATGATCATTCTCTAAAGTAGTAAACCTTACAAAATACAAGTTCGATTCCACCCTCGATTTCCCTATTTTTTCCGGGTTAAAGAATACCTTCATGAATCACATTGAATGTGTACAAGTACGTGTATCACACTTTCATGTATAACAGACTGGCTTTCATTTACTTGTGCACTAACGTACTTATCACAATCCAATTCATTAACATATTCAATTCGATAATGCAATACAACTAGGATGTCAATATAAGTGGGTACTAAACATGAGTCAAGCCATTACTATGCAGTGACATCCAGTTATATAACATGGACAACTAAGCATGAGGGTAAAACAATTTTACAGTATGATAAAATACAATAAATAAACTTTAACCTTTAATGGACAACCAGTATCAATCAGTTTGCACAAATTATTAAAAATACATACGATTAGAATCATGCATGATGATATAAAAGACACAGAAAGTAGACGCATTCAGCTAAACATCAAAATTGGATTCATCCCGATGCCTATTCTGGATCGGCCTATTCTGGATCGGCAGATATGCTCATTTTAAATCAGGTACACACTGCTGGAATTCCAGTTTCAGAACTGAAGATCCAACTTCAAGTGGAATTTACTACAGGTTATGTTCTGAGTTTGGGGTCGCTACAGTACGGTGAATTCTAGATTTTTCAGTTAACTTTCTAACGAAACAAACGGGACATCAATATCATGAGTTTACATAAAGTTATGTCCGTCATAAAGTTGATAGGTACAATCATCATAGCAGGAAAACAGCAGAACACTTCAGCAGTATAAAATGCTTTAAAAATATCAAACATTAATGAAAATTAACGAAACCAGCGCAAAATGATAGCCAACTCTTTTACCTACACATTGATATAGGTGTCGATATAGCATTATGTTTATACAGGAGTAATTCAAGGTTTCAAAACAGACGATAACAAAGAATACTGCTTTGAACAGCAGTCCAGTATTTCTCCTCAATTTACAGCAATGTAAGCACATATTTTAGCGTTATGACTCCGGCGACGGTGACTTGGACGGCGGCGAAGGGGCTGCTCGATTTTGAGAGGTGGGTACGGGTGAGGCTCAGGTGTTGTCAAGGAGAAAGGGAGACGAGGAGGAGCCGCTGGTGATGGTCGACAGTGGTGATGGGTGACGCTGGTGATGGTGGTTGCAGGTGGAGCTCGGATAGGGGAGAGAAAGAGAGAGATTGAGAGAGATGTTGAGAGAGATAGAGAAATGAAGAGGGTTCTGAGGGAGGTGAGTTGGTTGGGATTTCGGGGGAGGATGCGCACAATTCACGGAGGACGTTGGGGCTCGTGGGCACGGGTCTTAGGGTGAACGAAGGAGGAGGAGAAGAATAGAGGGGAAGCTCAGCTGGGCCTTTGGGCCAGGGGAAAAATAAAATAGAAAGAAAGAAAAGAAGAGAGGGGGAGAGATGTGGGCTCGGTTGGGCTTTAAGAGCTGGGCTGGAATTTAAATTAAGAAGAAAATAAAAATAGAAAAGAAAAGGTAAGGAGCAATAAGTGAGAAATAGGAAAATAAAGTTTATTCAAATAAGGTTATTACACAAAATAACCGGTTATTACATCATACCCTCTTAAAGAAAATTTCATACTCGAAATTCAACGAACAAAAAACAACGATAACAAGCTACTCAAAGAGATGAGGAAAGCGTTGATGAATCTCATCCTTGTAGCTCTTTTCTCTGAGGACAACCGTTGACCCGATGTTCACTAGATCCACAAATCAAACACTGCCCATTGGACCTGCGACGGTCCCGATGAAGGTGCCCCGGCTTCTTGCAATAATTAACCAAGGTTTTCTATTGCTGAGGAACGAATGAGAACTTCATCTGTACCACCCCTTACTTCTGAACTGGAATCACCCCGCGAGAGGAAGTTACTTCTCATGCCTGAACCACTGAGGGCATCTTATCCATGGTTCGTAGACTTTTAACCTTTTCCACCAACTTTTTCTGTACTCGGGCAGTGTGCAATACTTGTGCAAAAGTCTTCAAGTCAAGAGAAGCTATGAGCTGCTGAATTTCGATATCTAGCCCCTGCTGAAAGCGTCTGGACCTGTCGACCTCGGTGACTACCATATATGCAGCAAATTAGCTCAGCCTGTTGAATTCCGCTGCGTAAACGTTGACGGGGCGGCTAATCTACTTCAGAGTGATGAACTTCTCCTCCATCTCTTCCTTAGCTGTAGCCGAGAAGAATTGATCTAATAAGAAACACTTCGTGAAGGTGCGCCACTCGATGGGCTTATCGAGTCGACTCTCCTTAACGGTCCACCAAGTGCGGGCCTTATCTTCCAACTGGATCTTCACAACATTCACTTTATCTTCCTCTGGTATCCGAGCGGCCGTCAAGAGATTCTCCATGTTGATCAGCCATTGCTCGGCTTCAAGTGGGTCCGCTAAACCCGTGAACACGGCCGAATGAAGCCTTCTGAAATCTGAAACAGTATCGGCCCTAGCATGAATAGATGGTACAAGAGCGCCGTTAGGGGCGGCAAGCACAGTAGTGGATCTCCTTATAGCATTGATCGCAGACTCTTGCACTGCCTTTAGTCATTCGGCTTGGAGATCAGTCTTCCTCTCTTGAGCCTCAGCGATAGTCGCTAATACACAGAGGATCTTGTCAGTGTGCTCTTGGGAACCGACATCCGAGGTGTTGCTTGGAGAGACCTTATCGCTGAGGGATAAGCATGGAAGAGAATTAGATAAACGAAAGGAACAAGGCAAGGATTAAATGAAATCGAGCGGCAATGCCACAAGGTATAGTGCAAGAGATCCCTAGACGGAAACTGTAATCTCAATCTAAACCCGGTGCTCTAATACCAACAAAACTATATCACACCCCACTTCCCAAAATACGGAATACGATGGGTGACTAAGCCAGCCATGTTCCAATGGTCAAAGAAAAATTCCGTCGTACTCACTTCGGCTTCTAGCGTTACATGATAAGCAGTGTCTCAAGCACAGATAAAGAGAAAATAAGTCACTAATTATTACATTCAAATAAAAATGAGTTCACCACGGATACAAAGTCTTTAACAAATGGAAGGGGAACAATATCCGTTTAAAGGACTACACAACTCTTGTGAGGCAAAAGTAAAACTAGACATAAAAAAGGAACAGTTAGCACTGATCTAAATCTCCACGAGCTCATCGAAATAGGTTTGGTCATGATTTGGGGTTGAATCATTTCCTTTCCACGGGCTCATCGACAAAGCGACGCAATAAATGTGATATAACGCAAAATATGTCGAAGAAACGATAAGCATGTACTATAAATTATAAAACAGTAACACGCGAATAAAAATAACGTGATCAGGTGGGCAATATAGCATATGAATCATAGCAATCGTTTAAGGTAATATGCATGTCGCTAAATCTACCAATCATTATGTCATTTGAAATCGAACGGTGGAAAAGAACTCTCAAGTTTAATAAGGGCCTCATGCATGTCCAAGACTATGGTCCGCGATGCCCGGGACATAACCCTGGTTAACCATGCCGCTAGGCAAACGACCTAATTAGTATAATATCACTAATATCGAATGATCATTTTCTAAACCAGTAACCCTTGCTAAATACAAGTTCGATTCCACCCTCGATGTCCCCATTTTCCCCGGGTTAAAGAATACCTTCATGAATCACATTTATTGTATACAAGTATGTGTCTTTTCATTTATCCGATCACACTTTCATGTATAACAGTCTGACTTTCATTCACTTGTGCACTAATTTACTTGTCACAATCCAATTCATCAACATATTCAATTTGACAATGCAATACAACTAGGATGTTAATATAAGTGGGTACTAAACATGAGTCAAACTATTACTATGTAGTGACATTCAGTTATATGGCATGGACAACTAAGCATGAGGATAAAACAATTTTACAGTATGATAAAATATAATAAATAAACTTTTAACATTTAATGGACAACCAATATCAATCAATTTGCATAAATTATTAAAAATACATACGATCAGAATCAAGCATGACAATATAAAAGACGCAGAAAGTAAACACATTCAGCTAATCAACAAAATTGGTTTCATCCTGATACGTATTCTGGATCGAGAGATATGCTCATTTTAAATAAAGTATACATTGCTGGAATTCCAGTTTCAGAACCGGATATCCAACTTCGAGTAAATTTACTACAGGTTATATTCTGAGTTTAGGGTCGCTGCAATTCGATGAGTTCTAGATTTTTCAGTTAACTATCTAACGAAACAAACGGGACATTAATATCATGAATTTACAGAGAGTTATGTCCGTCATAAGGTCGATAGGTATAATCATCAAAGTAGGAAAACAGCAGAACACTTCAGCAGTATAAAATGCTTTAAAAATACCAAACAGTAATGAAAATTAACGAAACCAGTGCCAAATAATAGATAACTCTTTTACCTACATATTGATATAGGTCTCGATATAGCAGTATGTCTATACAGGAGTAATTCAAGGTTTCAAAACAGACGATAATGAAGAATACTGCTCTGAACAGCACTCCAGAGACGTATTTCTCCTCAGTTTACAGCAACGTAAGCACGCATTTTTCAGAAAAACTTCTTATAGGTGTTTAGAATGTTAAGTTAGCTTCGTTTTGAGCCCATAAATGTTATAAGACGATTTTTCTATGATTTGTTACGATTTTCACAAGGCAAACATACAGAAATATTCTGATTTGTCATCGCCTCTTGGGGACGACATTTCTCATACGAAACTTCAATATTTTAAACCCAATTTTCTACACAATACTACTTAATGGTAAACGAATCTATTGATCATACATTTGGGTGTTTTAAGTTAGGGTTTTGGTTCAAGACACTTGATCGAACGCTTACCGCTGTTAGTGATATATGCCTTAGAGGCCATTATTGTATCATACTGGATTTGTATATTACTTAGTGGAAACTTGGGATATTCACAGTTGTATGACAGTCTTGCTCAAAATGGTAGTATGCTACCTGGTTTGTTTCTACCTCAATATGTGCATGTGTTTGTTTTAGCATATCGCTTATACATATTGGTAGAGCCCTTAGGATCTTTGCTTAATTACTAGCGTTGTGATGGCAGTCACATTAATGGGGGCTGGGTAGTCTGTAAGCACATCCTTATACATGACATCTATACCCTATGCTTTTGCGGTAGACTCTATAATGTATGCGATGTTGTGTACCAAACCAGATGTTGCTTACGTATTAAGCATGGTAAGCCGGTATCAGTCGAACCCAGGGAAGAAACACTGGATAGCAGTAAAGAACATTCACAAGTACCTGAGAAGGACTAAGGAAATGTTCTTGGTGTATGGCGAAAAAGACCTCCAGATCGAGGCCTTTGCTGACTCCAGCTTCCAGAGTGACAAGGGTGACTCCAAGTCCATATCAGGTTATGTCTTTACCTTCAATGGAGGGACAGTCTGTTGGAAGATCTCCAAGCAGGACACCGTTGCTGACTCGACGATGGAAGCAGAGTACATAGCTGCTTGTGATGCCGCGAAGGAAGCAGTCTGGATAAAGAAGTTCCTAACATAACTTCAGGTGGTTCCGTCCATTGTTGATTTAATACCTCTGTATTGCGACAACAACGGGGCTATAGCTTTAGCAAAGGAACCCAGGTCCCATCAGAAGTCCAGACACATCTTGAGGCGGTACCACCTGATCAGGGAGATTGTTGATCGTCGGGAGATCGAAGTGAGGAGAGTGGATGTGGAGAATAACACTGCAGATCCACTCACGATGGCCATCTCTCAGACACGGTTCGAGAGACTAATCGAGATGATAGGTCTGCGATATGCCAATACATGGCATTAGTGCAAGTGGGAGATTGTTAGTGATATATGCCCTAGAGGCCATTATTGTATCATACGGAATTGTATATTATTTAATGGAAGCTTGGGATGTTGACAGTTGTATTGACAGTCTTGCTCAAAATGGTAATATGCTGCCTGGTTTGTTTCTACCTCAATATATGCATGTGTTTCTTTTAGCATATTGCTTATACATATTGGTAGAGCCCTTAGGATCTTTGCTTGATTACCAGCGTTGTGATGGCAGTCACACTAGTGGAGGCTGAATAGTCTATAAGCACATCCTTATTCAGGTCCCTAGTCATAGGATTATCGAGACGGGGCATCGATACTCCAGAGTAGACTAGTGTATACGCTTCTCATTCCATCAGGAGAAATGGTCCGTCCCACCGCCATTAGTACGTCATGCTGAAGATAGTATGCATGTGCTCATTGGGTTATGAGTATACTGGACAGGACTCGTCGGGAACTGCTGGTGGGCATTATACCTATCGTCGGGTAGCAGTTCCCAGGTGACATGAGTACAACTTAGTCCGTCGACTTGACACTGCTATTTCGCCTCGAATGTGTTCCCAGTGTTCTTTGATTACTACCCTACCACGGCTCAAAGGAGTCATGCAAACAGTTAGTAGTTGGGTGCAGTCCCGAAGCACTTGGAGGCAGCAGCGGTTAGATAGGATTCGTCTCTCCCGGTATTGAGGGTTGATATCGCGCTGTGTTCGGAGAGCCATTACACAAAGTCCCTGACCAGGAAAAGCGAGATTTAATGGTAGGTATTCCAGTAGTTTCTCAGGGTGCTTTGAGCTACACTCCGGCATGACTTATCGCGCTATTAGGGGTCTGACGATTACCGCCCCTAGGCCCGATATGCGATACTCTTAGACGAACAGACCGGACCGTACGGAGATTGTCACATACAGGCGCAGTAGGAGTTCGGATGAGTTTGCTCATCGGCCTTCTTATCGACAGATATCTGGGTAGCCGTTACGTGCAGCTAGTACTGCTTGCGGCTTGTGGTTAAATCCACTGTCAGCGTACTGTCGAGTGTTTAGAGTCCCACATAGAGAGTTTCCCTGCATCGGGCGAAAGATGTAAAGGCCGTATGGTCTTATGGCAGGGCTTCAATTACTTACGTGTACTTGTGCACATATGATGATTGGGCGGTTAATACTAGTGGGCTTTGGTTTAAACCGGATCCTAGTATTATATTGATGGATTATTTTCGTCTCATTGTATTCGTATTTCTCGGAATACGGATACGGGTATGTATATATGGATTAGAGGGGCATTCTTATAATTACTCAAGATTGATTTTAGAAGGAGACACCTCATTAGGGTTTTGATTATTTATTTGATTAAAACAATTATGAGGTGGAGGAAATGGATTATTATTTTTACAAATGATAATTGAACCATGGCTACTTGGTTTGACTATTTGAGACTTGGTTTGACTTAGATATTTTGTGAGATATTTTGTGGCACTGGATATTTTGTGAGATATTTTCTTGCCATTCTTATAGTCTAATCAAGAACCATTTCTATTGTGATTATCATAAACACATTCTCTTTCCTCAAGCTCTTTCTTCTTCTTCCTCTCGGCCCTTAATGTCTCATGAGTTGAGAAACCTAGGGTTCCAAGAGACAAACTAACCCATCTTCTTTCTCTACATCAATTAGGTCATCTAGTTTAGCGAATTAGATACCCTAGTTACCTCAGATTTGAGGTTGGAGCTCGGACTATAGACTCACGGGTGGATCGTCTTTGACTCCAGGAAGCCGACGAGGAAGCATCGATCCGTTACGATCCTCGGAGCCTACGATGACGAGGAGGACAACGAAGAAGACCCGAAAGACTTGTATCGTGAGGTATAAACTCCTTTTCGAGTAGTTAACCTCTTTACATGCTTAGCTAGTTAGGGTTTAGCCAAGATCCTGGAGTTCAAATCGGTGTTTCGGGCTTTGAAAATCGTTTTTTAAATATTCCGCCGTGCGCGACATCGCCTTGCAACCGTAATAAGCCGTAACAGTCGGAATTATGGTTTTATCTAACCGATTCGAACTCTATGATTTCGATATGTCTAACAGGGTTTTAGACCCATTTTAGATTCAGTTCATCACAAATCATATACAACTATAGGTTGTAGTTAAAATTGACGAATATAACTCGTCATATAATTTAAATTAAAATTTCGATCGTATGATTATATATTATAGTATATAAAGCATGATAGCAAGTGACGGGTATTCACTTGCCTTAGGTCGTTGAAATAGAAACGACACGAACATAGGGGATCTCGCCTCGACACACGAGACGGCGACGAAACGGCACGGTGCTGGAAACAGTGCGTAGTGCGTGCGTGGTGGCGCGCGGCCTTGGCGTGGTGCGCGTAGCTTGAGCGCGGTGCAGTCATTTGCCTGGGCGCGATGCGGTCGACGATGGATGTGTGCTGGTGTGGCGGTGGATTAGTGCTGGAGCTCCGGCGACGATGACGACTCTGGCGACGGCGACTTAGACGGCGGCGAAAGGGCGGCTGGATTTGGAGAAGTGGGTGAGGGTGAGGCTCGGGTGTTGAGGAGAGAGGGAGACGAGGAGAAAATGCTGGTGACAGCCGGCGGTGGTGATGGGCGACGCCGGTGATGGTGGTTACATGTGGAGCTCGAATAGGGGAGAGAAAAAGAGAGATTGAGAGAGATGAGAGAGAGACATGAAGAGGGTTTTAAGGGGGTGAGTTGGTTGGGATTTCGTGGAGAGGATGCGCACAATTTGCGGAGAATGCTGGGGCTCGTGGGCACGGGTCTCGGAGAGAACGAACGAGGAGAAGAATAGAGGGGAAGCTCGGTTGGGCCTTTGGATCAGGGGAAAAATAAAAGAAAGAAAAGAAGAGAGGAGAGATGTGGGCTCGGTTGGACTTTAGGAGCTGGGATGGAATTTAAATTAAGAGGAAAATAAAAATAGAAAAGAAAAGGTAGGAACAATAAGGGGGAAATCGGAAATTAAAGTTTATTCAAATACGGTTACTATATAAAAGAACCAGTTATTACACTTGGACTCTTAGCGACTTCTCCATGAAATTCTCGCCATCTTAACCTTCATAGCTCATCAGTATTTCTATGGTAGTTGATATGATCTCAATTGAAAAAAAATTAGAGTAAAAAGACCAAACATACTCTTTCTTTTTCGGAAAAATAAGAATGACTTTTTCTGTAATGTATAAGAATATGATAGTACATTAATGGACTAAAGATATGATAATTGATTTTATGGTTATTTAAAATTATTGATAAATAGATGGAGTTTTGTGCCATGAGATTTTATTTGGGGGTTTTATTGATAAATTGATTTGATTTGGATTTCCATTGGTTTTATTGATTTTTATTATTGGTCATGGGAAATTATTGGATGGTAATTATTTAATTGGGAAAATATTTATGGCTGTAAGATTAGAAAGTTTTGTGCCATATAATTATGTTTTATATCAACTTTACTCCCTAGTCCTAGTTGGTGTAAGACCAATCCAATACTCGGTCGTATTGATATTTAGCCTATTTAAGTATTTGCAACTCTTTTACAAATATATATTCTCATAAATTGTCAAATAGAAACCCTAGCCTCCATATCTTTCCAAACCCTAACCCTAGCCGGTCGACCCAATCATCGTCAACATCGTTTTCATCGCAATCACCATCGTTCCGTAATCATTTTATTTTCTACGACTTCGTTTTCTTGACGGTAGTTGAATCGAGATTGTCAACATCGTCGTCTTCTACATTGTGAGATTTCATCAGTGAGGCAAGTATTTAGATACTTGCTTAACATGCTATGATGACAAGATTGGATTTTGTCATATCGTAATTATGATATTAATATAGATCATAACGTAATAGACGATACATCGAGGTTTGAATCGCGATGTGTCGATGGATCGAATTTAGATATTTTTATGCGTTGTTAAACCCTAGAATTTACTGTCTCTATAATCAACTATTTTATTGTACTGTTTTGAATGATTTACATGATTAATTCTGTGTAAATTTGTGTATTAATTAATTTAATCGAAACCCTAAATTTTAAATGTCAGATCGTTCAGGAAAAATCTCGTACAGACCTCTATTGTCTGAACACAGACGTCAATGATATAGATTTAAGAAACTAAAATTGAACTACAGACGTATTCCCAATTAGGACAAGACGTTTCTGAATACCTTTACAGAATCGGAATTGAACTGCAGACGTTTCCCACAGACGACTGCTACACATTAAATTTTAGATTAGACGTCTCCGTTGGGGTCAAAAATTATACCCCGGTTGATCAAGTCAAAGTAAAAGTCAACCCCAAATAAGCAGGCCTAAGCCCAGGTCAGGTAGGCCCATGCCCAAGTCGAGCCCCGCGGCCAGCCTACCCTATGCCAAGAAGAAAATTATGTAATAAATAATGTAATTTTTATGAATAAATGTAAGAAAAATGGGCATAAAACCAACTTTTTGTAAAGCCCATGGCTCATGTGCAAAAAGAAATAAGCAAATGAGGCATGGGATGGACAAAATGCCATTTTGTAAAGCCCAAGGGGCTAAATGTAAACTTGTAATCCTATATAAGGCAATATGATAATGAAATGAGGAGAATAATTGATTTCCCTCAAAAATTAGGATTTATGTGCCTCCTTCTTGATCAAGGTTTTAAACTTTCTCTTTTCTGAATTAAATCAAAAGTTTAACTCTTCATTTTCTAAAAAGAAATAGTTTTTTACCATAAAACCCACGGAGGGAAGCTCGGATTTTCCATCAAATCCCCAAAAAGACGATTTTTAAGTCTCACCCCCTTTTCTCCAAGATCCAGCCAACAAAGAGGAGGAGGAAGCAGACCCATCTCCAAAAACCCAATTCGGGAAGATCCAAGACTCAAAAGAAGATCTAAGGCTAAAAGGGATAAGAAAGGAGCCCCTTTGAACTCTATAAATAAAATCCTTTTAGGAGTTTAACTACATTTAAAATCTTTTGGAGTTTTAACTTTAGAAATAAAATCCTTTTAGGAGTTTAACTTCAGAAATAAAATCCTTTTAGGAGTTTAACTCCATAAAGATAAAAATCCTCTTTTTCTGGGAGTATCCAAAGTCTCTCGGAGTTTAACTCTTAATCCTGGAGATACATCCCCTTTTTCCTGCAGGCGCCCAGCGCCCACGCACTTTGCACGTGAGATGCAGGCTGTTGGCTATAGTGCCCTCAAGTCAATTATTGAATCGCACGCACGCGATTATGATGATTGAGAGAGAACCTATACGGGTAGAGCAGTCTTACTCGACATGATAATATGCTATCTGGTTTGTCTTTATCATCATGTGCATGCATTAGATGGTATTACAGATCACTATTACATGTTGATAGAGCCCATAGGATTCTTGCTTTACTACCAGCATTATGATAGCGATCATATACGTGGGGCTGGGTGGTCTATAAGCACATTCTTAAATGTCCCTAGTTATGGAAGTATCGAGACTGGGCATCAATACTCCAGAGTAGACTAGTGTATACTTATCGAGACCCTGACGAGGGGCGATGGCCGGTCTTACAAGCCATTGGTGTCAGTCACCTAATATGGTATACATGTGCTTATTGGGTTATGAGAATACTGGACAGACTTGCCGGGAACATGTTAGTTGGTATTATACCTATTGTCAGATAGCAGTTCCCAGGTGACATGAGTACAGGTTAATCTGTCCACCTGAGATCGTTATTTGTCTC
The DNA here is from genome assembly GCA_030015575.1 of Agapanthus africanus. Classification (NCBI taxonomy): domain Eukaryota; kingdom Viridiplantae; phylum Streptophyta; class Magnoliopsida; order Asparagales; family Amaryllidaceae; genus Agapanthus; species Agapanthus africanus. The sequence continues at coordinate 84,464,780 of JASDDO010000031.1, read as the reverse complement.
GTGTGAGTTCTCACTGTGCTTTGATTACTACGTTACTACGGCTCAAAGGAGTCGTGCAAACAGATTTTAGTTGTGTACAGTCCCGAGACATATGGAGGCAGTGAGCGGATCGTCATGGATTCGTTTCTCCAGGTATTGAGGGTTGATGTCTCGTTGTGCACGGGTGGCCATCACCAGAAATCCTCGGCCGAGGTGGACGAGAATTACTGATTTGGATGAGTAGTTTCTCAGTGGGTGATGGGCTTCATACTGATATGAAATGTCGCGTTATTAGGGGTTTGACTTTATCCACCCCCTAGACTCGATATACGATACTCTTAGACGAGCAGACCGGACTTTATGGAGATTGTCACGGACAGGCTTAGTAGGGATTCGAATGAGTTTGCTCGTCGGCCTTCCTTTCGCTCAATACCTCAGTAGCCGTTACGTACAGCTAGTGCCGCTGACGTGCTTGTGGTTAAACCCACTGCCAGCGTATCGACGAGTCTTTAGAGTCCCACACAGAGGGTTTCCCTGGTTCTGGCGAAACGATATAGTAGCCGTATTGGATAAGTGCAGGGTTCCGATCGATTGATTGTACTTTGTACTCGGACTCTCGATCGAACAGTTGATAATACTAGCCGGCTCAGTTTTGAGCCGGATTATTAAATCGGGTATTAATTTAATAATTTACATATATATAATTCGATATGTATATTCTAGTATTATGTTATTTGTGTTATTCTATCTCTTTGGGTATTCGTATTTCGGTACGAATGCAGGTATGTGTTAGGTTACGCTAGCGCCCTGGCCATCAATCCGTGGTCAAATACGGAAAAAAAAAATTTATTAAACCGGCGCTAACGGAACCCGATTCCCGGATCGAACCATTAACTCTATACTAGTGGTATGTAAAGGAGTTTAGAGATGTTATACCAAACGATCCGAATCTTTCGGTCTTCAACCTCAGTCCCAAGCTCCTCACGGCTTCCTTGATCATGTTTGATCTCCGGTCTCCCCACATCGAAGAAGATCCACGTCGAGGGTTTGTAATACGGGCTCCCGCCTCAAAACCGAGACAACTCGAGTATCTAGTTTGCTAGCCTAGATAGCCAAAATGAAGTAGAGAGTGTGTGATTACTTTGTCTCAATACACCCTAAGATTCTCAACACATGAGAGGGTTAGGGTGGAGGTAGAAGAATATGCCAAGGGGTGAAGTGTGTGAGCTCAAGTTTTGGCCAAGTGAAGAAATGGGCTTGCTGCCTTTTTCTTTGTGATGATTGTTGTGTTATATTTTGTGGTGGAAATTACAGAAAACAACTCATGAAAAATCACCAAAGAAAAAAACGTGCTGTCCATCACATGCTCACACCACAAAATATCTCACAACTCACACAAAATATCAAGCATGGCATATCAAGCCAAGAATGACTCACACCATGAGTCACCAAATGCACATGCTAGAAAAATCAATGCCAAAACTAACCCTCACACTTTCCACCTCACTAAACATTTAAAGTAAATGTTTAATAGAAAAAGAAAAAGAATCTTCTAAAGTAAACTTATAACGAATTATAAGAATACCCCTCATCTGTACATACATACCCGAATCTGTATTCCGACTGAATACGAATACAACGAGACGAAAATAATCCAACAATATAATACTAGGATCCGACTCAAACCAAAGCCCACTAGTATTATCCGTTTTAATCATGACACGTGCACAAGTGCACATATATGATCGAACCCTGCCATAAAACCATACGACATCTACAATGTTTAGTCCGAACCAGGGAAACCCTCTGTGTGTGACTCTAAAGACCCGTCAATACGCTGGCAATAAGTTTAAGCACAAGCACGTCAGTAGCACTAGCTGTACGTAACGGCTATCCAGGTATTGAGCGAAAGGGAGGCCGACGAGCAAACTAATCCTGAAACCCCTACCGAGCCTGACAGTGACAATATCCGTACAATCCGGTCCGTCCGTCTATGAGTATCGCATATCGAGTTTAGGGGTTGGTAAAGTCGGACCCCTAATAACACAACATTTAGTGTCGGTATGAAGTCTATCACCACCTGAGAAACTACTGATCCGAATCAGTAATTCTCGACTAGCTTGGCCAAGGATTTCTGGTGATGGCCATCCGTGCACTCCGCAACATCAACCCCCGATAGCGAGAGACGAATCCCCTGACGATCCGCTCACTGCCTCCATGTGGCTCGGAACTGTACCCAACTAAAACATGTTTGCACGACTCCTTTGAGCTGTGGTAGGGTAATCAAAGCATAATGGGAACTCACACGAGACAAATGACGATCTCAGGTCGATAGACTAACCTGTACACATGTCACCGGAAAACCGCTATCTGACAATAGGTATAATACCAACTATCTTGTTCCCGGCGAGTCCGTCCGGTGTACTCATAACCCAATGAGCACATGTATACATCTTAGGTAAACCAACTAACACCAATGGCTTATGAGACCGGCCATCGCCCCTCGTCGGGGTCTCGATCAGTATACACTAGTCTACTCTTGGAGTATCGATGCCCAGTCTCGAAACTCCGACTAGGGATAAAATAGGATGTGCTTATAGACCACCAAACTCCCACGTATATGATCGCCATCATACTGCTGGTAGTCAAGCAAGAATCCTATGGGCTCTATCAACATACAGTAGTGATCTATAATGTCACCTGAAACATGTGCATGATGATAAAGACAAACCAGATAGCATACTATCATCTCGAGTAAGACTGTTCTACCAGTATAGGTCCTCCCTCAATCATTGCAATCACGTGTCTGCGATCCAATAATTGACTTGAGGGCACTATAGCCAACAGTATGTATATACAGTAGAATGTAATCCGTATTTTTTCCGGAAAACATTCTAGAAGGTGGTCACCTCATATTAGTTTGACCATTTTTTATCAAATGGATTATGAGGTGGTAATGATGTGAGGGGAGTATGGTGAGGACCATACTTGCATAGTGTGCACAAATGAATTATTAATTCATTTGTGCATACTATTCAAGTATGGGTGGCTTTTAAAAATGAAAGAAATGTTTTACCAAACCTAGTCACTTGATTTTCTCTTTCCATGAATGGTTCATTATTTTCTCACTTGAGATTTTTAGACCCTCACCATTTTAGTTTCACTCTCCTCTCTTCAGTTTCCTTAGTTCCTCTACCTCCTCTCAACCATCTCATGTGTTGAGAATCATAAGAGGAGGTGAGATGAGATAAATAAACACTTAGTTCACTCACTGCATCTTAGGCATTCGAAACTAGCATTCTAGAATGCTTAGTTGCTTCACTTGCTTTCGATGTGGAGCTAAAACCATGAGTTACATCCCTTGCTTTCGATGTGGAGCTAAAACCATGAGCTACATCCCTCTGGTGGATCATCTTCGACGGAGGAAGACCGGCGGCCAAGTTCGTTCGAGCATGCCTCAAGGAACTTAGGAAGGTGATGGAAGACCGAAGGACTGGGTTCTTTTGGTATAATCACTCTAAACATTTAATTTAGCTTCTTTAGTTTGCTAGTATTGGTTTATGGTTCAATCTTGGACGTGGTTTCGTTTGCGCCAAAAAATTTTAAACGCCAGTTTTTGTTCTGCATCGGCCGTGGTAGATGTTCAGGGTGCCGGCGAAACCCAGCATGATATAAAAGCCACCCATAAGCCAATACTAGCTAGTTTGCACAAAATTAAAATATCAATCGACAAATTTTTCCGAATCGTATTTTCATATTAGATTGCTTGCTGTTGAATTTCAAAGTTGTTCCAAAATTTTTTTTGGTTATCTTAAATAAATGTGCCGAAAAAACTAGAGCTAAGAAAAAAATTTGGACATGTAACTCCAAAATTCCGCCGTGGAACCCAAGCCAAATGGCATGTTTTGCCGAGGAACCGCGGCATTTTTTTTTGCTACAGTGCCCTAATTTTTTTCTGGGGCTCTATTTCATGGAAATATGATTTTTGGGATTTTTTTGTTTTTGGCCCAGATTTGTTTGAGTGTTGGTTTCCTTTTGGGGCTAATGTGGAAATGTTTAGTCGATCGAAATTTTAAATGTGTTTAACAGTTCATATGATGATATCTGCGACCGTGAATATTATTGAGCGGTACAACCCGACTAGTTGCTATATGTTCAATTAGACGGGCTTGCGAACATAATATTCATGTTGATATTCTGTATTGTGCTGATATTATGGTTGGATTGTCGTGGTGGATAGCCTGTGGTGCAATGATAGTAGTACAGTTCAGATTCATTTGTATATTCACTATTGCGGGGCAAGCGTCCGACATGTGGACTGTCGTCTTTGTCAGTTTGTATATTCATTTTTTTGGCACGACCGGGTTGATGTCGACGTCACCGTTGTATATATTCTTTTCTTTTCTGTACTAAGATTACCCCACGGTGGAGTGCACGAATAGCTGGGTTCTAGAGGGCAACAAGCTCGCATCTCACGGCGTTGAGACGGAGGGGGCTTCACTCTAGAATTGGCGGGATATTCGCCGCACTCGTAAGGGGTATAGGTGACCCACGGAGAGACGCTCAAGTTACCGGATCCAGTGAAGTGCTGGGTGGCCCATTCACTTTGTTGATTAGGATTGCCTTACTTCTGGGATTGGCGTGTAACTTGCCGCGCTCGTAGGGGTCCAGGATTTCATTGCACGGGCTATCCACACGACCGGGAACGTCAGGTCTCATTTGCGGCTCAAATGAAACCCAAGGCTCCAAGATTATTCACCATTCTGTGTTGTTTGCTGAGATTCTGTGATGTTGCTTATATCATGCCTGGGACGAATGTTATATATATATATATATATATATATATATATATATATATATATATATATACACACACACTAATAGATGTTGTATATGTTTTGCACCCGCGCTAGTCCAGCCCCCACTCTGCCGCTAGTTAAGTAACCTAACGGGTGATAACGGGGCCCAGTGGCGAATGAGGATGGTATATATTTACATTTTATTTTCGTTCATTTTCTGTGGTGTGATATGGATTAATTGATGGGACTGCGTTGATTCTGATCAATGCAAAGAAAAATAAACCTATTTGATGTTGTTGGAATCAATTTTGAAAAACTGTTGTTGCAAGATGTTTCATTTTGCTTTGCACAGTGGTATTCAGTTCAGAATATCCAACACCTCATTCGACGAGGCAAGAGCCGAGATCCATTCATCGGGAGTGACCTCTTAGGCGAAAGTTTGCGTATTTGTAATAACCGCTCTATAGTCGATTCTTTTGTTTTGCATCGTGGTATTCAGTTTGGAATATCCTGCACCTCATTCGATGAGGAAAGAGCCGAGATCTCTTCACAGGGAGTGACCTCTTTAGCAAAAGTTTGCGCCACTATATATCTGTAATACCACTAGATTCCTTCAACGATATCAAGTTCATTACGTTAACGGTTTTTCGCCAAAAACCAGCCGTAGCCCTTCGTCATTTCAGATTAGTATTGCTTAGTATTCGTGCTGCGATTGTTGACCTTGTCAAGGCGTAGTGTGCGGTAGCTCTGTAATACTTTTTTGTCGCATGGATATGTGGATTGATTAAGACAGTCGTTCGACCTTGTTGACCTTGTCAAAGGTCTGTGCGGATGGGTCTAATCCGATCAGAATAATGACGGGTTGAACTTGACTAGTACCCCTTAACTTGTTGACCTTGTCCAGGTCACTTGGATCCTAAGGGTAAAAATCACATCGGGAGTTCCAAAAATACAAGAAACTTATCAGGCATGCGCATACCTTCTGGAGTATGGTGACTTGAGTGGCATCCATCAAGTTATAATGCGATGAAAGTTGGATCCCGATTCCCACTGACGAGTAGGTGTTACTCTTCGGGTGATTTTAGATGATTCCGACTAATTCTCTTTTTAGGTTTGAAGGAGAATTCGAGGAAACAGTAGGAGCCATCCTGATTAAATAAAGTGATCAACCAATCTAATCTAGGTTAGAGTGCACGCTAAGTACTTCTTTTCTCTCTCTTTGGCAGCGACCATGACCTGACTCTAAACTAAAACTCATGAACCAAATTAACCGAACTTTCTTAAAACACTTTGGCTTTTGGATTATTATTTAGTCGCGTATATCATTGCCACTACTACATTACCTTTGCATTTCTTCAGAACATTTTGTATCACTACGAAGATCCACATTTCTTGGATATTCCATCGCATAGTTACACACGGGCTCGAAGGAACTTGTTCCAGTTCGAGGATGGATTCTGGTTCTGGAGAAATTGAATAGGATTATTCAGTTGTCTTTTCTCTTTACCTTCTCTCAGGTTGCGAGAGCTCCTGGTACTAGGAGAATACACCTATTACGCTTATTGGATAATCTTCTTCCAAACCATAGGCTGGTGCCGAAGGGTAGGGAAAGAAGAAAACCAATTAGCTTAAGTGTGATGTACAGAAAGTAATAAGTAAAGACATATAAAGGGATTAGAGTGAGGGCAAAGAAAATTGCGACTACTATCGTTCACGACGAAACCGTGTATACCCCTGCCACTCTTATTTCTCCTTTGTATTTCTCCAGAACACCCCGTATCACTACGAAGATCCACGTTTATTGGATATACCAACGTATAGTTACATACGAACTCGAAGAAACTTGTTTATGATCGAGGATAGATTCTGATTCTGGAGAAATAGAATAAGGATTATTCAGTTGCCTTTTCTCTTTACTTTCTTTTAGGTTGCGAGGGCTCCTGGTATCAGGAGAGTACACCTATTACGTTTATTGGATAATCTTGTTCCAAATCTTAGGCTGGTGCCGAAAGATAGGGAAGGAAGAAAACCAATTAGCCTAAGTGAGATGTACAAAAGGTAATAAGTAAAGACATATAAAAGGATTGGAGTGAAGGCAAGATAGTATACAGTTACTGTCATGAATCTGGATGGTGGAAGAGGCATTACTAGGAATACCCGGATACCCCTTCGAAACATCTTCATGTTTCAGTTTCACTGTGCAGTGTTAATTGAAAACTGTTTTCCCAATTAGATTCTGACTCCAGAGCATGTATTTACCAGACTTGATTCTCACATCTGTATAGCGTTACATATGCTCAGTAGGAGTTGTTGGCTATAGTGCCCTCAAGGCAATTATCATAGTCGCGGACATGTGATTATGATGATTGAGGGAGGACCTATACCGGTATAACAGTCTTATTCGAGATGATAGTATGCTATCTGGTTTGTCTTTATCATCATGTATATGTTGATAAAGCCCATATGATTCTTGCTTAACTACCAGTATTATGATGGCGATCATATACGTGGGAGCTGGGGGTTTATAAGTACATCCTTAAATATCCCTAGTCGTGGGAGTATCGAGACCGGGCATCGATACTCCAGTGTAGACTAGTGTATACTGATCGAGACCCGACGAGGGGTGGTGGCCAGGTCTCACAAGCCATTAGTGTTAGTTTGTTCACCTAAGATAGTATACAGGTGCTCATTGGGTTATGAGTACACTGAACGGACTCGCCGGGAACGTGCTAGTTGGTATTATACATATTGTCAGATAGCAGTTCCCAGGTGACATGTGTACAGGTTAGTCTGTCGACCTGAGATCGTCATTTATCTCGTGTGAGTTTCCACTGTGCTTTGATTACTACCCTACCACGGCTCAAAGGGGTCGTGCAAACAGGTATTAGTTGGGTACAGTCCCGAGCCACATGGAGGCAGTGATCGGATCGTCGGGGATTCGTCTCTCCCGGTATTGGGGGTTGATGTCGCATTGTGCATGGGTGGCCATCACCAGAAATCCGTGTCCACGGTGGACGAGAATTACCGATCCAGGATCGATAGTTTCTCAGATGGTGATGGGTTTTATGCCGACACTAAATGTCGCGTTGTTAGGGGTCTGACTTTATCCACCCCCTAAACCTGATATGCGATACTCTTAGACGAACAGACCGGACTGTACGGATATTGTCACTGTCAGGCTCAGTAGGGGTTCGGGATGAGTTTGCTCGTCGGCCTCCCTTTCGCTCAATACCTGGGTAGCCGTTACATACAGCTAGTGCCGCTGACGTGCTTTTGGTTAAACCCACTGCCAGCGTATTGACGAGTCTTTAAAGTCCCACACAGAGGGTTTCCCTGGTTCTGGCGAAATGATGTAGTAGCCGTATTAGATACGTGCAGGGTTCCGATTGATTGATGTACTTTGTACCCGGACTTTCGATCGGACAGTTCATAATACTAGCCGACTCTGGTTTGAGCCGGATTATTAAATCAGGTATTGATTTAATAATTTACGTATATGTATTTCGATACGTATATTCTAGTATTATGTTCTTTGTGTTTTTCGATCTCTTTGGGTATTCGTATTTCGGTACGAATGCAGATATATATACAGTAGAATGTAATCCGTATTTTTTACCGGAAAACATTCTAGAAGGTGGCCAACTCATTTTTGGATTTGACCATTTTTTGAAAATGGTAAATGAGGTAGATATTAGCATGATGGGGAATGGTGAGAACCATGTTTGCATAGTGCACACAAATGAATTGTCAATTCATTTGTGTTCACTATTCAAGCATGGGGGGATTTTTAAAATGAAAAAAAAAGATTTACAAAACCAAGCATGCTATTTTCTCTTTCATGGTGAGCTCATTTTTTTGTGCATGCTTGTTTTTCTACAGTTGAGCCTTGAGCTCTTTCCTCACCATTTGTTCTTCATTCCTTTCTAGTTTTCCATGGTTGCTTCCACCTTCATTGTTTTGAGATAGTTAACACTTTGATCACACTCACTACATCCTAGACTTTCTAGAGCAGCATCCTAGAAACCCTAGTTGCTTCACTTGCATCCTTTATGTGAAGCAAGAGCCACAACTACATCTCTGAGGTGGACATCATCGGTGGAGGGAGACCGGCGACCAAGTTTGATCAAGGAGCCTCTAGGAGCTTGGGGATGATGGTTGAAGACCGAAAGACACGAATCAACTCGGTACAACCATCTAACTTCCTTTATATAGCTTGCTTGTTTAAGGTTTAAGTTAGATCCGGGCATCGGGTAATGGTAGAGCCAGTTTAATAAATTTTTGTTCCGTATTTGGCCACGGTTTGATGGCCAGGGCGCTGCCGTAACCCAGCATGGTATCAGAGCCAGCCTTTAAACCCCTTACTAGCTTGTTTAGACGTGCTTAAAAAATCGATCAACGAAAGTTTCCGAAATCACGATTTCGTTTTTCATGTTTCTGCCGATTTTCAAATGTGGTCAAAAAATACTTTCCAGAGGCTTAAAAATCCATGCAGGCTTTTTTAGGAGTACACAAAAAATTTGTGCTCATGATGCTTCTAAAAAGCCGCGGAACCGCCGCATTTGACCCCTATTTGCGGCGGTTCCGCGGTCATTTAGTAGCAACGGAGCACCAAATTTTCTGTAGTTCATTTATATGGAATTGTGATTTTTGACATATATGGTTTTGGCCTAGATTTCTGTTTGAGTGCTGAATTTGCATTTGGGGACAATTTAGGAAATTTAGTCGATCGATATTTTAAGTGTGCGGTTAACAGTACATGCATTACTATATGCGACCGTGAATGTCATTCGATCGGTAAACCCGTCTAACTGCTATATGTTCTTTTAGACGGGTTTGCGAACGTGACATTCACGTTAATGTTCTGTGTTGTACCGTGATGTTGGTTGGATCGTCGTGGTGAATAACTTAGGTGCAATTTTAGTACAGTTTAGTTTCATTTGTACATTTGATATTGCGGGGCGAGCGTCCGGCATGTGGACTGCCGTCACTGCCTGTTTGTATATTATTTGTTTGGGGCACGACCGGGTTGAGGTCGATGTCACCCTTGTATATTATTTTCTTTTCTGTATTAGGATTACCCCGCGGTGAAGTGCACGAATAGCCGGATTCTAGAAGGCAACGGGTCCGCATCTCATGGCGTTGAGACGGAGGGGACCTTACTCTAGAATTGGCGGATTATTCGCCACACTCGTAGGGGTATAGATTGACCCACGGAGGGGTGCTTAAGTTACCGAATTCCGTGAAGTGCTGGGTGGCCCATTCGCGTTGTTGAAGGGGGTTGCCTCGCTTCTGGTCTTGGCGGATAACTTGCCGCGCTCGTAGGAGTCTAGGTTTTCATTGCACAGGCTATCCACACGACAGGGAACGTCGGGTCTCATTTGCGGCTCAAGTGAAACCCGGGGCTCCAGGATTATCCACCATTCTGTGTTACTTCTGTGATGTTTCTGTGATGTTGCTTATGTCATGCCTGTGACGAATGTTATATATATATTTATATATATTAGTAGATATTGTATATGTTTGCACCCGCGTTAGCCCCGTCCCCGCTCTGTCGTTAGTTAAGTAACCTAACGGATGATGACGGGACCCAATGGCGAATGCGGATGGCATATACGTACATTTTATTTTTCGTTCTTTTCTGGTGTGATATGTTAATTGATGGGACTGCATTGATTCTTATCAATGCAAGGATAAAAACAAACCTATATGATGTTGTTGGAACCTAAAAACTGACATTACAGACGTTCTCTTTTGCTTTGCACATTGGTATTCAGTTTGGAATATCCAGCACCTCATTCGACGAGGCAAGGGCCGAGATCCCTTCATCGGGAGTGACCTCTTGGGCAGAAGTTTGCGTCAACGTAATAACTTCACTATAGTCGATTCTTTTGCTTTGCATCTTGGTATTCAGTTTGGAATATTCTGCACCCCATTCTATGAGGAAAGAACCGAGTTCTTTTCACCGGGAGTGACCTCTTTAGCAAAAGTTTTCGCCACTATATATTTGTAAAAACCACTCGGTTCCTTCAACGATATCAAGTTCATTACATTAAAGGTTTTTCGCCAAAAACCAGCCGTAACCCTCCGTCATTTCACATTAGTATTGCTTAGTATTCGTGCTACGTTTGTCGTTGCTATTCGCCGACACGTAGTGTGTGGTAGCTCTGTAATACTTTTCTGTCGCATGGATATGTGGATTGGTTAGGACAGTCGTACGACTTTATTGATTATTCGTTAAGGGTCGTGCGGGTGGGTTTAACGCAATCAAGATAATAATGGGTTGAACTTGATTAGGACCTTTTGATTTGTTGATTATTCGTCAAGGTCACTTGGGTCCTGGAGGTAAAAATAATATCGGGAGTTTCAAACATACAGGAAACTTGCCAGGCTTGCACATACCTTCTGGAGTGTGGTAACTTGAGTGGATTTCGTCAAGTTATCATGCGATGATAGTTGGAACCCGATTCCCACTGATGAATAGGATTACTCCTCGGGTGATTCCGACTAATTCTCCTTTTGGGTTTGGAGGAGAATTCGAGGAAACAGTGGAAGCCATCCTGATTAGATAAAGTGATTAACCATTCTGATCAAGGTTAGAGTGCACGCTGAGTGTTTCTTTTCTCTCTCTGGTAGCGACCATGGCTCGACCCTTGACTAAAACTCATGAACCAAGTTAACCGAATCTTCTTATAACACTTTGGCTTTTGGAATGTCACGATGTCGCATATATCATTGCCACTTCTATATCACCTTTGCATTCTCCAGAACACCCTGTATCACTACGAACATCCACTTCCATTGGATAAATCCATCGTATAGTTACATACGAACTCGAAGGAACATGTTCCAGATTCGTGGATGGATTCAGGTTCTGGAGAGATTGAATAGGATTATTCGGTTGTTCTTTCTCTTTACCTTCTCTCAGGTTGTGAGGGCTCCTAGGATTAGGAGAGGGTGCACCTATTGAGCTTATTGGACAGTCTTCTTCCAAACCATAGGCAGGTGCCGAAAGGTAGGGAAGTAAGAAAACCAATTAAGTCTAAGTGTGGTGTACAAAAGGTAATAAGTAAAGACATATAAATGAATTAGATTAAAGGCAAAGAAAATTGCGACCACCATCATTGACGACAAAAACTTGTATACCAATGCCACTCCCACATCCACTTTGGATTTCTCGAGAACACTCCGTATCACTACGGATATCCACTCCTATTGGATATGCCATCGTATAGTTACATACGAACTCGAAGGAATTCGTTCCAGATTCGAGGATGGTTTCCGGTTCAGAAGAAATAGAATAGAATTATTCAGATGTCTTTTCCCATTACCTTCTCTCAGGTTGCGAGGGCTCCTAGGATTAGGAGAGTACACCTATTACGCTTATTGGATAGTCTTCTTCCAAACCTTAGGCAGGTGCCGAAGGATAGGGAAGGAAGAAAACCAATAAGCCTAAAGGTGTACAGAAGGTAATAAGTAAAGACATAATAAAGGGATTGGAGTGAGGGCAGGTAAGTATATGGTTACTGTCATGATCAGGATGATGGATGAGGCATTACTAGGAATACCAGGTTACCACCCTTTGAAACATTTTCATGTTTCAGTTTCACTGTGCGATGTTAATTGAAAACTGTTTTCCCAATTGGAATCTAACTCCAGGGTATGTGTTTACCAGATCGGTTTCTCACATCTGTATGTTATTACAGATGGTGAGTGGGAGTAAGATATTGGGAATTGGATGATTAGATCCTTATTATATCGAAATTCGTTGTAATTGGTGATATTTGAGGAAATCATTTGGGTTTTGCCGGATGACAAATATTTGGTTTTGAATATCCGTTGTCATGCACCAATTTCAAATTGATATATCTGTACGTTTATTTTATAAAGTGAGATATATCTTTTTGATATTTTGTCTATGACATTTACCTATATCAGTTGGTGATTAGGTAAAGTGCATTCAATAGCGGTGTCATTCTTCTTAACCATAGTACAGTTTTTCAACCTATGACGCACAGGGTTTGAGTTTTTGAACTCAGGTGACTTATACAAAGTTTGTATGATGTCCAGTGTCTATTTGGACAATGGGATTGGTACTCGTACTATATTCTGTTTACTCATAACTTCTCTAGTTCTAAACAAGTATTTCGTTGAAATACAAGGTTCAGATTTTGAGAAGTTATAGGTATAAGAATAAAGTAGAGAACCATTTGTTGGAAGTATCAGGATTCTTCGAAGAAGTCGAAGATGTAGATACTTGTGTTTGGTATTCCGTTGATAGTAATGGTTTTGAGAACTTGCTTCTCTTTCAGGTCACTCATATATGGATGCACTCCTAGATGAGTAATACTGATTGATCTCTTTCCATTTGATTGATATGCACTGGAGACAGCTGCATGATTTTGAATCTGGTTCCAATTAAATTAGGGCTTTTGTTTCTATATCAGATATATATAGAATCAATTTATATCTTAACGATGTTAAGGTATAAGAAGTTGTCCGGCTGATACTTAAAACCAGAATCCGGATAAACTCAAGGCACATTTCAGTAATGGCAGTTTGTGGGTTATCCCGGGCTTCGACGAGGGTTAACTTTCTACCATCAGGAAAGTCAATATTTATATTGTTCTTGACTCGCCACAGTTTTAGTAAAATGGGTTTTTTCAGAAAAACAGAAGTGGGGGTATGGTGGAACTGGAAGTGATTCCAGAACCACAAACGATCACTGAAGATTTAACAGAACCTAAGAATTCAATTAGTTTTGACATTCCATTAGCCACTCCACAGATTTGGTGGATAACCTCAGGCATTCGAGAGGTACTTCGGTCTTCTCAGAGACGGTGACAGGGAGGTTCTTGTTTACCTAGATTTGTCATTGCTGCTGTTCTAGACTATAAGACCCGGCAAGAGGATGAGTATAGCATCGTTCTAAACTAGCTTTAGAAGTGCACGTGTATATGATTCTGTCAAAGGGCTGTTGTAGTCAGTGGGAGCAGCGGAAGCATAGTAGGCAAGTAGCTTATGTTTATTTATAGACTAAACCAGGTACAACGGAAATAGATCATCTATTTTTGATGTGACGGTCATAGGCTTTCACTTCATCAGAATAGGAGATGGATCTGCTAAGGAGGTAGTAGAGAGTGATGTCCAGGTATTAAGATGATATGCACTTGATAGGAAGAGATATTCCTATACTACGATCGGTTATACTGTGCTTGTCACAAAGTTGTTTCTCCATATAGGAAATAGATCATCTATTTTTGATGTGACAGTCATACGCTTTCACTTCATCAGAATAGGAGATGGATCTGCTAAGAAGGTAGTAGAGAGAGATGTCCAGGTATTTAGGATGATATGCACTTGATAGGAAGAGATATTCCTATACTACGATCGGTTATACTGTGGTTGTCACACAGTTTTTTCTCCACATAGGATATGGATATAATATCAAGGTTTCTGGTTACTAGATCTATGGTTTTAGATCTAGATTTGGGAAGTATCCTAATCTAGGTACTTTAACATTATTCTAAAGGTATTTTAGAATGGACGACTCCTGGCATGGTGGTGTACCTGCAGGTAATGGAGTCACCATCTCTAAAGGTGTCTTACAGACTAAAGGGGAGAGAGATCTGCATGATTAGCATATCACTTGCTTAGGCAATTGAGTTAATCATGAAATGTCAAGTACCACACCAGATGTTTTTGCACTAGCTGCAATAAGCAGATATATTAATCCAATCCTGGAGAAATGTAGGGAAGCAGTTTATGAACATAAGTGAATGTTCTTGGGATATTGTAACGGCAGCCTTCTTCAGGAGACGGTTATCATTTCAGGCTTCCAAGGTAACCTGGATAACAGAGTGACTGTCAGGGTTATAGTTTTTCTCTCTTCTGAGGGGCAGTATGTTGGACAGGTGGTCCAAACGGATACTGTGGAAGGATGGCGCGGGATACTGATTAAAATCAGTGAACGATACAGTCTAAGAAGTTTGCTGGATTTGGAGTTCATTTGTGAACTGGGTTCCATCAGATATCCAGACAAATTCTAAGACGGGTATTGCTCATTTCGGGAGATAGTTTTCTCCGCGAAGTTGAGATATAGAGAGATACAGAAAGAAACATTGGAGCGGATTCACTCACTGACGCTATTTCTCGAACGCAATAGTTTCGCAAACGGGCTTTATGAAACTGATTAGTAGAGAAGTTAGGTGTTCGGTATCACACGAGCTGTGAGTATGCGACACCGCAATACTTGGCCTTAAATGCAAGTGGGAGATCGTTGGCTATAATGCCTTCAATGCAATTATCATAGTCGCGGGCAGGTGATTATGATGATTGAGGGATAACCTATACTGGTAGAACAATCTTACTCGAGATAATAGTATGCTATCTGGTTTGTCTTTATCATCACTATTACATGTTGATAGAGCCCATAGGATTCTTACTTGACTACCAGCATTATGATGGCGATCATATATGTGGGAGCTTGAGGTCTATAAGCACATCTTTAAATGTCCCTAATCGTGGGAGTATCGAGACCGGGCATTGATACTCCAATGTAGACTAGTGTATACTGATCGAAACCCGACGAGGGGCGGTGGCCAGGTCTCACAAGCCATTGGTGCTAGTTTGTTCACCTAAGATAGTATACAGATGCTCATTGGGTTATGAGTATACTGGACGGACTCGCCGGGAACGTGCTAGTTGGTATTATACCTATTGTCAGATAGCAGTTCCCAGGTGACATGTATACAGGTTAGTCTGTCGACCTGAGATCGTCATTTATCTCGTATGAGTTCCCACTGTGCTTTGATTACTACCCTACCACGGCTCAAAGGGGTCGTGCAAACAGGTTTTAGTTGGGTACAGTCCCGAGCCACATGGAGGCAGTGATCGGATCGTCGGGGATTCGTCTCTCCCTGTATTGGGGGTTGATGTCGCGTTGTGCATGGGTGGCCATCACCAAATCTCCGTGGCCACGGTGGACGAGAATTACCGATCCAGGATCGATAGTTTCTCAGATTGTGATGGGTTTCATGCCGACACTAAATGTCGCGTTGTTAGGGGTCTGACTTTATCCACCCCGTAGACCCGATATGCGATACTCTTAGACGAACAGACCGGACTGTACGGATATTGTCACTGTCAGGCTCAGTAGGGGTTCAGGATGAGTTTGCTCGTCGGCCTCCCTTCCGCTCAATACCTGGGTAGCCGTTACGTACAGCTAGTGTCGTTGACGTGCTTGTGGTTAAACCCACTGACAGCGTATTGACGAGTCTTTAGAGTCCCATACAGAGGGTTTCCCTGGTTCTGGCGAAATGATGTAGTAGCCGTATTAGATACGTGCAGGATTCCGATCGATTGATGTACTTTGTACCCGGACTTTCGATCGGACAGTTGATAATACTAGCCGGCTCTGGTTTGAGCCGGATTATTAAATCAGGTATTGATTTAATAATTTACGTATATGTATTTCGATACGTATATTCTAGTATTATGTTCTTTGTGTTTTTCTATCTCTTTGGGTATTCGTATTTCGGTACGAATGCAGATATATATACAGTAGAATGTAATCCGTATTTTTTACCGGAAAACATTCTAGAAGGTGGCCAACTCATTTTTGGATTTGACCATTTTTTGAAAATGGTAAATGAGGTAGATATTAGCATGATGGGGAATGGTGAGAACCATGTTTGCATAGTGCACACAAATGAATTGTTAATTCATTTGTGTTCACTATTAAAGCATGGGAGGATTTCTAAAATGAAAAAAAAGATTTACAAAACCAAGCATGCTATTTTCTCTTTCATGGTGAGCTCATTTTTTTGTGCATGCTTGTTTTTCTACAGTTGAGCTTTGAGCTCTTTCCTCACCATTTGTTCTTCATTCCTTTCCAGTTTTCCATGGTTGCTTCCACCTTCATTGTTTTGAGATAGTTAACACTTTGATCACACTCACTACATTTTAGGCTTTCTAGAGTAGCATCCTAGAAACCCTAGTTGCTTCACTTGCATCCTTTATATGAAGCTAGAGCCACAACTACATCTCTGAGGTGGATCATCATCGATGGAGGGAGACCGACGACCAAGCTTGATCAAGGAGCCTCTAGAAGCTTGGGCATGATGGTTGAAAACTGAAGGACACGGATTAACTCGGTATAACCATCTAACTTCCTTTATATAGCTTGCTAGTTTAGGGTTTAAGGTAGATCCGGGCATCGGGTAATGGTAGCGCCGGTATAATAAATTTTTGTTCCACATTTAGCAACGGTTTGATGGCCAGGACGCTGTCGTAACCCAGCAGGAGTAAGACATTGAGAATTGGGTGACTGTATCCTCAACATATCGGAATTCTTTGTAATTGGTGATATTTGAGAAAATCACCTGGGTTTTGCCTGACGGCAAATATTTGGTTTTGAATATCCGTTGTTATGCACCAATTTCAAACTGAAATATCTGTACGTTTATTTTATAAAGTGAGATATAACTTTTTGAAATTATATCTATGACATTTACCTGTATCAGTTGATGGTTAAGTAAGGTATATTCAATAGCGGAGCAATTTTTCTTAACCATACCACAGTTTTCAACCTACAACGCACATGCTTTGAGTTATTAAACTCAGAGGATTTATACAAAGTATTGTATGTTGTCCAGTGTCCATTAGGACAAAGGGGTTGGTACTCGTACTATATTCTGTTTACTTTTGACTTCTCTAGTTTTGGACAAGTATTTCGTTGAAATACAAAGTCCAGATTTTGGGAAGATATAGGTATAAGAATAAATTAGAGAATCATTTGTTGCAAAGTATCAGGATTCTTCAAGATGATCGAAGATGTAAATACTTGTGCTAGGTATTCCGTTGTAATAGTTTTGAGAACTTGCTTCTCTTTCAGATTACTCATACGTGGATGCATTCCTTGATGAGTAATGCTGCTTAGCCTCCTTCCATTTTGTTGATATACACAGGAAACGACTGCATGTATTTTGAATCTGGTTCCAATTAAATTAGTGTCTTTGTTTCTATATGGTATATAGAATGGTTTCATATCTTAACGATGTTAATGTATATGGAGTTCTCCGGCTTATGCTTAAAACCAGAATCTGGATAACTCAAGGCGTGTTTCAATAATGGCAGTTTGTGGGTTATCCCGGGCTTTGACGAGGGTTAACATTCTACCATCAGGAAGATCAATAGTTATATTGTTCTTGACTCGCCACCAATTTTAGTAAAATGGATTCTTTTCAGAAAACATTAATGGGAGTATGGTAGAACTGGAAGATATTCCATAACCACAAACGATTACTGGAAATTTAGTAGAACCTAAAGATTCAATTGTATTCGACAATCTATTAGACACTCCGCAGATTTAGTAGGTAACCTCAGCCACCCGAGAGGTATTTCGGTCTCCTCAAAGACGGCGACAGGGAGATTTTTGATTAACCATGTAGGGTTAGCACAGCAGCAAGGTTTCGGGAGGCATCGTCCATGCCGTTTTCAAATTTTTGCCGTTCTAAAGAACCCTAACCCTAGAATCTTAACTAGAGATTTAAACAAAACATCATGCAAATAACTTTGCAAGTATAGTGAACGAAGAATACAACCTTTGTAGACCGGTCCTTCACTTTTAAAGCTCCGTGTAGTAGTCCCTTTGCTGCGAGTAGTGATCTCCCGAACTCTAGTATGGGTTCCCTTGGAGAAATGAACCAGCTTGCACGAAGTCTTCGAGGCCGAAGATGATCTACGTCGAGGGGACTCAAGCTCATGCTACCTCTTCACTAATATGTGAATTAGTGAAGCAAACATCCTAAACTAAATGGCTAATAGTAGAGGATGATGAAGTAGGAATTGGGCTCTCTTTAGATTTCTTTTTCTCACAATATTTCATCACTTAGAAAAAGCTAGCAAACTTTTTCTCATGAGGAAGAAGATGAAGTAAAAAGATGAATATTGAACTCATGAGATGAGAATAGCAACCATGGGTGAGTTAGTGTCATACACTAACTCATGTAGAGAGTTAACCATGGTTAGGGTTAATGGTTAAGTTAATAAATATCTACAGGTGAAACAAAAATGGTGGACTTGGTCAATGTTTCCACAAGCTTATACAAGCTTGTAACCATGACAATTTCCATCCAATTTTTGAATTACTTAGATAAATATAAACCTTACATTATATCAAGCATGGTGTAAGTCTCATACGCCCATGAATCATGTGGTATCAAGCATAACACAATAAAATGTACATTAATATATATCACATATATACTATATGCACATAAGTGAGAAAAAGAATACTTATTGAGCAAATATTAGTTAATGTAAATTAATATATCAAACATATAATTATACATTAAATTATCAAATCAACACTTGATTTAATAATCCGGCTATATCACATACAACCGACTAATATCGTATGAATCAACTTATCGAATCAACATTTGATCCGATAACTCGGCTATATCATATATAACCGACCGATATCACATATCGCGAGAATAGAATACGGTATCACACATACGCATTAATCTCAGTCTCGCACATATCACATATGTGCTCCTACTTCGTTTCGCATGAACCAGGAAACCTCTATGTAGGACGCTAAAGACTTGTCAATATGCCGGCAGTAGGTGATGATCATATCAGACACCCACAAGCCGCAAGCGGTCTGCTAAACGTAACGGCCACCCGGGTATTGAACGATCAGAAAATCAACAAGCTGGTCTGCTCATACTCCTGCAAATCCAATCAGTAACACTACCGTACAGTGCAGTCTCTTCGTCAGATATGTCGCATAGCATAACCTGGGGGTGGTATAACGTCAGACCCCAATAGCCTGATAAGTCATGCCGATACAAGGTCCATAACGGTTCGAGAAACTACTGATAACACTTACCAGTAGATCTCAGCAACCCTGGCCAGGGATTTCATGTTATGGCCAATCGAGCATAGCGCAACATCAACTCCCAATACCGGGAGAGACGAATCCCCTCCTATCGCTCATTGTCTACATCTGACTCGGGACTGTACCCAAAACCCACCTTTTTGCACGATCTCTTGACCGTAGTATACTGGAAATCAAAACACAGTGGGAATCACACAAGACCCTATGACGATCTCGAGTTGACATACTAACCTGTATCAGTGTCACCAGAGAACTGTTATCTGACGATAAGTATAATACCATCTAAGAGTTATCGGCGAGTCCGTCCAGTCTACCCAGGCTCCACTGAGCACCCGTATACCTTCTCTGATGTCAAACACCAATGGATATGGAATAATCCATCGCCCAACATATGGGTCAAGAAGCGCATACGCAAGTCTACTCTGGAGTATCGATGCCCTGTCTCGATACTCCCACGACTAGGAACATTTGAATGATGTACTTACCGACTATCCTGTCCCCACTAGTATGATCTGCATCATAATCCTGGTAGTCAAGTACTCATCCTAAGGGCTTTATCAACATGTAATAGAGAGACAATAAGTGTACATGTTAAGATAAAGAGCAACCAGATAGCATACTATCATGTCGAGCAAGAAAGTCCTCCCTATATATGTCCAAGCATCCACTACAATATACATCACATGTACAGTAATGGCCTCTAGGGCATACATATAACTAACAATCCAAACTTGCCACTACTGTTGTTCTAGACTATGATATCTGGCAGGAGGATGTGTATAATGTCGTTCTAAATTAGCTTTAAAAGTGCACGTGTATATGACTCTGCCAGAGGGTTGTAGTCAGTGGGAGCAGCGGAAGCATGGTGGCAAGTAGCTTATGTCTATTTATAGACTAAAGCAGATATAGCGGAGATAGATCGTCTATTTTTTATGTGACAGTCATAGAGTTTGACTTCATCAGAATAACAGAAGGATCTGTTAAGAAGGTAGCAGGGAGTGATGTCTTGGTATTTGGATGACACGCTCTTGATAGGAAGTGGTATTCTTATACTGCAATCGGTTACATTATGGTTGTCACAAGGTGTTTCTCCACACAGGATTTGGATAAAATATCAAGGATTCTGGTTACTAAATTTATGGTTTTAGATCTAGATTTGGGAAGTGTCTCAATTTGAGTACTTGACACTATTCTAAAAGTGTATAGAATGGACTCCTGACGTGGTGGTGTACCCGCAGGTGATGGAGTCATTCTCTCTAAAGAGATGTCTTTCAGACTGATGAGGAGAGGGATCTGCATGATTGACATATCACTTACTTAGGCAATTGAGTTAATCATGAAATGTCAAGTACCACACTAGATATTGCTTTGCAGTAGATGCATTAAGCATATATATTAATCCAATCCTGGAGAATTGTTTGGAAGCAGTTATGAACATAAGTGGATGTTCTTGGTATATGGTAACGACAGCTTCTTCCAAGAGGCGGTTATCATTTGAGGCTTCCAAGGTGACCTGAATGACAGAGTGGTTATCAGAGTTATAGATTTCCCTCTTTTTGGGGGCAGTATGTTGGACAGGTGGTCCAAGCGAATACTGAGGACATGGCGCAGGTTACTGATTAAATTCAGTGGAAGATACAGTCTAAGAAATTTGTTAGATTTGGAGTTTATTTATGAACTGGGTCCCATCAGATATCCAGACAAATTCTAAGACAAGTATCACTCATTTCGGGAGATTGTTTTTCTCCGCGAAGTTGAGATATAGAGAGATAAAGAAAGAAACATCGGAGCGGATCCACTCATTGAAGTTATTTCTCGAACGCAATAGTTTTGCAAACGGGCTTTGCGAGACTGATCAGTAGAGAAATTGGGTGTTCTGTATCACACGGGCTGTGAGCGACACCGTAATAATTAGCCTTAAGTGCAGGTGGGAGATTGTTGGTTATATTGCCCTCAAGTCAATTATTGAATCGCAGGCATGGATGAGTTTGCTCGTTGGCCTTCCTTTCGCTCAATACCTGGGTAGCCGTTACGTACAGCTAGTGCCGCTGACGTGCTTGTGGTTAAACCCACTGCCAGCGTATGGACGGGTCTTTAGAGTCCCACCCAGAGGGTTTCCCTGATTCTGGCGAAACGATGTAGAAGCCATATTGGATACGTGCAGGGTTCCGATCGATCGATTGTACTTTGTACCCGGACTCTCGATTGGACAGTTGATAATACTAGCCGGCTCGGTTTTGAGCCGGATTATTAAATCATGTATTGATTTAATAATTTACATATATATTTCGATATGTATATTCTAGTATTATGTTCTTTGTGTTATTCTATCTGTTTGGGTATTCGTATTTCGGTACGAATACAGGTATGTATATACAGCAGAATGTAATCCGTGTTTTTTCCGGAAAACATTCTAGAAGGTGAACACCTCATATTGGTTTGACCATATTTTATTAAATGGATTATGAGGTGGCAATAATGTGAGGGCAGTATGGTGAGGACCATGCTTGTATAGTGTGCACAAATGAATTATTAATTCATTTGTGCATACAATTCAAGTATGGGTGGCTTTTAAAATTGAAAGAAATGTTTTACAAAACCTAGCCGCTTGATTTTCTCTCTCCATGGATGGTTCATTATTTTCTCACATGAGATTTTTGGACCCTCACCATTTTAGCTTCACTCTCCTCTTTTGAGTTTACTTAGTTCCTCTACCTTCATCTTCCACCTCCTCTCAACCATATCATGTGTTGATTATCATGAGAGGAGGTGAGATGAGATAGATAAACACTTAGTTCACTCACTACATCCTAGGCATTCTAGACTAGCATCCTAGAATCCCTAGTTGCTTCACTTGCTTTCGATGTGGAGCTAAAGCCATGAGCTACATCTCTCGGATGGATCATTTTCGACGGAGGAATACCGGCGGCCAAGTTCGTTCGAGCATGTCTCAAGGAGCTTAGGAAGGTGATGGAAGACCGAAGGACTGGGTTCTTTTGGTATAATCACTTTAACCCTTTAGTTTAGCTTCTTTAGTTTGCTAGTATAGGTTTATGGTTCGATCTTGGACGTGGTTTCATTTGCGCCAAGAAATTTTAAACGTCGGCCACGGTAGATGGCCAGGGCGCCGGCGAAACCCAGCATAGGCGTCTAGCGCCCACGTGCTGGGCACGCGAGGCGCCTGCGCTGGGCGCGTGAGGCGCTGGCGCACAGCTCGCGTCCTCAAGACGCTTCTCGCCCCTCTTTCCCTATACACTCCACACTAAAAATACCTTCCCATTGGAAAAAAATTCTAACGGGGTGCTGCCCCAGACCCCGTAAGGGGCTGCTATTCGAGTAGCGGAACCCCGTAAACTCTGCGTAGCCCCCGATACATCCAACTACCCTCAAGACACACATACGCACACTGCACATTGAGTTCGCATAACTAGTAGACCCGTCAATCGGAGGTTCTCTCATTCCAAAAGCGAAGGGTAATTAACGGCGGCTTAGCCCGCGGCTGCCGGAGATTCGGATCCCCATAATCAATAAAGCCCGGCATGCCCTAGACAGAGGGAATCTGCAATGCGCCTGACACGCGCGCGCATTCCCATCTCAATGGGGTGATGAAAAACTCCCTACAGTCTCTTAAGACGTCTCTTATAGACATCTGGAGTATAAAAGATTAGCTCAGACGTCTCCCACAGATGTCTAACATAGGAATTTACTGATATGTTGAATCTAATATGGAACCAATATTCTACATCGATTCACACATGCTATATACTTACTCGACAGGTTGATTGACACGTTTATAATACGTATTACCTGATTGTTAACATATATCATTGCTACCCTGTTATCGATTGTTCACATGTAACCATATTATCATGATATTAATATTGCTATTGCCATTGCTATTGTTATCATGTCAACCACTGGTATTTTGATATTTATCCGAATACCAACAATTCATTGTTATTGATTGATTAACCTAATTGTATCGATTGGCACGACCTATACAAATATTGATTGTTATTGTATTGGCATTAGGTAACATAATATATTGCTATTGATATGAGAAATGATAACATAGGGAAAAGGGGAAAACAATAATGGAACCAAATTGTAACTCAATAGTTATTTATTGCTAAAGACTGATCAGTTGACACGAGCTCCGGGCTCCGGAATGATGGTGCTAATATCATTCGTCCATACTGATATTGTTTTACTGTCTAGCGGCACGTTTCGGATTCAATCCGAGAGTCATGACACCGTGGTCCCGGACACATACGGGATACTTTTGAATTACAGTGAGTATTATATTGATTGGTTTCAAGTACCTATAGAAGGCCGTACCCCGGACAGTACGATCTGATCGAGTTCCCCAATGGTTACGGCATCCCCAAGTTCGGAAGATTCAACGGGACGTGAAATGCGATTCAACACATTGCTCATTTCAAAGTGTCGTGCGGAAATACATGAGGAAATGATGCGCTCCTCCTCCGTCGCTTCGTCAACATCCTAACTGGTGTCGCTTTCGACTGGTACGCGAGCATACCAGATACATCTGTCACCGCTTTTGCCCAAATAGAGTCTCTATTTCAGCAAAGATTTATGAGTGTCAGCGATAAAATCTCCAATGCTGACCTTATGAGAACCAAGCCGGGGAAGAACGAAAGTAACACGGACTTCATAGCCCGATGGCACCTCACCGTCAAATCGAACCGCCGATAGAGCAGGACCAATCTGTCAGCCTCCTCGTCAGAAATCTCAATAATTGGATGGTTCCGTTTCTATACACCGCGGGTCTCAAAACGTTGGAAGAGCTGACCAAAATAGTCCAAATGTTGGAACACTCAAAGCAAGAGTCCACCTCGGACCTCCAAATTAATAATAGATCCTAAAGGAACCGAAAGGACGATAATCGCAAAAGCGGAAATTCCGACAGTACAGAATCTTTTAACACTTCAGTTGACCAAAATAAGCGGGGGACAGACGGGCCCGATGTCAACCAAGCCTCTTAAGCCATCGCACCCCAACAGGCAAAGGCAAATGATGAATTTCTCCTGGCACCTGTGCTCCAATATTAGCAACGCTGATACCGACCCTAACCCTAAAATTCCAAACTTTCGGTCCAATAGAGAACAAGGTGTAGGGTTCTTTTCGTCACCCCATTGAGATAGGAATACGCGCGCGCTTGTCAGGCGTACTACAGATTCCCTTGCCTAGGGTAGTCGGGGGTTTATTGATTGTGGGGATCCGAATCTTCGGCAACCGCGGACTAAGCTGTCGTTAATTACCCCTTGCTTTCGGAGCGAGGGAACCTCTGATTGATAGGTCAACTAGTCATGCGAACTCAATGTGCAATGTGCGTATGTTTTGAAAGGGTTTTGGATATATCGGGGGGCCCGCAGAGTTTTACGGGGGTCCCGCTACCTGGATAGCGGGCTGGGTTCAAGCGGGCTAGCAGCCCCCTTGCGGGGTGCGAGGCAGCGCTCCTAACGGGGAAAGTACATTTAGTGTGGAGTGCATATAAAATGGGGAAAAGAGGAGCGTCTTAAAGATGCATGCATGGCATGTGGATGCTGGCGCCTACGGGTCACGTGCCTGGCGCGTGAGCTCTTGGCTCCCACGGGTCCCGTGCGCAATACGCGACCGCTGGACGCTGAGCGCCCACAGGTCGCGTGAGGCGCATGTGGGCGCTTAGCGGCCACAGGCCACGTGCCTTGCACGCCACCGCGGGACGCACGTGGGTCACACAACTGCTGGGCGCCGCGTGAGGCGCATGTGGACGCTTTAACGCCCGCGGGTCATGTGCACGGCACGCGACCTCTGGGAACACCGGCGGAAAAGGGGCTTGGCCCCTGGGTTAGGAGTTAAACTCCAAAAGGGGCTTTGGAGTTGAACTCCTAACAGGGATTATGTATAGAATTGGAGTTAAACTCCTAAACAGGGGTTTGATTTATGGAGTTAAACTCCTAGAGATCTTTGGATCTTCTTTTGAGCCTTAGATCCTCCCGGAATGGGATTTTCGGAGATCGGTCTCCTTCCTCTCTGTGGGTTGGATCTAGGGGAAAAGGGGAGATGAGATTTAAAATCTCCCCTTTTAGGTATTTGATGGGAGATCCGAGCTCTCCTTTATGGGTTTTATGGTGAAAAACTATTTCTTTTCGGAAAAGAACGAGTTAAACTCTTGATTTAATTCCAAAGGAAAAGAAGGTTTTAGAACATTGAGGAAGGAGGCACAGGCCCTAATTTTTTGGCGAGAATGAATTATTATCAATATTTCATTATCATGTTGCCTTTTATTGGCTTAAAGATTTACATATAGCCCCTTAGGCTTTACAAAATGGCATTTTTCCCATCACATGCCTCACGTGCTCATTTGTTTTTGCACATGAGCCATGGGCTTTACAAAAATTTGGCTTTATGCCCATTTTTCTTATATTCATGCATAAAAAATTACATCAAAATTATTTATTATATGATTTCATTTTGGCATGGAGGAGGCCGGCCGCGGGGCTCGACTTGGGTATGGGCCCACTTGATCTGGGCTTGGGCCCGCTTAGTTAGGGTTGACTTTGATTTTGACTTAGTCAACCGAGGTATAATTTTTGACCCCAACACAAGGGAAATCCCCTCACGGCAAATAATGATTCACTCCTGATACCATATTTCAGTGTAGTGATGCTGATGCCAAACCAATACCAAAACCCTCAAATCCACTTATGGCAAATGATGATTCGCTCCTGATATCATATTCCAGTCTAGCGATACTGATGTCAAATCAAAATCCAAGTCAAATCAACAAGTCAATTAATGTCAACCTCTGCATCAGAACAATGCTTCGTTCTGCGTCAGAATTAGGCTTCGTCTCATGATATATCCGTCCCGCGTCGGAATTATGCTTCGCCGCGGAACCCTGTGTCGGGATTATGCTTCGTCTCAGGATATATATGTCCCGCGTGCATACTTCGTCTCGGAGTATCCACATTTCCTGTCGGAATTATGCTCGCTTCGGAATCAACCTCTACATAAGAACTATATTTAGTTCAGAATATCTAGCTCTGAAACGGAACCATGTTTCGTCTCGGAATATATGCCCCGTGTCGAAATCATGCTTCGCCTTAAAGTCTGGAAATTGCATAGGTAGCATAGGCATAGACAAGCTTCCGTCGTCGACCCTTGTCGTATTTGCCTTTCCTGTCGGAATTATACTTTGCCTCGGAATCAACTTCTGCATCGGAACTATACTTCATTCAAAATGTCTAGCTCTATGTCGGAACCATAAATATATGCCCCTTGTCGGAATCATGCTTCGTCTTGAAGTATCTACCTTTCCTGTCAAAATTATGCTCCGCACCTCGGAATGATACTCCGACCCCCAGAATTATGCTTTGCACCTCGTAATGATGCTCCGACCCCCATGCAATTATGCTCCGCATATCGGAATAATACTCTGATCTCCAGAATTATGCTTCTGGAAGGATGCTCCGCCCCTAGAATTATGCTCCGCTCCCGGAAGGATGCCCCGCCCTTAGAATTATGCTCCGCTCCCGGAATTATGCATACGGCCCATGCACGCAGTGTGCATTTGCCCACTTCGAAGTCAAACTTCCCACAAAAGAAGATCCATCAATTTTAAGCACACGGCCCATGTACGCAGTGTGCATTCATTGATGGGGGCACTTTGTTGGGGTAAAAATTTACACCCCGTTACCAAACTCAAAAATCAAAATTAAGCTCAAAGTCAGCCAAAATTAAAATCAAAAGCCAAGTGGGGCCAAGCCCAAACCTGAGTCCAAGTCAAGCCTAAGCATGAAGAGGGGGCCGGCCAAAGAAAAGAAAAATGAAAGAAAAACTAAATGTAATTTTTGTTTTTAATAGGCAATAAGACAATTTTAGTATAAGCTATAGGACTAAATGTAAAAGATGTAAACCTATAAAAGACCCCATGATGATTTGATAACTAATCTTAATCTTGATTCCCCAAAAACAAATCTTGAATTTTGAGCATGTTTTTATTACGCAAGTCTTTCTCCTTTTTTCCAATTAAATCCAAATGCACACATCAAGGGGCCTCAAAAAAAGGAAAAGGAGCCCCTTTTGATCTTCAAAAGTCAAAATCTGTGTTTTTAGACTGTTGCTCCATTGGGTTTTGACCCTACCTGCACCGTTTTAAATGCCCATTTGATTAGGTACGCACCCCGTTGGGTGCACATTAAGCCAAGTGCACACCGCCCAGATGCACACCTCGCTAGGTGCGCACTTCCCTAAGTGCGCACCTTACTGGACCTTTTGGCCCACTCGAAATCTTTTGGCCCCCTTCAATCTCTCGCACCTTACCGGGTGTGCGTCTTGGCAGGTGCGCACTTGTTACGTGCGCATCTTACCACGTGTTCACTTTACTAAGTGCGCACGTGACACATATATACTCATCATCTCTCTCGCAAGGGGGCTGCTAGCCCCCTTGACCCCCAACCCTCTATCCGAATAGCGGGACCCCCGTAAAAACTGTAATGCCCCCGATATGCCCGAAACACCCTCAAACATGTTCCCAAACACAACACGCACATATTGCATATTGAGTCCGTATGATCTGTCTGACTTGTTAATCGGAACTTCTCTTTGCTCCAAAAGAAAGGTAATTAACAGCAGCTTAGTCCGCGGTTGCCGGAGATTTGAATCCCCACAATCAATAAATCCCTGCCTACCCTAAACAGGGGGAATTTGTAATGTATACCTGACAAGCAACGTGCATTTTTATCTCAATAAGATAACGAAAAACACTCTACAGCAAGAGAAGCTGTATGCCAAGTTAAGTACGTGCGAATTTTGGCTCGTTGAAGTGAAATTCTTAGGTCATGTAATATCCGGAGATGGAGTCGCAGTTGAGCCGGAAAAATTGCGGCAGTACAGAATTGGCCGATTCCGAAGACCGCAACGGAGATTCAATGTTTTCTTGGACTTGCGGGTTATATCGAAGGTTCGTGAAAGATTTCATGCGGATAGCCGAGCCTTTGACAAAGATGACTCGAAAGGAGGTACCGTTTATTTGGTCAGAGAAGTGTGCACAAGCTTTCGAGACATTGAAGCATGTGTTGACAACCGCACATATTCTACCTATGCCAAATAATTCCGGGGATTTAGTTATTCACAGCGACACGTCAGGAAAATGTTTGGGATGGGTATTGATACAGCATGGACAAGTGCGTCAAGACAGTTGAGGACACATAAGAAGAATTACCCAACCCAAGATTTGGAACTATCAACGATGATATTTGTATTGAAGTTATGGAGACACTATTTATTAGGCCAGAAGATCGAATTATTCACCGATCATAAAATCCTAAAGTACATGTTCACTTAGAAAGAGCTTAACATGAGGCATCGAAGGTGGTTGGAACTGATGGCTGATTACGACTTAGATCTAAAATACCATCCGAGAAAAATGAATGTAGTGTCGGATGCCTTGAATCGGTGGTTACTAGCGATAGGACGTTAACTTCGCAGAAGAAGCTTATAGCAGATTTTCAGAGATACAAATTGGAGAACGTGTTGCTGGATTCTTCGAGGCAGTTGATACAACAAGTGCAATCGTCATTTATAGATCGTATCAAGGCAACACAGTTGCAAGACCCTATATTGTAGAAGTTTAGAGGTCAAGCAGAGACAGATCTTCGAACGGACTTGTTAATTCATGAAGACGGATCGCTAAGGTACGGAAGTCGCCTGTGTATACCAAAAGGAGAGATTCATGAAGAAATTACGAAGGAAGCACATAGTTCGGCATATTCGGTTCATATGTGAGGTACTAAGATGTATAGCGATATGCGACAACATTTCTGGTGGGAAAGAATGAAGAGAGAGATCGCTTGCTTCGTGTCAAAATGCTTAGTGTGTCGGCAAGTTAACACTGAACATCAAAGAGTTGCTGTTTTGTTGCAACCACTTCCGATTTCTCAATGGAAATGGGAACACATTACCATTGACTTCGTGACAGTTTTACCGTGGAGTCAAAGGGGAAATAATGTGGTATGGGTACTCGTTGATCGTCTGACCAAGACAACTCACTTTATACCGTTTCGAGTTCGTCACTTGATGGAGGCTTTAACGGAGAGATATATGAAGGAGATTGTGAAATTGCATGGAGTACCAGTGAGTATTGTTTCCGATCGTGATACGCGTTTTCTATCGCATTGTTGGAGGTGTTCGCAGGAGAGCTTAGGAACTCAATTGAAGTTCAGTACGATACCATCCACAAACTGATGGACAATCCAAGAGAACGATCCAAAGTCTTGAAAATATGTTTAGAGCTTGCATGTTAGACTTCAAAGGTTCGTGAGATGATCATTTGCATTTGGTGGAGTTCTCATACAACAGCAGTTTCCATACGACTATACAGATGGCTCCATTTGAAGTGTTATCCGGTCGTAAGTGTCGTTCACCGGTATATTGGGACGACATTGAAGAAAGGAAACTTTTGGGACCGGAATTGATTGTGCAAACCATAGATAAGGTTCGTTTAATTCGAGACCACATGAAGGTAACGCGAGATCGACAAAATAGTTGGGCTTATACTGGAAGAATACCGTTAGAATTTTCCATTGGTGATCACGTGTTCTTGAAGATATCAACGACGAGAAGAGTGATAAGATTTGGTAGTCGAGAAAAGCTTAGTCCTAGATTTATGGGAGCTTCCAATATCATCGAACGGATTGGAGAGGTGGCGTATCGATTGGCTTTACCACCGTCTTTGGCATGTGTACATGACGTGTTTCACGTATCTCAACTTCGTAAATATGTTCGAGACAAGACATGTCTTCGATATTCGGATTGACATTAAGTAATGACTAGACTTATAAAGAGCGACCGATGGCTATATTGGATCGACGAGAGAAGATTTTAAAGAACATGGCTATCTTATTAGTACTTGTTTCATTGGGAAATCGTTCACATAGAGAGGCTACTTGAGAGCTAAAAGATGAAATTAGACATAAATTTTCGCATTTGTTTCTATGAATATGATATTGTTTCATGTTCATGTTCTTTTCATTTATGAATTTCGGGAACGAAATTCTTTTTGTAGTTGGGTATAATGTAACACCCTAGAACTATCTTACGACAATTTAATGAAATAAAATTATGATAATTGATTTTATGGTTATTTAAAATTATTGATAAAATAGATAGAGTTTTGTGCCATGAGATTTTATTAGGGAGTATTATTGATAAATTGACTTGGTTTGGATTTCCATGGGTTTTATTGATTTTTATTATTGGTCATGGGAAATTATTGAATGGTAATTATTTAATTAGGAAAAGATTTATGGTTGCAAGATTGGAAAGTTTTGTGTCATATAATTATATTTTATATTAACTTTAATTCCTAGTGCTAATTGGTATAAGACCAATCTAATACCCGGCCCGTATTGATATTTAACATATTTAAGTGTTCACAACTCTTTTACAAACATATATTCTCATAAATTATCAAATAGAAACCCTAGCCTCCATATCTCTCCAAACCCTAGCCCTAGGCGGCCGACTCTATCATCGTCAACATCGTTTTCATTGCAATCACCATCGTTCCGTAATCATCTTA
The DNA here is from genome assembly GCA_030015575.1 of Agapanthus africanus. NCBI lineage: Eukaryota > Viridiplantae > Streptophyta > Magnoliopsida > Asparagales > Amaryllidaceae > Agapanthus > Agapanthus africanus. The sequence goes on along the minus strand of JASDDO010000031.1, from coordinate 84,433,510 downwards.
TTCTCTACGACATCGTTTTCTTGGCGGTGGTTGGATCGGGATTGTCAATATCGTCGTCTTCTACATTATGAGATTTCATCCGTGAGGGAAATATTTAGATACTTGCTTAACATGCTATGATGATAAGATTGGATTTTGTCATATCGTAATTATGATATCAATATAGAGATCATAGATTTAAATCGCGATGTGTCGATGGATCGAATTTAGATAATTTTATGCGTTGTTAAACCCTAGAATTTACCGTCTCTAAAATCAACTATTTTATTGTATTGTTTTGAATGATTTATATGATTAATACTGTGTAAATTCGTGTATTAATTAATTTAATCGAAACCCTAAATTTTTAATGTCAGATTGTTCAGGAAAAATCCTGTACAGACGTCTCCTGTCTGAACACAGACGTCTATGAAATAGATTTACGTAAAATAAAATTGAACTACAAACGTCTTCCCAACAAGGACCGGACGTGTCTGAATACCTTTACAAAATCAGAATTGAACTGCAGATGTCTTTCAACGACGTCTACCACACAAGAAATTTTAGACCAGACGTCTCCTATTGACGTCTAGAGTGCAAATTGTTTTGTACCAGACATCTCCTATAAACGTCTGGAGTATAAAAGATTAGCCCAGACGTCTCCCACAGAAACGTCTGACATAGGAATTTACTGATATGTTGAACCTGACATGAAACCAATATTCTACATCGATTCACTTGACAGGTTTATTGGCACGTTTATAGTATGTATTACTTGATTGTTTAAACTAATTGTTAACATGTATCATTACTACCCTGTTATTGATTATTCACATGTAACCATATTATCGTGATATTGATATTGCCATGTTATCATGTCAACAACTGGTATTTCGACATTTACCCAACTGCCAACAATTCATTGTTATTGATTGATTGGCCTAATTGTGTCAATTGACCTAATTGTATCAATTGACACGACCTGTGCAAGTATTGATTGTTATTGTGTTAGCATTAGGCAACATAATATATTGCTATTGTAACACTCTAACACGATCGTATGTTATTTAATTATATTAAATAAATATATTGGAAATTGATATTATTAATGCTATTGAGTTATGATTGATGTTTGGATGGTTATTATGATATTAGTATTGTTTTACCTTGGCTTGATCTCTAGTTCGAATTGATATAATATTGGTACCCGACCCGCATGCATGTTAACTTATGATATTTTGTTAGTATTTAAGTTTTATTGCTAATCGTATATATCTTATTCATATAATATATGTTACAAATATCATGAGATAAGAAATGGATATTATATTGATAGAATATATTTATGGTTATCTAGTTTGTTAAATAAAGAATAATTAGTATCTAATATTTTGTTTCCTAATCTATTAACATCTGTTTTAATATCCATACAATATATTATCAAATATAAATATTAGTTTTGTAACAAAAAATATTATGCTTGTCTAAGTAGTTAAATATATGATAATTAGTTTTAAGTTTGTTTGCTAGTCTAATAATATCTTATTTTAATATTTAAATATTAGATATATTAGTATGTTCTTTTAACAAAAGATATATTTTGGTTTGATAGCTTTAAACGAGATATATTTTATTGTAGCAGTTTTAAATAAAAGATAAGCTTAGATATTGTTAATCCTTTGAGAATCTTTAGATGATTCTTAAACAAATATTTTAGGAGGTGTCGTGAGATGTTTAAGTTTTGGGGGGAGGGCTTTATTTGAGATTTGCATTAATATATATATATAACCCATTATTTATCTCTCTTTCAAAAACAAATTTTATTTTATCTCTCCAATCACTCTCTCTCATCTTCCTCTCTCTAATATAAACCTAAGCCTATAAACCTAAGCCGACTCTCTTCACCCACGTTTTTATCTCCTCCAAACACATCACCCTCGATCGCTACAACAACCGACCCCAACTCCAGATGAAATTGATCACCATCAAATGGCAACCATCTTTCTCATCTTCGTCGTCTCCGAAGCAAGTATCTAATACTTGTTCGTACATGCTGGTTACGACGACAATTACGGTCGTCGTAATATTATTTATTTAAAACGGTTAAAATTAATATATGCTTTAAGAGAATAATCATACTTAATTAATAATGTTATTTTGATAGATATTGATTGTTGCAAATTGTTAACTAACATCATCTATAGTTTAATATTTGAATATATATATATAACCGTTTTGCTAACTATTGCAACCTGAAACTAAGGCCAAGTCTTTTCGGGAAATAGTGTACATAATAATAAAATCCATATTGAAACTCATATTATGATCATTATTTTATATTTAGATATAATAATTGCTATTGCAAAATATAGTTTGAAAATATTATAGTTTACACATGAAACGTCGTCGCCAAGCGGATACGACAAATCTGGAATTTACTGTATACCTTACCTTATAAAATTCATTATAAATCATAGAAAAATCATTAGCACATGTTCTTTAGTTCGTTATGAAGCTAACTCAGAATACTGTAACCCTGTGAAAGATTTACTTGCAAAATAAATTGTTTAAATAACGTAAACTGCAAATGAAAATACCTCTGAACTGCTGTCCAGGAAATTCTAGCAGCAAATTTTCAACTTCGAACATTCATAACTTTTTGTTGGAACCTGATATGCTTTAACTTATAAAAATGAAAACTTTATTGAATTAACTTTGTTTAGGTATATGACACGTCCATTTTGGAGGACGTTTGTTGTTTTTAATATATTTTACAAATCATGATGACGCTGAATTTCTGAACGGGGCTTTCTTGTGCATGGTTAATCAACACTTTTATTCTTATTAAAATGATTGAATATGCTATCCTTATTAATGCTATTATTTTGATCGTGTACATGATATGATTACGTTATCCATGACATGCTTGTAAACCGATTTATGACATATATCACTGTTATTCTGTTATTTTTACCGTCTGTTATCGTTATCATGCCAGTTTATACTTGCCATGTAATGTTTAACAATACCAACAATCCTGATATTGACTTGATTGACCTGACATATTGTCCTGATGGACGTAACATATATATGCATGTTCCTGTGTTAGCATTAGATAGATATTGTTTCTATATTTGACATAAACATGAAAACCTGGGAAAAATAGGGAAATCAAAATTGTAATTGAAATGGAACTCAAAAGGATATTACATGTTTCTGTGGTTTCGGGGGTTAACGGAACAAAATCATTATTGATTTATACATCTTGCATCCGTGGTCCAAGGATAACGGGATATATCTTGCATTCGTGGTCTAAGGAATAACGTGATATATATTTTTGAGTTACATCAAGTACATTAATTGGTTTCAAATACCTTTAGAATAGATAACATAGCAACATGAACCCTTAGGATACACATGATATGGTTGATACTGATATCTTACTTGTTGCATCACATATATTGCTATTGCTTATCGTTTATACTCATGGCATCTAGTTCTTGCACATGATATATTCCATCTCATACTGGTTATATTATTATAATATTTATGACGTACCGACGTCTAGGTTTTGCATGGCCCAGTTACTAGATCTTAGCACAGGAGGATTGTCGTTACTTCGACAGGATTGTTGATCAGTGGGATATATCCCACTGATCTAGTTCTTATTGATGGTTTAGGCATTCTTTTATTTCCTTGGATTTTTATTGCTTCCGCTATTGTTTCCTGTTATTATTTTTTGTGGCTATTGGACATATGATAGATTTATTATTATAGTGTTCTTGATTACTGAATAACAGCTGTAATGTGATTATGGAAGTTTTTCCTTACCGTAGGTAGTATGGTTGGCTTTGTTACATTTCCGTATTTGAGTATATTGGAAAGCGGGGCGTAACATCTATTGACATGAGAATTGAAAACATGAGGAAAAGGTGAAAACAATGGAACCAAATTGTAACTCAAGAGTTATTGATTGCTAGAGACTGATCAGTCGACATGAGCTACGGGCTCCGGAATAATGATGCCGACATCATTCGTCTATATTGACATTGTTTACTGTCTAGCGGCATGTCTCGATTCAGCCCGAGAGTCATGACACCATGGCCCGAGTACGTACATGATACTATTGAGTTGCAATGAGGATTATATTGATTAGTTTCAAATACCTGTAAGATAAATAGCTTTGCGACATGAACCCGTAGCTCACATATGACATGGTTGGTCTATTATATATTGATTGTTATCATATGTTCTTGCTATTGCTGATTATTTATACACATGACATCGAGTTCTTGTAAATGATATAACACATCACATTCTGGTTATATTATTACGATATTATTTATGACGCACTGACGTCTGGATTTTACATGGCTCAAATACTTTGATCTTAGCACAGGAAGATCGAAAGTACTTTGACAAGACTGCTGATCAGTGAGGAGCATTCCATTGATCTAGTTATTATTTATGGTTTAGGATTCTTTTCTAGTATTGCATTTTTGTTGGATTTATTTATTGTGATCTCATAAAGGACAAGTATCGGTACTATTATTTCTATTTTTCTTGAATCCTGATACTTGATCATTATCATTGCTTCCACTATTGACTCATTATTGATTATTGTTATTGTTTTATTGTGGCTATTGGATATGTGATAGTTATATTTATTATTAAGATTGATTACTGCTTGACAGCCTTAATGTTATTATGGAAGAATGATTTTTTACCGTAGGTAGCATGGCTCGCTGAGTCAAGTTTCCGTATTTACTATATATTGGGAAGCGGGGCGTGACAAATGTCATGGCATCCAGTGAGGTAAATTGTAGGAAGAACTAGCGCAGGATGCATCTAGTACCAACTTGGATCGGTAGTAACAGTAACACACATCAAGCATATCACATTGTATCAAAAGCATATATTGACGCTACTCTTATATGAATTAACAACCTATCAGTAACTAGACTACCATACTAATCATGTCATTCTGGTTGACTGTACTGCTTCTGAATAGAAATGAAGTTATTATACCTCAACGCCAATAAAATTTATAACCGGGCGTATGCGTGCCACCAGGTTTTCAACAGTCCCTCGAGGCAGCCCATCCCCACCAGAAATAAAGAATTCCTACAAATTACAAGAAATAATTAATTGAAAATCAGAATACAATGATGTCTCCTATAATCACTTCCCAGTTTCGCATCATGGAAACCCTCATTTATTGTACAATGAATATTGTTGTTCTTCTGAAGATTGATATATTACAAAATCAAGCTAGCTCAGTAATTGAATAAGGATTGAACAGAACAGCACTAAGGTTCTTAAACTTTTTGTAGATAATGAATTACTAATTAAATGAAATATAATTGAGAAAATTCTAATCGATGGCACCTGCATGTATGCATTCACAATTTAAGAAAACACGCTGCCATACCTTCAAAGTCTCAAGATCATCTTCCAGTAGCTTGGCATCACTGGGAAAGAAGACACGTGATGAACCCCCATCAAGTATCACCCGATGTAGGCCATCCTACAGAATGAATTACTGCTTAACATCATACAAGGCAACATTCTTGAGATCTTTAACAAAACCAATTACCTACCAACGAAGCTTGAAGGAGCCCTGTCACTATGCGATCCCTGAGTGGCTCAACAATGACATCACAGAGTTGATTTAGAACCTGTTTACAACTCCAATATCAGAGAGAATCCGTGATTTGGACTAGATCAAGATACAACTGCAAATGCTAAAATAGGTATTGATTTGATGGCTATCAAATAATATAATATGCCGCACAATGGCCATTTGAAACTACAATTTCCTGAATAAAATCATTGCCTATTCTTGCAAGTTCCAACTTCATTGAAGACTGTTAACATGCACATACATACCAGTATTTGAAAAATCACAAGAAATAGATGGTTATTTTTTAAACAACTTTACTTTCTTTTTCCGTCCTTTCGGACAAGAGTTCATTACAACAAGTTTAAACAATATCATCATAACATCAATAACAGCTATTATCTAGCTTTTCAATTAGAGGATTAATTCAATCCCTTCAACCCTCACCACAACTATACAGTTCTGGTACAGTGAGAAGCAATAAGCTAACACATAAGACACGTTTCTCTAGGATCCACCCTGGTATAGATCCATCATTGTGGGTTAATTAACTTAAACAGGTCACTTAGTCGATGCAAAATAATATTTTTTTAGGAAACTGGGTATAAACACGACTCTAGGCCTTGAGATCCAAATAGTTCCAGAAGCAGCTATTTTCTTTGATTAGCGAGAGCAAGGAAGTCAAATGATCAGACATATAACAGCAAGATTGGTGCACTCAGATGGTGCTAATAAATAATGATGCTCAATGAAGGGTCCAGTGATCTGTTATGGATGAACCCTAACAATGAATAGAGCATGCTTTATAATGATTTATAAGAGTCCAAATTACCCAAGATTATAAATGTGTTGACCAAGGTTAGAAAGGTAGTCAACAAAACTTGAAAGTTTTACATGGCATAAGGATTTGAAAAGGCCTTCAATTGCATGCAGCATTGAACTACATCATAAATTGTGCCAATACGACGACAAAAATATGAATGGATCTTAATAGACTTATTTTAACACATCAGTCTACCCAAAAGGACATACTTGGATGATGTGTCTGTGGATCCTAGCTGGTACCTTCTACATATGATGGATTCTAGGATTGTCTTCGGGCCGAAAGTGTTGGAAGACGCCAGAAAGTATACCAAGTGCCCTATGAAATACCAATTAGCTATAACCGCAGAAATTTGGCTGAATCCTTTCCTTGATAAGAACCCTAAAACAAATTTCTTCAATATCTATCGTTTTCTGTCTCATCCTTGCTTTTCTTTTACAATCTGTATATTTATGTCTCCACTATGGACATTTTCTTTATCAACTTCTTTCTCTCACGTTTTCTCTCGACAACATTTTCCCCATCAAAAGAACATTTTAATAAAAGCTGTAGTGATCATGCAAAAGGGGTCGTAGATAAATGGAAGAGAGCTTCCTGTGAACAGTTATCCTGTGTTGTTGAGTGAAAACTCAATAAAAGACCAGCATGGATCTAACTAATGTTTCCACAGTTTTTGCTTGATTTTTCAAATACAATAGCTGCTCTGACGGAAAACTGTCAGTTTTAAATGACAATGTTTAGATAGTTCGACAGGAAACCAGTAAGCGCATAACTGTAAGAAATACTAATTAATACGCAGCGAAAGTTAGGCAAATAGACCGCACAGATATCTGTCTATCTTTTCCAAAGTACATTTTACCGCATCAATATAAAACAAAGCTTACCACATCAAGTGCTTCAATAAGCGACTCCAGCCTTGACTGAGATACACTATGTTTGTATAGATTGTCTATAAATGGTCCCCTTAAGTCCCAAAAGATGATCTTTGTTCCTGTGGAAATAGGAATTATATATGAAGTTTTCTACTTGTCAAACCACTACAGTTCTAAAAAAAAAATTATATGGATTGAAATTGCATACCTGTAAACTCACATATTCTATCGATTGCTGCATTTATTTCTTTTCTACTACCATCAAAAGCAGTCTTCTCGAGTGAGACAGAGCTTCTCAACTTGTCATTCATCGATCGTTCTAGATTCAATTTCAATGTTGAGCACACTTGTTTAAATACTATGCACATTCTTAAAGAAGTTGTATCTAGCTATTACTTGAAGAGTCATTTGATGTAATATCAAATTTAAAAGTTTTAATCTTAAAGGCTTCTCATTATTCTAGCTTATCGTGAGCCTTTTTGTGCAGTAAAATTCGTAGGTAGATGATAAAACAAAGCAGCATTTATGATGTTGATAGCAAAATTAAAAGAGCATAGACGGTAGACGTCTCTCTCTACCTGTAAACAAAACCAGAAAGAAGAACGAAAATTTGGTTGTTTATGCAGCAACATGTAAATTAGCACCTTGTGTCAACCAGATATTTCCAGCACAACAAAGCCATAATTCACTCGTACAATATTAGGGTGACGCCAAGTCACATAACATGAATTTAAAACTAAACATGGAATAAGAATTTACATTCACTTTACCTACTTATGCTATCAGGTTGGGTATGCCTTAAATGGTTGAGTCTCTTTCTTTGACAAGTACATGGTTGGTAATCTTGGAAGTTTTGATTTCAAGTTCATGCTATTAATTTGTTGTAGTTATTAATATGACAACTCTTGCGACAGGTGAGGTTATTTTCCACTCTTTACAGAAGTAAATGATTTATCTAGAACCAGCTGCCTGGCTTGATGGAAATTATGCAATGACTATATATGTGACGGAAAGCCAAATGATTTTTCTATTGATCAGTCAGAATACAATGTAACAAACGTTTTATCTTCCCCCAAAGCAGAGGGAAGGTGTTTAGGAATTGTTACTTCTTACCTATGCTACAATCGGGGATAAGGAGAAGATTGGCCTTTCCCGGACCAGAACTTGTAGAAATATGGAAGAGCTTTTAGTACAGATTTGAGGGATACCAAAGCATGAACTCCTGGCGAAGTACTTAGGTCTGGAGCAATGAAAGAGGAAAACATTCCTAAGAAAAACCTGCACTAAGCCGACTGCTTCTTGCATCTCTGTAACTGTACTATGATCTCACAATATCATCTAATATACAAAGGCATATTTTGGCAGAAGACTATGGAAAAGATACTAGAAACAACTAGATAGTCGACATATCCAGTGTGTGATGATATTAAAAGAATCCGTCAGTGATTCAAGTGTATGGAAGAAGTTTATATTTGCGTCAAAGCACAGGCATCCAAACTCAAAGTAAAAAATTCTTATAGATTCCTCTGAAGATGGTTAAACGAGGGAGAAGTGTACATTAGTCTAACTGGAACATGCTGCAAAGGTGTACAATACCGTCAAAAAGTCTTGGCTTTTGCATGGGAACATAATCATTTTAGAAGCATTCAAATAGGATTTCCTGTCCGGAACGAATTGGGACGACAGAAAAGAAGCAAATGATATAAGGTTAGAAATGGTGGAAATGACGATATTACCCAATTGACTAAGTGATGCATCACAAAACTGACGATATATCTAGGGAAATGGCTAACTAATCAAATTGGGATTCTCTACGAATGAAGTAGCCTAGGATAAGTGATAATATTCATTCTATTATTCAACAACGTAGTAAAGAACGCAATGCATATATGGGTTGCCCCTACGGATGAAAGTTTCCGTAGGGGCAACATTTTATTGCCCCTACGGATTATTCCGTAGGTCCCCATGGTTGCCCCTACGGTGCCCTACGTTTTAATTTAAAAAAATTAAAACGTAATTTGTTATTTGGCCCTACGGAGCCGCAAACGAAGACCCTACGGATTAATCCGTAGGGGCATTATATGGGTTTTTTATATAAAAAAAACCCAGAAATTTCCTCTTTCTCACAACTTCCTCGCTCTCACTCTCCCGCGCATGCCTCGTCGCCACCGCCCGCATCTTGTCGCCGCCGCCCTCCCACGCGCGCCGCACCGTCCCGACATCACCGTCGACTTCCTCGTCGACGTTAGGAACTCTCTCGTCGCCGATTGTGTCGTCGACCATCTCCGGTCTCCTCCATCGCCGGCCTAAAGGTTAGTAAATTTCATATTTTTACTTCTAATTATGCATTTATTTCTGTTTTTGTTGATTATTGGATTGCTACTTGGACTAGAGTTAAGGTTCAGGGTTCGGTTAGGGTTAGGGTTAGGTTTAGGGTTAGGTTCAGGTAGGGTTAGGTTCAGGTAGGGTTAGGGTAAATTAGTTGGGGCTAGGGTTAGGGTTCAGTGTATGGTTAGGGTTAAGGATTGGTTCAAGGTTAGGGTTTAGGGTTTAGGTTTAGGGTTAGGGTCAAGGTTAGAGGTTAGGGTTAATTTGGGTTAATTACGTAAAATAGATATGGTTAATTGGGTTAATTAGTGATCATTTGAAAGGGTTAGGGTGTTGATTAGGGTTAATTAGGTTAATTTGGGTAAATTGGGTTAAGTTTGGGTTAATTAGGGATAGTTTGTGTTAGGGTAACGATTATAGTTAATTGGGGTTAATTAGGTTAATTTGGGTTACTTAAGGTTAGGGTGCACAAGTTCATTCAGTAGGATACTCGATGATAACATAAACGTACAACTTTACCGTAAACGCAAGAAAAATTTACCCTAAACTAAAAACTTCGAACCATTAATAACGAAACTTAAACGTAAAACCTATTCAAGTTAAATGTTCAAATTAAAACCAATATATGATACTCGATGATAATATGAAACTTCCGTATTCTCATCGATACTCATATATGAAAATCAAAGCGCGACTTAGTCCCCGTCTATCGGTTAACATACATTCGATGTTCGTCGTGACATAGAACTATACGAAGCTTGTTAAATATCGGACGGTACAGTTCGGTACTAACAACCGTCGTATAGTCTATGTGACGAGAAGATTCAATCGTATGATAACCGAGATAGATTTGTCCAGTGTGGACAAGTTAGGAATGTATAAAATAAACACCTGTATTCACTTGTGTTTTCATTAGTTTCGAGTTATTTCATCGGTACTTTTCCGCCGGTTCTCCGTGTACAAAGATAGATTAGATATTCATTTCAACGTTGTTTCCCAGCTTTGAAATGATTATCTATTTTATTACAGTGTACTCGGAGAACAGCGAGGAGGTGCCGCCAAAATTTACTCGAAACGGCTGAAAGCACAAGCGAATGGGTGTCTGCTCTATACATTCTTAATCGGATTGAAGCCTTTACCCCCGACAGCCGAAACACACACATACAACACGAATACACAACAAACGCACACACGGCTCATACACACTAACCATCCTACACTTAAGCAAAATCATAAATTGAAACACACATATATAGAATACAACTCATGCATGGGTATCCTCAAATCTAACTTTGTTTATCGATAATTTATTTTCAACAACAAACGTACACACAAAGCGCATACACGGATTTTCTCTTTTGTCAGTAACCATCTCGTTCTTAGATTTCTCAATATAGTCATCATAACCTACAATTTATATGTTATGCAGTCTAACATGGCCCATGAGTACATCGGAGTTAAGGACTGGATGTATGTGGATTGACAACGTATGCAACCTAAGTTTGGCAGGAGTTGCTGCTTCCATTGAATTTGCATACGCACATAATAAGATCGTATTAGAGAAGAATCTCTTCCCGTGCGATAGATATGGGAATAAGTACTGGCAGAAGGTAGAATTCGCAGAGCTACATATCGTTAAACATGGTTTTACTAGACTTTATACAACTTGGCTATATCACGGGAAAGAAGAAGACAGTAATGCGACAGAAGAAAGAGAAGACGGTAATGCGGCAGAAGAAAACGGTAATTTCTTTCCAGGAAAAGAAATGAAGGATATGGTAGAGGCTGCCCTAGGTGAATATATTCGTACCGAAGATGGCATTCCTTCCGGTCAAGGACCGCGTGCGGATAAGTATGAAAATTTCATGAATGATGCTAGAAAACCAATTTATGAGAATGCAAAGTATTCCACCCACATGGTTCATCCAACTTTTTCATATTAAGTGCCTATATGGATGGAGCAATAAGTCATTCACAATACTTCTTTCGTTCTTAAAAGATTCTATGCCCCCGGGAAATAACGTGCCCGACAGCTGGTACGGCACCCAGAAGATGTCTGATTTGGGTCTGAAGTGTGAGAAGATTCAAGCATGTCCTAAAAATTGCGTGTTGTACCGGAAAGAGAATTCAGATTTGAAAGAGTGTCCAACATGCGGAGAGGCCAGATATAAACCGAAAGATTCTGATAAGAAGCCCGATATACCTGTCAAGATAGCACGATACTTACCCATAACACAGAGGCTGCAGAGGCTATTCAGGTGCAAGAAAACAGCTGAGCCAATGATTTGGCATCACCGTGCTCCTCCAAGTGAAGATGGAAAAATGAATCATCCAAGAGATTCACCGGCATGGAAGGATTTCGATAGGAGGCACGAAATATTCAGTAGCGATCCTCGCAATGTCAAGCTCGGACTCGCTAGTGATGGTTTCTGCTCATTCAACTATATGGCTGGAAGCCACAGCACATGGCTCGTTATAATGATAGTTTATAATCCGTCGCCTTGGTTGGCTATGGACCAATCATACTTTATGATGCCTCTTCTTATCGACGGACCAATCTCACATGAAAAGAATATCGATGTCTATCTCCAACCTCTGATCGATGAGTTAAAATCTTTATTCATTGATGGTGTAGAGACTTGCGATGCAAACAAAAATACAACCTTCATACTGCGTGCGTCTTTAATGTGGACAATTAATAAATTTCCTGCGTATGGAATGCTATCAGGTTGGTCTGTACATGGTCACAAAACATGTCCTTATTGCCATCAACATACAATATCGAAATTCTTGAATTTTAGCAGGAAGGTTTGTTATTGCGGCTATCGACGTTTCCTGCCTCTAAACCACCCCTACAGGTTAGATGTTGTTCACTTTGATGGTCATCTGGAGCTTCTTGGACCTCCAGCCCCATTGTCCGGAGAGGACGTGACTGCTCAGTGGGATGGTTACAATAATGAGACCTTCGGGATAGATCCGACAAAACATATCAAACCACCATTCTGGAAGTTAAGAATTTTTTTCGAGCTTCCGTACTGGTCAACAAATTTAGTGCGTTATTGTCTGGACGTCATGCACATAGAGAAGAAAGTATCCAAACACGTACTCAACTTGCTTCTTTGTAAAGACGGGAAATTGAAAGACAACCTCCATGCTCGGATGGATCTACAGGACTGGAAAATTAGAAATGAATTGCATCCTAAACCGATAGAGGGTAAACCAGGTAAGTTTGTACTTCCTAATACCACGTATCATATGTCACAACCGGAGAAGAAAAGATTCTTGCAGGTGTTGCATGATTTGAAAATTCCCACAGGTTTCTCATGATCATTTAGCAACAAGATAAAAATTGTGAAAGACAAGATCGATGGGCTGAAAAATCATGATCTCCATATTATTATGGAGCACCTTCTCCCATTAGCTCTCAAGACTTCCCTTCCCGAATCGGTTGGTCTAGTAATCAATGACCTATGTTGTTTTTTCAGAGAATTATGTGTTAAAACACTGGATGTTGTGACGCTGAAGAAACTAGAAAATTCTATTTTGTTGATACTTCGCAAATTTGAGCGTATTTTTCCACCGTCATTCTTCGATATCATAATACACCTGACGTTTCATCTTGCAACTGAGGCTAAGTTAGCCGGACCGGTACAATTTCGATGGATGTATCCCGTCGAAAAGTATGTGGAATTTTTCGTTTCGCGCAATTTGTAAAATCATTGTTGTCCTATATGCCCGTATTTATTTATTTAACATATTTTTCTTTAGGTATCACTACACTCTAAAAAAGTATACACGCAATAGAAATTGACCAGATGGTTTTATCATGCAAGATTATATTCTAGATGAAGCAACAACATTTTGTTCCCGCTATCTGGACGAGAACATTGAGACGAAACTTAACCGGCCTCGAAAAATTCAGGACGGCCCATATGGTAAAACTGATTATAAGACGGTAGACACTATATTTATCAACAAGATATATCGGTTTTTCCTTCTCAATAACGCATGTCTTGAAAAAATTAGAGAGTAAGTTTTTTTGGATTAATTATTATATTTGCGTTTGTGTGTATAAAATGATATAATATTAATGTTATAATTTATTGTTGAGAACAGAATTCATTTTAACGAGATACGTGATGGGCATCCTGATTGGAACAATGAACGATTGGAAAAATATCATCAGGATAATTTTTGCAATTGGGTTGCAGATCATGTAAGTTATTCGAATAACATGTTATTGCTACCAGTTTTAATCTAAACTTATACCGTTATGTATTTGTCGTAAAATTTGTTTTGTTAAATCCACGATCCGAACTTGTCTGCATCCTTAGAGAGTGATTCAAGATATTTAGCACAGTTTCCTAGTATGGAGGTTGCATATTATAAAGGATTCGGTGTCCTTTGATACAAATTCGAAATTAAGGACATAGAAATATCTAGAACCACTCAGAATAGTGGGATTGTGACGGTAGGATCGGATGGTGTGATTTATTATGGATACTTAAATTGTATACTTGGAATCCAATATCCTGACGATCAGAACCGCTTTATATATTTCAGTTACTTGGTATGATACACGAACTGAGACGGTTAAGTGGAGAAACAATTTCGTAACTTGAAAAGATGAATATGGATTGACCAGTGTGAACACACTTCGATTTTACGGTCAGGACAATCCGTTTATCTTTCCGAACCGAGCGTTCCAAGTATACTACTCACAGTGTTTGAAACATCCGTGATGGAGTGTCTTATGCCGTTGGAAATCCAGGAATGTTTACGATGTCCCAGAATTCGAGTACAGCGATGAGGATGAAGAAGAGAGAAGACTTAAAGAGCTTCCACCGTCTGTTTCAAAAGACGGGTTGTTTTCGGTGATCATGAAATTACGTGGGTTATAAATGATATCGATGATGAAATCCAAGTAGATATGCCTAATGCATCCACGAAACGAAAAAGCTTATCGGTAATGTTATATCATTACTTCACATTTTACGATCTATACATATATAGCATGCATATGTAATGATTGTCTAATGCGTCCACGAACCGTTTTATCTAGATTTGATGACGATGACGGGAGCAGCGAGGGGCGGCATGAGCTCCAGCCACGACACCGGCAGAGCGCTTCTGCCGTCCGGAGAGCTGCGTAGGGAGCTTCAGAGGGTCGGTGTTGCACCCCGATCGGAGACCCCCTCGGATGCCTCGTTCCGTGTATATTGCACGCATATTCATTTTGAATGTAATACTATAGATATGCATACATATTTATGTCAAAATTACTTATATAGGCAATGTTTGATTATCTAGCTGTTGGTGGTGTGTCTACATCAGGGACAGAGGCCACTCCCGCACCTCCAGATATGTTTATATATCCTATAGCGCATGCATATTGATCTAGAATACTATATCATAAATATACATACATTCTTTTTGCTCTTACGTACTTGGATAATCATTTTTTAATTGTCTAGCTGTAGGTGGTGCCTCCACATCTCGGGCAGAGGCCGCCACCGCACCTGCGGGTATGTTTATATATCTTATAGTGTATACATGTTGATTTAGAATGTTATATTATTGATATACACATTCTTTTTGCAATTACTTATATAGTCAATGTTTGATTGTCTAATTATAGGTGGTGCGTCAACGTCTGGTGCAGGGCCCACTCCCGTCACTTCCATACCCTCCGTTCAGTCTGCAGGTTAGTATGAATAAATATAAAATATTTATTCATTTTACATATCCTTTAAGAATAAACATGAACTTCATGTAATTTTATCGATGTTTATTTTCTAGTTGGAGGAGATGCGTCCGCGTCCGGGTCGCCGGCTATTCCTCACCGGAGGAACTATCGTCCCGCTCGTGCTACTGCCCGGACCCGGGGTCATGCTTCCGTCGCCGGAGGTATATATCACACTTCAATTTTCGTTAAATCTTGATTTCTTAATACCACTTTGTCTTAATATTGATTGTCTTGATATTTCTTGTCGATGCAGGGCATCGCCATCCTGAGAGGGGGACTCGAGGCCCGAATCAGTCCCACAGGCTGAGGGCCGACAGAGCAAGGGGAGGCAGCATTCCCCCTCTTCTTTACACCTGATTATCGCTATATCGGCGATTATGCCGAGAGGTTCGGTCGGTATATGGGGAATGAGAGCCGCCTCGTGAAGTATCCACTTCACGTTGAGTGGGGGGACCAGCACCGGCGCTCATTTGCCCTCTTCTGGGATCAGGCTCGGGTATTAATATATATTTTCATTTGACTTACCCAATATATTTATTATTATCTAACATTTGCAATTTAATAACATTGTTTTTTTGTATTTGCAGTTGGATTACGACTTTCAGCCTGTACCCGACTCTGATCATCCTGAGAAGGTGCTTGATCTTCACGCTCTGTACCATGACCTGATGAAGAACATGCAATCAAAGATTCGATACAATAGAAACGAGCTGAAGATCGACTGCTATTCCCTGTGGATGGCGACCCCCGAAGCAGATAGAGCGGCTCTCCTACATACTCCGGCCTTTGCGAGAGTCGACGTAGATACATGGCCTCTCTTGTGTCAATATTTCGACTCTCAGCGCAAACAGAATTGTATTTTAAATGTAATTCATTGTTTGGTATATAATTTATTTTTTTATGTTTCTTAATTAGAAAACTAAATCTGAATGTGTTGTGCAGAAACAGGCCGATCAAAATAAAGAGAATAGGAAGTCGGCGAAGAGGGGTCGACCCACTTATACAGGTGGCTCGAGAAATATTACTCGTGCCATGGAGACATCGGTAAATTACAATAGACCTATTGTGATATAATGTAATATTAAGAGTTAATTTATAATATATGTAATTTTTTTGCGAATTGCAGAGAGCTCAGACCCTGACGCAGGGTGGTACACCGAGCGTGCTGACTGCGTATCTTGCCGTCCACGGCACCTCGATAGATCCTGGCACGGGCGAGCTTCGATTCCCCGACACCGCTACCCAGGAGTATTGCGTAAGTGTTAATATTTATTCTAATAAGTTTGAAATTTTTGTTTTGAAAATTTCAAATTTAAATGATATATTTATATTTTACTGGTTAATGTGGGTGTAGGAGCGGGTGGTGGAGTAAGCGGAGACATTGGGGATCGATTTTACTGGACAGAACTATCCAATGCTGCTGACCCCAGTCCTAGACGCCGCACACGGAAGGCACCACGGAGGTTGGGAAAGAGGCTAGGGACTGGGTCCTAGTATGACCCATATGAGGTTAGACTCTACTCCGGCGGTTACTTCCCCTACTCCCGTGAGCGACGTCTAGAGCAAGATGTTGCCATCTTGAAGGCCACCGTCCAGGAGTTGAAATAGATGATGGTATGTATACTACTTAATATTAAAATATTATATCATATTATAGATAGTAACATATCCAATATTAGTAGCCTGAGCTTATTTGGTTGTAGACTTAACTTTGATTAATCTTAGATTCGGATTTCGCAATAACCTGATAATGATACGAATTCAACTAATACACAGTTCTTACTCGTTTATTACACACAAAATTGAACAGATGCGACAGGGTACTTCGGCTGCGGCTCCACATGCATCTCCTTCGGCTACGGCTCCGCAAGCCACTACCTCGGCTGCGGTTGCGTAGACCACTCCTGCAGCTTCACAACCCGCTCAGACTCCCGCACAGTCCGCTCCTTCATTGGTCGAGTTTTTGACGACTCAGGGCTGCACCGAGGAGCAGATGCGCCAGATTACGACGATTATCAAAGGTGGAGGAGCTGGACCGAGCTAGGTAGCTTTTTTTATATTTTAAGCATGTATGTACTTATATGATGCATATTGTATATATTTTGGACGATATTGGTAGTGTTTGCATGTTCACGATGATTCAGATTGATATCGTATTCTGTTTGTTGATTTCTTTTATATAATATGCTTGAGATGTTAATTATGAATACTGCGGTATTTGGTTATATGATGTATATATTATTGTGCACAGGGCGAGGAAAAAACAGGAAGCCTTTTTTTTAAAAAAACCTGATATTTTGTCCCTACGGATTAAGCCGTAGGTCCATCATGCCCCTACGGATTCATCCGTAGGTCCATAGTTGGCCCCTACATATTTATCCGTAGGGCCAAAATATCAGGATACCGATACCTGACATTTTGCCCCTATGGACTCAGTAACAAGCGTTACACTTGCCCCTACGACTATATCCGTAGGGGCTTTTATCTGTCCTTACGGAGTACTCCGTAGGAGCTTGAAGATGGACCTACGAAGAAATCTGTAGGGGCTTCTGTCTGGACCTACGGCTAACTCCGTATGGGAAGGAAGTTGCCCCTACGGATAGCTCCGGAGGGGCAAGTATTTTATTTTATAAACCACTAAATTAAATAAATATTTTCCCTACGGAATACATCGTAGGGACATGAGTCCCTACAGAGAAAACCGTAGGGGCATGTTCAGGGTTTTTTATTATCTAATCTGATGTGTAAAATGGAAACAAATAATCCCTGTCAAGAATATTTCAAACAACCATTTTCACGATCAAAGCCGCACAAAGAAATGGAATGCATATAGTGCAAGCGTATAACCACTATTCCTTCAGAAGTGAGATTTTTTTGGATATATGCCACTTCCGAATAAAATTTAAGACAAATTGTCACAAATATTCATAAGAAGAATCCTATAGGGAAAGTAGTTTACTTTGGTAGTAAGACGGATAGAAAAACGGAAAAATAAAAGGTACAGGTACATACCAATGTTGAAGTTCTCATGCTTTTTCCTTATCCACCGCTCGTGAATGCTGTCCTCCAATCTGTTTAACTGAGTAATCACATACTGCATACATAAGAAAGTCCAGTATAATCAGTCGGCGCAAGGAACATGCAAGAGAGAACAAAAGCAACAATTTAAGATTCCAAAACCTTCACAAACATTTCGGATGCTTAAATGTTTATACACTCATTTTCTTGATTGATGTTACGACTAATTACATTAATAACAATATGGTCAACTCCACATGCAATAAAGTAGAAATATTGTATACAGGAAATGCCAACAAGAAGGGGAAGCACCCATTAAGGGGATGTAAATAGGTCTGAAAACAAGGTACCACCCCTTTCTTTAATGAAGTAGTCGAATAATGTTAACCTTATTCCCAATCCTGTCAGTACTTGTGAATTTACTCGCACAATGTTAAAACTATTTTGAGTCACCTATAGTATAGCGTACCTCAGGTTATACCTATATGCAACCTAAGATATTACAACTAATATCATGCCAATAACGTTTTGGAAACTTGTTTATTTTAGAAGGGGCATAACTAATAATAGAAAGCCTTATACTCCAACATGTCACTTGTAGCGGAGCTCAAGTAGCTTTAATTTGTAACATTTAAACTCCATATTAAATACCAAAATAGATAGCTTCTTGTGCAATGAAAAACAATATCTAAAGAACTAAGATGTTGGACAGAGAGACAGGTCACAGAAGGTGTTGAGCAATAATTATGTGAAGGGAGCATTTCGTGGCCTGGGATTATTCTACATGTTGATGGTCATTATTTTCAAACCCTAGCAGAATTCCTCCTTAACCACCAAAGGAATATGCTGATGGTCTCAGTCTTTTCCTGATGTTGTTTTTCCTCAACTGCCTCAGATCCTGACGCGACCTGGATCGTGCCAAGATGTTACCTTCCGTTGATCTGCTAATGGCGGCGATGAATGGCTGAGATTGGATCTGGTGGCAGGCTCCTGAAGCGTGTGGATCTCAATGGGTTTGAGGTTGGTTGTCGCCAAGCTACCTGCAAGTCCCGGGATGGTTGTACCACTGAGGACCCTCTGACGATCAAGTTAGAGAGAAAATCCGAGCAGAGTAACGGCATAGTTGAGTAAAAATGGTTTACTTGAATCGTCTAAAGAAGAGGTTTATATAGCAGTGGCAGCAGACAGGGCGGGCGCGAGAATCACGCCGGCCGTTACGCTCCCGACGTCACGTCCACATGATGCGCGGGATTTCCCATTAATGGCGAGACATGCTCGTTAATGA
The DNA here is from genome assembly GCA_030015575.1 of Agapanthus africanus. Lineage (NCBI taxonomy): Eukaryota > Viridiplantae > Streptophyta > Magnoliopsida > Asparagales > Amaryllidaceae > Agapanthus > Agapanthus africanus. The sequence continues at coordinate 84,413,839 of JASDDO010000031.1, read as the reverse complement.
GGGATCGTGATGGCGTGGAATGTGAGATGTGACCGGCGGATATCTCGCGCATGGAAAGATTCGTGGGATGGCAGTTACGCCTGTGAGTGGTATCGTTGGTCAGTCGATGAGACCGAGAAAGATGACCTCGGCGGGAGAGCTCACGGACGAGCGGGAGAGCCGAGCTATCTTGGTTCTGCGGTAGCCCGGAGACGAACCAGGAGGGCCGAGGAGGCTCGGGCCTGTGATAGCTCGGAGTAAAGCAAAGGGACACTTGGCTTGGCTGCTGAGGTGCTCGGGGGCAAGGAGTGGGGTGCAACCTCGGAGACAGGATTTGAGGGAAGCCCCCACTGTAGCACACTGGTTCCCCCTCCGTGACCCTCAGGGGCCTAACTGGCTTACGCTCGTGACACGTCATCCGCCATGTGCCACGATCTAAGTAATTACCGTTATTGAGCATCATCATTTGCCCCCTACTCTCGTTCCGATCTATTTTGTGGGTCGGGTCGAGAGTGGACTGCTTGGTTCTCTCTGTGCGGCTTGGCGCGCTGGTAATTCCTTGTGGTGGATTGTTCGGGGACGACACGGCGTTCTTGTCGTCATGCGTCGAGTATGAGTCGAACGAAGGACAAGTGTGAGAAGGTCGGTATCCTCCCTTTGCCGGAGTTGAGGCGCTGATCGCGCGTTGAGTATGAGTTTATTCGGCGGGTCTTGAATCCGTGTCTTTGTAGGGTAGGAAGCTATCCGCTGGGGATGCACCGAGCAAGAAGGAACTCGGCGGACTCGTGAAGAGGGCTTCGGGTCCTCAGCGTCCGATGGGCAGGAGGCTGCCCGCTGGGGATGCGCCGAGCAGGAAGAAACTCGGCGACCTCGCGAAAAGGGCTTCGGGTCCTCGGCGTCCGATGGGCAGGAGGCTGCCCGCTGGGGATGCGCCGAGCAGGAAGAAACTCGGCGGCCTCATGAGGAGGGCTTCGGATCCTCAGCGTCTGATGGGCAGGAGGCTGCCCGCTGGGATGCACCGAGCAGGAAGAAACTCGGCGGCCTCATGAGGAGGGCTTCGGATCCTCAGCGTCTGATGGGCAGGAGGCTGCCCGCTGGGATGCACCGAGCAGGAAAAAACTCGGCGGCCTCATGAGGAGGGCTTCAAATCCTCAACGTCTGATGGGCAGGAGGCTGCCCGCTGGGGATGCGCCGAGCAGGAAGAAAATCGGCAGCCTCGTGAGGAGGGCTTTGGACCCCAGCGCCTGATGGGCAGGAGGCTGCTCGCTGGGGAAGCGCCGAGCAAGAAGGACTCGGCGGCCTTACTAGGGGGCTTTAGACCCCATCGCCTGATGGGCAGGAGGCTGCCCGCTGGGGAAGCGCCGAGAAGGAAGGACTCGACGGCCTCGCGAGGAAGGCTTCAGATCCTCAGCGTGCGTCTGATGGGCAGGAAGACGCCCGCTGGGATGCGACGAATAGGGAGGACTCGGCGGCCTCGTGAGGAGGGCTTCAGATCCTTGGCGTCGGTGGGTAGTGAACTACCAGCCATGGATGACCAAGCAGGATAGCTGCTCGGTTGCCTCTTGGTGAGGGCTTTGATCCTTAGCGCAGGAGGGGCCGTAAGAGGCCTGCTAAGAATGGGCCGAGCAGGGTAGCTGCTCGGTGGCCTCTTGGCGAGGGCTTTAGATCCTTGGCGTCGGTGAGTAGTGAACTACCAGGCATGGATGACCGAGCAGGATAGCTGCTCGGTTGCCTCTAGGGGAGGGCTTTGATCCCTAGCGCGGGAGGGACCATAAAAGGCCTGCTAAGTATGGGCCGTGCAAGGTAGCTGCTCGGTGGGCTCTTGGCGAGGACTTTAATCCTTGGCGTCGGTGGGTAGTAAACTACCAGCCATGGATGACCAAGCAGGGTAGCTGCTCGGTTGCCTCTTGGTGAGGGCTTTGATCCCTGGCGTTGTGGGATAGGGAACTACCAGCCAGTGATAACCGAGCAAAGGCGGGCCCGGTTGCCTCTTGACGAGGGCTTTGATCCTTAGCGCAGGAGGGGTCGTAAAAGGCTACTAAGGACGGGCCGAGCAGGGTTACTGCCTGGTGCGTCTTGGCGAGGATCCTTAAGGATGGGCCGAGCAGGGTTACTGCCTGGTGCCTCTTGGCGAGGGGTTTGATCCCTGGCGTTGTGGGGTAGGGAGCTACCAGCCAGGGATAACCGAGCAAGGGCGGTCCCGTTTGCCGCTTGCGAGGGCTTTTGATCCTTAGCGCGGGAGGGGCCGTAAGAGACCTACTAAGGACGGGCCGAGTAGGGTTACTGTTCGGTGCCTCTTGGCGAGGGCTTTGATCCTTAAGGATGGCCGAGCAGGGTTGCTGCCCGGTGTCTCTTGGCGAGGGCTTCGATCCCTGGTGTTGTGGGGTAGTAAACTCCAGCCAGGGATAGCGGAGCAGGGTAGCCGCTCGGCTACCTCTTGGCGAGAGCTTTGATCCTTGGCGTTGTGGGACAGTGAGCTACCAGCCAGGGATAGCCGAGCATCCCTGGTGTTGCGTGGTAGGGAGCTACCAGCCAGGGATAGCCGCTCGGCTGCCTCTTGGTGAGGGCTTTGATCCCTGGTGTTGCGTGGTAGGGAGCTACCAGCCAGGGATAGCCGCTCGGCTGCCTCTTGGTGAGGGCTTTGATCCCTGGTGTTGCGTGGTAAGGAGCTACCAGTCAGGGATAGCCGCTCGGCTGCCTCTTGATGAGGGCTTTGATCCCTAGCGTTGTGGGGTAGGGAACTACCCACCAGGGATAGCCGAGCGGGGTAGCCGCTGGGCTGCCTCTTCGTGAGGGCTTAGATCCTTAGCGCTGGAGGGGCCGTACGAGGCCAGGTAAAGACGGACCGAGCAATGAAGCTGTTCAATCGCCTCTTGGCGAAGGCTTTGATCCCTGACGTTGTGGGTAGGGAACTACCAGCCAGGGATAGCCGAGCGGGGTAGCCGCTGGGCTGGCTCTTAGTGAGGGCTTAGATCCTTAGCGCTGGAGGGGTTGTACGAGGCCCGCTAAGGATGGACCGAGCAGTGAAGCTGCTCGGTTGCCTCTTGGCGAGAGCTTTGATCCCTGGCGTTGTGGGGTAGGGAGCTACTGGCCAGGGATAGCCGAGCAGGGAGCCGCTCGGCAGCCTCATGGTGAGGGCTTCGATCCCTGGTGTTGTGGGGTAGTAAACTACCGGCCAGGGATAACTGAGCAGGGTAGCCGCTCGGCTGCCTCTTAGTGAGGGCTTTGATCCCTGGCGTTGTGGGGTAGGGAGCTTCCGAGCAGGGTAGCCGCTCGGCTGCCTCTTGTTGAGGGCTTTGATCCCTGGTGATGCGTGGTAGAGAGCTACCAGCCAGGGATAGCCGAACAGGGTAGCCGCTCGGCTGTCTCTTGGTGAGGGCTTTGATCTCCGGCGTTTTGGGTAGGGAACTACCCGCCAGGGATAACCGAGCGGGATAGCCGTTGGGCTGCCTCTTCGTGATGGCTTATATCCTTAGCGCTGGAGGGGTCGTACGAGGCCAGCTAAGGACGGACCGAGCAGTAAAGCTTCTCAGTCGTCTCTTAGCGAGGGCTTTGATCCCTGGCGTTGTGGGTAGGGAACTACCAGCCAGGGATAGCCAAGCGGGGAAGCCGCTGGGCTTCCTCTTCGCGAGGGCTTAGATCCTTAGCGCTGGAAGGGCCGTACGAGGCCAGCTAAGGACGGACCAAGCAATGAAGCTGCTCAGTCGCCTCTTGGTGAGGCTTTGATCCCTAGCGTTGTGGGTAGGGAACTACCAGCCAGGGATAGCCGAGCGGGGTAGCCGCTGGGCTGCCTCTTAGTGAGGGCTGCTCAGCTGCCTCTTGGTGAGGGCTTGGTGAAGGCTTCTTAGGTCTCCTGGCGAGGTCGTTTTTGAGCTGCTGTGGCGAGTCTCGCATGCACGACCCAGTCGAGGGAGGGGGTGCCGGTCATGCCTGGGAGCAGGTGAGCTGATCGTCACCGCCTCGGGAGGGACAGGGGTGCGACGAGACTCGGGGCGAAGCTTTCTGGCGTAAGACCCTGGAGTCGAGATTTACGGTGCCCACCAGGTCATCGAATATGTCGGCCCGGGGGGCCTGCGGCTGTGGGAGATAGCGAGGCGGTGGTCGGCAGCGCCGATGCGAGCAGAGTCTTCTTTCCCTCTATAGGGGTCCCGGTCCCGAGGCGGGGAGCGGCGACCTGGGGAGCTTCTCCCGCCGTTTGGACAAGGACGAGCGCATCCACCATGGACGCGAGTCGATCTATCCGAACAGCTAGGGCGTTGATGGCATTCAGCGGAGGAGGGTCGTACGCGCCTCCGTTGGGGGGAGGTGGCGACTAGCGCTTGGATCGTCGTGATGATCGCTCACCATTAGATTGGGATCGGAAGATGAACTTTTGTTTTTGTGGAATCAAGATTTCCCACAGACGGCGCCAGCTGACATGATCTGGATCGCGCCAAGATGTTACCTTCCGTTGATCTGCTGATGGCGGCGATGGATGGCTGAGATTGGATCTGGAGGCAGGCTCCTGAAGCGTGTGGATCTCAATGGGTTTGAGATTGGTTGTCGCCGAGCTACCTGCAAGGAAGTTCCGGGATGGTTGTACTACCGAGGACCCTCCGACGATAAAGTTAGAGAGGAAATCCAAGCAAAGTAACGGCTTAGTAGAGTAAAAATGGCTTACTTGAATCATCTGAAGAAGGGGTTTATATAGCGGTGGCAGCAGGCAGGGCATGGGCGAGAATCACGTCAGCCGTTACACTCCCGACGTCACGCCCGCGTGATGAGCAGGATCTCCCATTAATGGCGAGGCAGGTTCGTTAATGGAGGATCGTGATGGCGTGGAATGTAAGAAGTGGCCGGCGGATATCTCGCGCATGGCTTGATTCGCGGGATGGCGGTTGCGCCTGTGAGCGGTGTCGTTGGTCGGTCGATGAGACCGAGGAAGATGACCTCGGCGGGAGAGCTCACGGACGAGCGGGAGAGCCGAGGTATCTTGATTCTGAGGTAGCCCGGAGACGAGCCGGAAGGGCCGAGGAGGCTCGGGCCTGTGATAGCTCGGAGTAGAGCAAAGGGACACTTGGCTTGGCTGCTGAGGTGCTCGGGGGCAAGGAGTGGGGTGCAACCTCGGAAACAGGGTTTGAGAGAAGCCCCCACTGTAGCACACCGGTTCCCCCTCCGTGGCCCTCAGGGGCCTAACTGGCTTACGCATGTGACACGTCATCCACCACGTGTCACGATCTAAGGAATTATCGTTATTGAGCATCATCAGATCCACACTTAGCCTGGAAAGAACTCGTGCGTAATGTTGGGTTGGGAACTGGTGGTGGTTCTTTTTTTTGGTAATTGTTTGTGCACGCGCGCGTGTGTGGCTATCATCATTATTATTATCCTTATTTTTCCTTCTTTTTCTGATGAGGATGGGATTGGGGTTGGGGGTGACGTCCAACCATTGGACTATACTCTATGAGTATGAGTGAGGACATTTTACACCAACAGGATAAAGAGTAAAGAAAGTAACAATGAAATACACTAGTTTATTTCGACTTGATAGCTTAGTTTCAGGATTTAAATTAAGGAACCAGATGCTCTAATCACCACATAGGATTCAGGATTCAGAATTCATTTAACTAGATTCAAATTTTATTATATCCTAAACCATCAAGTGAATCCTCATATGCCATTTTATATGTTCTACCATTCCAGATAAGACCACATTTAGCATGAGATAATGGGATTTTAAAGGGTGATATCGGATAATTTGTTTGAATTTTGAGCACAATAATAAACTGATGTATTCCTTCCTCCCGCTCTCTGACTCATTGAATATAGTTTGCGTTTTATTTTTCTCACTGCATGTTATATCATATTCAGTTCCATCCCAATATTCTCAGAACTTAAATATGGCATGAACCTAGAAGAAAGCCGGACAACCAGCAATCCTGAGACCTAAATCAACAACAGAACTGTAGAATTTAAAACAGTGATGAATCCAACTGCACATCCATCCGAAATTGCATCAATTTATTTATGCTACATCAACTGCGTCCTTTGGCAAAAACTGTTTTTAGGTAACTTAAATATCATTTCTGAAGTTCATGATAGCATACTAGACAGAACAGTTAATTAGATGCAAAGAAATTGTTTCATATTATAAGCCTTCTTAAACCACCAATTTAGTAAGCAAACTTCAGAAATGCACACAAATAGCAAGATGCGAGATCATTATTCTCAAGAAATTGTAACAAACCTTTCTTTCATCATTCTCATGATTTTATGTATCCTTTATTGCTTGCATTTTTTGAAGGTTAAGCCCAAGAAATTCCTACACCTTAAATGAGTTCTACTGTTCCTTCACACTTTCATACATTTTTTGAAGGTTAAGTCTAAAAACTTCTTCCACCTTGTATGGTAGCTGTCGAAAACTCTGCCAAAAACAATCAAGTAAAATTGTTGTTTCACCACTGCTACTAATTGAAACCGTGAACTATGTTTGCATGACTATTCTTGTATTACGGATCTTCTATCATGAATATTACTGTCTTGCCTAAAGGTGATATACCTGGCGCTGTTACAATGCGGAATTTATGAAATATTGTGTTTGCGCTGCTTTGCATAGTGTTTAGTACAAGTATCTAACTTGGAGTTTCACCGTCTGCTACCGCATAGTAGGTGAAAAAAAACTAGAAAAAAACACAGGAACAATAGTGAAGCTCTAAAATATTGAACTGATTACATGAATCCTTCTCCAATCAATTCCGTTATGTCCATCCACAATGTTGCACTAACATCTAGACTAGATACCCCTACTGCCTTGATCCAGCATTAATGCATATCACTAAGCAGTTTATACCTCAGACTTAAACATTCTGACGACTGTAATTTATAGCTCCTGCCAACCAACATACTCATGTTCCTTTGTACTCGTCGAAACAAGTTCAACTGGTTCTACTTAATATTGTCATAAATTGTATCTACCTGCAATTTAAATGCTTTCATTTGTTATCCTGTCTATTAAAAATTGTGACCCAGCTATCAAAGTACTCATTTCACATATATTCATTTTTTGGACAGAAAACAAGCATTATGGCATACAATCTGGTTAGGAAGGTTATCTAATAGGCTGGTCTATAATCATATGTAGTCCATCCACGAATGATTCAAACCATCCAGCGTGACTTTCATACTGAAACAAATCCATCAGTCGGTCTCAATTGTTCTGTTATTGAAAAACCGTTCATTTCGAAACTAGTGGATAGCATAAAAGTTAGACATTAAGCTCGTCCATAAACATTTAAAAGCATGGAGGTCAAAATGATCAGTGCGGATTGTCCACAGATGGCTCGCGATGTCATAACATATAAATCCTTTAGGTAGTTAACTAGAGAGTTTTTGTAACCTTTTATTTTGTAAAACTTCTTGTGTGTCGGACGGGTGGGCGGGAGGGGGTGGGGATGGGGGGAGGTGGGCGGATGGCTTTATTTTGTTAAAAATATAATTAGTTGTTATTTATTAGTTAGTAGATATTAGTTATGAATATATTTTGTTATTAGATTTAGAGGTGATTTATAACTCTCTGTATATAAATTTGTATGGACTCTTATTTAATTATACCAATAAATTATTTTCTCTTGATTTTTTTCATGCTATCAGAGATTTGAAAAGAATTGAGAGGAAAACCCTAATTTCCCAAACCCTAACCCTAATTTCCCTAGCGTCGCCGCCCTCCTCTGCCCTCGCCGCCGACGCTCTTCGTTGCCCCTCTCTACAGGCCTTCACACCGGTACCATGTTGCAACAGCACCAGCACCCGCACCAGCACCACGTCGCACCAGATCCGCACAAGCACCATGTCGCACCAGATCCGCACAAGCAATAGCACGCACCATGCACAACCCTTACCGCATCAAACCGAATAGACTCCTCGCACCCAGCAGCAGCCCTTGCAACCGTAGCCTCCATGGCCGCTGCCCTCTGCTTGTAAACTGCCTCCTCTAATAATGTCACCTCCTCCGTGCCAATCACAGCCCTCTCGAACCCTAGTCCTAGCACTCGCCAACAGCTACATAGCAACATTCGTCTCCGCTCTTCTTGGTTAATAACGATCTATTCGATTGGCTCGTCTTGCTCTGACTTCTTTACGGTTGTACGCGCTTGGGTATTCGACAACCTTATTCTCGCTCTCGTGATTTACTTCGGCACCATTCGTCTTGGATTTTGAGTCGGTCTCAATTACGGCTCGTGGTCGTCCCCCTATCACTGCTCGTGGTCATGGTTCCCGTGGCCATGGCCTTACCGGTCTTTATTATTCTTATTACGGCGATACTAATTATCGTGAAGACGGTTATTGATAAAAGCATGGTTACCCTGATGATACCCCTACAGCTTGCCAAACATTCACACCAGTTACTACTGATATTCCTCTTCTGCCGGCCAATTATCTTTATCCAATGCTGAGTGGGGCCAGTTACGTCGTCTCGTCTCATTTGTAACTTCTTTCAACCTTTCTACTCCGTCAAGTATATCGTTCATTTCTCATTCTAATTCATGGGTCGCTGATTTCGGCATCTCACGTCACATGTCTAGTGATGGACCATCTATCTTGCTTCTAATTTTCACAAGTTTATTTTCATGGCCGATGGTAATACCACACATGTCTCTGGCTCTACTGATTTATCACTTATTTCGTCTTTACACTTGAAAAATGATTTAATTGTGCCGTTTTTAAAACAAAATATGTTTTCTATTTGTCATCTTACAAATGATTCTAACTGCTCCGTACATTTTATCCATCTCATTTTAAAATACAGGACCTTTTGACAAACCAGCGGATTGGTGGGGGGTATGAACAAAATGAAACTGTACTGCATTGATCGCATTCTCAGTACTTCTGCAGCTGTCTCTACTATTCAGTGGCATCGAAGACTTGGCCACCCTCCTTTCTTCTTTACGTACTATACTTCCTTCTTTATCAGAATTCAATTGTGAATTATGTATTCTTGGTAAATATCATCGCTCCTTTTCATCCAGTTAATAAAAGGCACGATTTATCTTTTGCTTTAATTCATTCCGATATTTAGGGTCCCTTTAAATTTCCTAGTGTGTTTGGTTATAAATATTTTGTAAGTTTTATCGATGATCATTCACACATGCCTTGGTTGTATCTTCTACGTAATAGGTCTGAACTTTTTTCTACTTTTAAAATCTTCGTAGCTGAGATTACTATTCAATTTGGTGTTCCAATAAAAGTTCTTTGTTCCGATAATTCTAAGGAGTATATTAGCGCGGATTTTACAGCATTTTGTCAGACCAATGGTATATTGCATCAAACTCCATGCTCTTATACTCCTTAGCAAAATGGGATTGCTGAACGGAAGAACAGACATTTGCTTGATGTAGCTCGTTCTTTTGTTTTGTTTTGCATATGCATGTCCCTAAACGATTGTGGAATTTTGAGGTTTGAGCTGCCTGTTTTATATCAATCGCATGCCTTCTCCGGTTTTAGACAACCAGCCTCTTTTCTTTATTTTATTTCCACAGGGCAACCCGTTTCATGTTTCTCCTAAGGTGTTTTGTAGTCTATGCTATCCTCATATTCTAGGTCCTCATATTGACAAGGTTGGTTCTAGAGCTATCCGTATGGTATTTGTAGGTTACGATCTCAAAAAGGGTATGTTTGCTTTTATTCTGCCACATCTAAAGTTTATACTTCTTGTGATATGACCTTAGAAGATCAAGCCTATTTTTCACCACATGTTGAGGACCCTTCCTACTATTCCTATTCCTCACCTACCTTCGTCAGAGATTGATTCGTCTGTTCAACTTGTGAGCCATGGTTTTCAGCCTGTAACCCCTTATCCACGTGTTTCACCGTCGTAAGAAAGTTGTCCCACCAATTCTTCTAACAATTCTTCTGCAGATACTCCTATACAGTCCAATGTTCCTAATTCTCCACCGCTGCTGCCTTCAGAAGATCTCTCTTCCTATTGCCTCACGCAAGGGTAAGTGTTCCTCTGCAACTGTACATCCAATTTCTAACTTTATTTCCTATCATAAACCGACACCATCTGCTAGTCAGTTTGTTTCTTTCTTGTCTGTCATCACCCTTCTTTTCTCTGTTCTGAAGCTCTTCAGCACTCAAATTGACATGCAGCTGTGTTTGAAGAGATTGTCGCCCTACGCTCTAATCAGATTTGGAAATTGGTATCTCCGTCTTCAGATAAAAAAGTCATTGGCTGTTGATGGGTCTTTGCTGTCAAACATAATTTAGATGGGACGATTGACCGTCTCAAAACTCGATTAGTGGCCAAAGATTTTACTCAGCAGTATAGTTTGAATTATGTTGAAACTTTTTCGTCAATTACCAAATTGACCTCGATTCGTATTCTTATATCCTTGGCTCTTTCTAAGGCTTGGTCTTTTCATCAGCTTAAAATGAAGAATGCTTTTCTTAATGGCGATCTTTCAGAGACTGTTTATATGCAATTCCTCCTGGCTTTGAGCAACTGGGGGAGTCTATGGTTTGCCTTCTATATAAATCGCTATATGGATTGAAGCAGTCACCGCATGGCTGGTTTGAAAAGTTTAGTATAGTTCTATGACAGATTGACTTCAAACGCAGTCGCGCCGACACATCTCTCTTTACACATAATCGTCCTCATGGTAGGGTAATTGTGCTGACGTTGATGATATTATCATTACTCGAGATGATTTTGCTGGCATCTCTAAGGTGAATGAACATTTGGCTTCACACTTCTATACCAAGGACCTTGGACCACTTAGATATTTCCTTGGAATTGAAGTATCACGAAATTCTGGTAGATTACAGCTCTCTCAGCGCAAGTATGCACTTGATCTTCTATCTGAGACGGGATTTCTAGGATGTAAACCAGCAAATACCTCTATGGATTCCTCGGTCAAGCTATCTCGATTGAGCTCTTCCTCGGATTCCACTACCTGGCCCAGGACGATATCGACGTCTAGTTGGACAGCTTATTTATCTCACTGTCATTCGTCATGACATTACCTTTGCCGTTAGCACAGTGAATCAGTATATGCAGAATCCTTCGATCTCTTATCTTAAGACGGTTGAGCATATTCTCATATATATCAAATGTTCTTCAGGACACGGTCTTCATTACAAACCATCATCTATGTCGTCGCTCACAGCCTTTGCGGACGCTGACTTTGCTGGATCCATTGATGATCGTCATTCTACGATGGCTATTGTGTCTTCTTGAAAGGAAACTTGGTTACATGGAGGAGTAAGAAGCAAAATAAAGTAACCCGTTCTTTTGCAGAGCCTGAGAATAGATCTATGACGCATACAGTTGCGAGTTGGTATGACTTACCTCTTTTCTGACAGATTTTGGGATTTTTTCTTCTCTTCCGACTACACTCTTCTGTGATAAAAAGGCTGCAATTCACATTGCTGAAAATCCAGTTTTTAATAAGTAGACCAAGCATGTTGAAATAGATTGTTACTTCATTCGTGACAAGATGACAGATAAGATGGTTGCACTCCAATATATTTCTTCTTCAACTCAACTAGCAGATATCCTTACCAAAACTTTCTCGACCGGTTTTCGCTCGTCTTTTGTCCAAACTTAGCATGATTGACATTTATGTTCCAGCTTGCGGGGGAGTATTAAGAATATAATTAGTTATGACTATATTTAGTTAGTAGATATTAGTTATGAATATATTTTGTTATTAAATTGAGAGGTGATCTATAACTCTTTATATATCGATTTGTATGGACTCTTGTTTAATTATGCCAATAAATTATTTTCTCTTGATTCTTTTCATTTTTCACAGCATACAACAAAGTAGCATAAGAATTTTAAGACGCTAGGCACAGTGGTGTGAAAGAAAATAAGACTCCCAGGTAGAACAATTGACATTTTGATTATATGACACTCTCTCTCACACACATGCGCACATTTTCCTGGTTCTTGTTTTGGCCTCTATTGATATAAGTTAAGTTAATATTTCCCTTCGTATTTTGTATCATTTTTTCTTTCAGAAACTGATATTAGGGCTCCTTAAGTAAAAGAGAAGGAATTTCGTTGAAACTTACATATAGCGTATTCAATCGCACACAAAGTTTAGGAACCGAAAGTGCTTTAATTTGACTCGACCTCCTATCGTCAATCAATTTTGAGTCTGGTACATGAACTTCCTTTTTCACAAAGGACTTGATTCCACTTTCCTTTCCATATCGAGTTAGAACGGGCACGGGTGGTATCAAGTCTTCTTTGTTAACTGCAAGAAGCAAGGATAGTTAGAAAGTTAATAATATTTTATTTGACATAAAAAAAAGATGTAAACAGTAAAATAAAGGATAACTGAGGGACTGGTTGTTGACGACAGAATAATAATCGAAAATAATAATAATAGCAAGCAGGTCCAGTCAAGTTACATTGATTAGAGAATGCAGTGAAAGTCTTATCATGTAACATTGTAACGACTGTGAAAATCTTGTACTTTTTCCTCGTTTAACAAAAGCCCCTGTCGTTTGAATCAAGTTTATATAGATATTTCTTTTCTATTTATATTAACTGTCAATTCTTGTATCTTATCACATTTCATTACTATTCCACAGGTTCGGCCCCGGTATTCCTAAGTTTTTGTTTTTTTTTAATTTTTAATATTCTTTGAGTTTCCTTGGAATTCTTCACTTCATGTGTGTGCCACACGAACACCGTAGGTCAAATTTAGCATTGGTTGACATGTTGAAAACTCCACTCGACACGAGCCAGGAGACCAAAGCCCGTGACCAAAGTTAAAGCTTTGGCCGTCCCAAGCGGCAAAACGACCGTCCACGACGGCTTGGTGGGCCCGTAATCGCACAACACGCTCAATTCCCTTTAAAACACTCCCTAAAACCTAAATTCCGTTCTTTCACAACCGTATTTTCTTCCCACTCCAAATTTACACCTCTACCTTTTCTCTCTTCCAAATTGAAATTTCCTCAAGGCCTAAGGCAAGGCTTAGAACTCGGTTTCGGTCTCTTAGATTTTTTTTGGTTTCGGTAGGTTTCGTTACGTTTCAGGTTTCGGTGAGTATAGGTTTCGGTCATTATATACATATATGTCCATATATATACATATATGCGGTTCTAATTTGTTTAATTATAGCAATCAATCGATTTTTTCTAACAAATTATAGCAACTTATCCAATTTCATCAATTTTAATCAACACAATTTATTGCTAATTAAACCAATCAAACTAATTTAAACAATCAATCAATTATAAAAATCAATCCAATCATATTAATCAATTTAAGTTTGAAAATAAACCAATTATACAAAAAGTGGTATCTTGTATATTAGTATAATCAGTCTAAAACGTAGTGTACAACGATATAAATTAACTATAAAACTAAAAATTAACCCAAATTAAACCCAAACCTAATCTATACCATTAATAGTCTAACACATACTAACCCTAACAATTGACCCAAATCAGGCTCTAAAAAAACCCGGCCCAAGTAGACCTATTAAAGTCCAACCCAAAACAAACCAATAACTATTTAACCAAAAAGAATCTAACCCTAAACTTTCGTCTCTAGACGTCGCCTCCCCCTTCTCTTTCACTCTCTAATGGATTTCGAACCTCACTATCCTCGCATCACCTCAATTTGCTCGAAGATCCATCACTCGATCATCATAAAATGGCTTTCTCGCATGAAGATCTCACGAATAGGCATCGATCTTGCGATTTTCTCATATCTAAACAACACAAGCCAGATTTAGCATGGGCACATCAAGAAGGTATGAAAAAGGAGATTTTTTCATATGTTTAGGCCGATACCGATTTTTTAGCCGTGTTTTAGATCGGCCATCTCCGAATCTGATCTGAAACGGCCGATACTTGGCAGTATCGGCCGAGTTCATGAATCTTAGCCTAAAGACTCAAGAAAAGAGGAAGAACCCTCGAGAAGAATATCCCCAAATCAACTCCTACATCGAGCCACGATCAATTTGAGGCCTTCTCTACACGGGTGGGCGATCCTAGATCGTCCAACCTATAAATCTCTCCATCTAAACAAACCCTAGATCGTCTCATCGTCCTCTTGTCCTAGATGAGCTTTAATCTCTAAAGTCAGTCTCTCATGACTTTTATAGAAAAAGAGATAAACGAATAAGATGAATCTCGCTAGGGTTACCATATTATGTGTTTATATACGTTCATGATTCTTGTTACTATTATATGAAAATTTTGTGGTGGATCTATGGTATTACTTCACTAAGTTTTCTCGCTGAATTTTTATTAAAAAAAACAAGGATTAGGGTTCATAATTTTTATTGATAAATGTGTCATGATTAGTTTCTTTCATTCAAGCAAATTATTTTCTTTATGCCTTTAATAGATTTAACCATAATTGCACAAGTCAGGGCCAATCCAGCGACCGCTCTATCGTAGTCAACCTACCTACGAGCGATGACGTCACTCCGTGGTTTCCATGACGAACACAATTTAGGTTAAATCGCTATAATTCTATATTTGCATTTTCTGTTGGCTGGAAATTTTACTGCGCAGTTTGTAAAGATTGTAGCATAACCCTATATTACGGTGTTCCCTTGACTTTGAGTCCTTAATATGAAATGTTATGTACAAACACGCGCACACTTATCTGTAGAACACGATTCCTAATAACGATGTTTAATCTATGTTTAAAACGCCCTAAGGTCAGACTATACACTGTGCGAACCCCTGAACTATTACAAGTGTTGATATTAGTTTAAATTTAAATAGTTAGTTATTATTATAGATAGAATTAAGATGAGTCATTTATTTAAATACAGATTTAGATTTAAATTTAAATAAAAGATAGTATTCTATTAGATAAGGATAAAAAAAAATTATGTTGATCCTAGTCTAATCAGGAGAAGATTTATTCTATCCTATAAACAAGGAGGTGCTTTTATCAAGGAGATTTGACCGAGGCAATGGGCAAAGGAGAAGAGGCGAATCAAAGGCACGACATTGATGAAGAGGCATAACAAGGCAAAGGCACAACAAGGGCACAGCAAGGCAATGCCCAAACGGGCAAAGGCTAAGGCAAAAGAGATGTAGTCTCTAAATTTATGAGGATTGTAACTCCACTCTCTTGAGGTGAGATTAAGAAGGGGGAGATGGGATGTGAGAAAGAATTGAGATGTGTTAGATCTTATAATTTTTATCTTCATTGAGAGATTAGGGTTCTAATCTAGATTTGAGAAATACTATTATTTTAGTTGATCAAATCAACAAGAAGATAAGGTGCCGGGTTTACGCTTTCTTATATCAATAGAATCATCATGTTTGCCCCATGGAGTAGGCCGTCAATCGAACCACGTTAAAAACTCTGTATTGATTATTTCTTATGGATTGCTGTCTTGCGTGCTCGAACGTTAAAGACGGGATTTTTCCCTCGACGATACGTATCGGAGGGGAAGATTCCCAACAAGTGGTATCAGAACTCAAGGTGTTCGATCAGTGTTTTGAGTTTGCGAGATAGCAGTATATGTAGTGTCAATTCGGAATGGTGGGGGCGCCATAAAGAAAAAGTTTTAATCCGACGAAACGTCTGATTGGCGGTTGTCAAAGTTAGATCGGTGAAGAAGTTACCAACAAAAGCGCTTGAGACCGGATCTTGTATGAGACGTTCGATATAATGTCAAGACGGAGCGGCAGAGGTATAATAAAGAAGTTTTGATCCGACGGAGCGTCGGAATTGACGGTTGACAAAGTTAGATCGGTCAAGCTATGCCAGCGGAGACGTTTGTAGATCAGATCTTGTGACTGAGTGTTTGGATTCTATCGGATTTGAGCATAAGAGCTTGCGGACGAGCAATAAAGCTGATTGGGAAGGTTGAAAACAGATAAAGGTAAGGCTAAAAATCGACGGTTGCGATTGATTTGAGCGTAGATCGTGCAATTGATGGCGGATTGGGGTGATCCAAGTATGTAACCCTATGTTTTCACGTATTCCGGATGCAATGGTGCAGTCAGATCGGGAAAGTTCTATTGTTCAAATCAAGTATCACATCTATGAGTTTTTCTTCTAAAGTTTCCGCAAAGTTCAGCAAGGATCAGAGTGTTATGGTTCGTAGAAGGGCAAAAAAAGATGGGGATGGCAGAAGCTCATGATAAGGACACACTATAGAGGGCTCATAGTATGGAGCGCAATCCAGATTGCCAAATTTTAGGCAGAAGCAGTTTATCATGCGCGTCACTTGATGATTGATCGTTGTCTATAGCCATATATTTTCATATCCCAGAAATGATATGGATTGGAGTCTGTATGTCATGGTAGTGTTTAGGTGCCCCGCTTATTCACGTGTTTATGCGGATCAAATTGGAGCAAAAGTTACTGCAACGTGTTATGGTTGGAGACATTTATCTTTACGCCCTTTTATGTCACTCCTTTTGTTGAACATCCTGGTCGAATTCAAATTTGTAATAAGTGATGTTGGATGATTTTATTTAGATTATATCGATGTTTTAAATTCTTGTATATATATTTGTATGTTACTGCTTATATAGACGCTTAGTGTATTCACTGTCACGCCCTACATCCCAAAAGACGGAGATCGAAGGTGAACGAGGCCCGCAACGTATTCACACCGAGAAACACTGCTTCCCAACATGAATACGCTAAGCATTCGTATAAGCAGAATATACATATCATACAAGAAATCTAAATCACATAATTTCAAATTCAACATCCATTTATAACGAATTCAATAGCGCAGGAGTCCTACTAAACAAAACCATCAAGCGAATAAGCAGTTAATGATTATTGACCTTGAACAGAAGGCATACAGAAACCTTAAGTAATAACCTAGAGTTATGCTTGGATAGAAAATTGATCAAAGTCCTCCTTAGTTGGTATCACCTCATACCTAACCTCATTGCCTGCCCCAATATCGTCTGACGACATTCCCAAGAAAAAAAACAAGAAAAGTGGAGTGCCGTCAGTGAACTAAAGTTCGATAAGTCCCCAGTTAAAAAGAAAAGAATTTTTAAAATAAGCAAAATACGGAATGGAACAATAACACAAACATGAAGATAAAAGTGGAAGATCAATAAAGTCAGGCATATATCTATCAGGAAAAATATAACTAAAGTGTCATGATGTTAGTTATTATAGTGTTTTAGGTTATAAGCTCGAATTGTGAAAGTTTTACAAGCAATTAGGATATTCCGTAATTCCCACGGAACAACACAAGATTAAAGATTTATATATAATGCAAAACAATGTATGATCCCCTGTTACACATAAAAACCTCCATTCTTCGAGCTACCCTATCCCCATGATATTCTTGATAGTAAAGTACCGATATATATCCATATAGATATATATCTTGCAACACGAGTTTCAATTTCACACATAAGTCATGAATTTATAAATGCTTGAAATAATTGTAGATGGATGTGAGATTCACGAGTGCATGAATTCTTGTAATCACGGAGTCAAGTATTCGCGGATTCATGTCAAGTTCAAGATGCAATGCCAAATATTTTATACACAGCATGAAGTTGCAATCATAACAATTGAATTTCAGGCAAGAAATTAATAAGTTCATATGCAAAAACGAACAATTTTGGGTTAGAATTAGAAGTTATTGCCCAAGGAGTAAATTCTAGTTCAGGAAGTCGTGTAAATTACGAGACTGAGTTTGCCTCGATCGGATTTCAGATGAGGGAACTATGGGTGTTTTCGTACCGCTGCGCAGAGCAGGCCAGTGCAGATTTCAGAATGTATGCACCAGTGGTATTTTGCATTTTCGAGTAGGTTCTGTTCATTTTATGGTTTTAAATATTAAACAAGAAATGAGCATATGTGAGTTGTAAATGATTCCCCATAAAAATCTTCGAATTACGATAGCCAGAGAGGGAGTTATGGTTGATTTATGACGGCTGCGCAGAGAATTCCTATTGCTGTCAAGATTCGCCACATATTTTTAAAACGTATTTTAAGATAGTTTCCGTCAGTTTTCAATAAAATTAACTTAGAATAAATATGTAGCTAACTTCTTGAAATTATTTCAGAAATCAAACGTTACTCCGTTTGGGTTCCTATGTTAGGAGTTATGACCATTTTAGTTTAGGTCTAAAACAGATTCTGCTAATGAGAAAATATGTTTCAAACTTGAAAGAAAAACGTACAATCCGCCTTAACTTAAACTATGAATTTCGTATTGACCGCGGGAAGACGCCAGGCGCTGGATCATTACGAAAATATGATTACGGTTAAGACCCCATATACGAAAGTATAGGATATACCCGTGACATAGGGTATGAAAATATAAAGAAAATAAATAGCAATTAACTTTAACAATTATTTTATATGTATACTAATTATATCAATTTGAGTCTTCAGCCAATAATAGACTATGTATAAACTAGATAATGATAATGTTATAATGTATAAAAAGAATCTTGATAATACTTTCAATATTTTATCATTTCATAAGTATGATGATCTAGGGATGACTTGCCAAAAATATTCCGCATGTTTTATGTCAACTAATGAAAAATGAATAATACTAAAACCTAACATTTTCATAAATAATATGTAAACCATCTAATTTCTGTCATAAATAAGGGAACATAACCATTACATAATATATTATCAACCGCATGAAGGCAAGCATTAGAAAATATATAAACATAAATTAGACATATAGAAAAAAAAATCATATCAAGACATGTTACACCCTGGCTTATAATATAATATAAACAAGAAACATATCTATATTTTTCTATACTGTTTAATAAAAATACATTTTTTTCTTTTAAAGAGACTACCGACAAGAAAAATTTCATGGAGAAGTTCGCAACAAAAGAGGAAGAGAAGAAAAGGAGGGAACTTACAATAAAGGAACGATCTAGGGTCGTTCCTTGACAAGCGAAGTATGCCTCGATTAAATCGAGGCGATGGTGATATAGTCTTCTGCTTCCTACGTTTGATTTCTTTGGTCTATCGCTTCAGACCAGAGATAATAGGAAAAGCAGAGGAAGAATATTTTCGGGAGTCGCGTTTTGGGAGTCACGACAGAAAAATAAAGAAAAAGAATAGGGTTTCTGATATGTTTTAAAGAGATAAGATATTTGACATTAAGGTTTAAAAAATATTTTCTTAACCAAACCGAATCTTATAAAATCTAGTAAATATTTAATAGTTTAAATTTTATTTATTAAATTAATTACAAAAAATTCAAATATGGTAAAACTTAAATAAGTTTACATAACTAAATAAATAAAATACAAATTTAATACAACATGTATAAAAAAGCAAAGTAATGAAACATTTTGATAGTTATCTCGATATTTTATTCTTTTTCATTTTATTTAATTTGTACATGTAATTTTATTCTCAAATCACTTTTCTAAATAAAAACTTTTCTAAATAAACACCAAACATCTAAATAAACGGTTCTTTTCCAAAAAATATATAATAAAATAAAAACAATTTTGTTTATTCTCTTTTTTAAAAAATATTTATAATGCAAAATAATTAAAATAAAGAAAGAAATAATTTGGAGAGGCTGGGGTTTGAACCCGAGTCCTGTGGGGAGCAATGCAGTATGATAACAAATAGATGCAAGAATCAACCAGGCATATAAATAAAAAAGAAATAAATTTATATACACTTGATTCAAACAAAAGGGGCATTGTTAAATAAAGGAAAATATAATGAAAAGTATAAGAATTTTATAATCGTTACATTCTATCCTCCTTAAAAAATTTGTCCTCGAAATCACTCAAGGAGGAAGTTGCAACAAAGCAAGGAAAAAGTCATGATAACGCAGTTACGTTTTGTCGTCGCGCTTCATCGGTCGGTACCATAATCGAAAGGTGTGCAATGGAGTATATTGTGAGAGAATAAAAAATAATGAGATGTTCTGAGTCAAAAAATTTGAAGTCCGGGATAAGGTTTGTAGAATAATTTCTCAAGTCGGCAAGAATAATCAAGGATGTATGCAAGGGGCAATTATGAACGCAAACAAGGAAACAAATTGACTGGAATTTTAAAAAAAGAAGAGCTGTCCAACAAAAAGGATACGGTAAAAGGGCAAGAAACAAATAAAGATCGTGCAGTTGCAAAAGCTGAGGTTGGGGCTGCCATATGGTTTGTTTCAAAGGTGCAAGAAAGATGGTCCAAGGAATGCAAGTAAGGAATAACTTGACTGGAATTTTAAAGGACTTTAGAAGCTGAATGTCGATGATTGGAAATCTCGAGCGCTACCCTCCTTTGACGACAGTCGAGGGTAGCGTAGAAAGTACCCAGCCAATCCATACCAAGTAATTCCACAGAAAGTAGTCGCCATTAGACAAAATAGTTTGTAACATCATCGTGTACGTGTTCGATCAATTGGTACTCCAACAGGTAAGAAGAATGGTGACTAGCGTAGATCGCGTTTGAAACGAAGTTAAAGGGGCTAAATAATCATGAGTTAAAAAGATTCAAAGGCAGATACAAGCTTTCCAGAATAATTCCATAGTCAACATGAAAGATTCAAGAACACGTGCATGGGATAGTCTAAGAGATACAAAGAGGAGTAACTAATTGAGAATTAAGAAATCAAGCAGCTCACAAGAAGGATCGAAATGGTGAATGTAGAGTTCGCACTTCCATTTCCTTTTCATCGAGACATGATCGTCAAGAAGGTATAGAAGTACTCAAGGGAATAGGATTCAAGGATGAAATAATAATGTAGTCGTTATATTTTCTGAAATAGTGCCGGAACATTTTGCGCAACCTGGTTTATTTTCTTCATAACTAGAGCTTCCGATACCCAAATTGGGTAATTCTTTTTGTAGAATCTTCATAACAGAAAACCCTATTTTTCTTATTTAGACCTCGCAATGTGAAACTGAAATTTGGAATGGCCTTATCTGTGCTTTAACTCTTGAATGTGTACTGTTTCTGGATTGAATGATAACATATTATTTCGTGCGGTCATTGTATATCGTTGGTGCATGACCCCTCATTGATTATTGATTTATTGCTCATTGTCATGGTTCACATTCTCTGTATACTCTTGAAAACAATGTCGTCGGTTATGTGCTTGAATGCGTAGTACGGCGAAGGTAACAGACAAGGTTTCATGAGTCCCCTTGTCATGTTCACCATGGATTCCGGGTGGCGGGTGGTTTTACGGAACGTTGTGTGTGTGTGTGTGTGTGTGTGTGTGATCATTCATGTTGTTGTTCTGTGGCACAACGGAATACTCTTTGAAACCCAGTCCAACACCCTTACTAGACTAAAACGAACGTTAGATAGGTTATGCCATGCAAACAATACACCCCTACATGCATTCTTATCTATGTTTCATGTGCCCGTTATTTTCATATGTTCACATGTTGCTCCTTATAATTGTTGGATATTCCATTTTTGTATGCTTACCGCTCACATTCATGCCCTTTATTATCGCCGTCTTTGTTTTAACTTTTACTTTAGTTTGATAGACTTACATGAGCTTCAGCTTTCTGACGGACATTTCTGCTTGATTGAAATGTTCGTTAGGGATTGAGGCAAATCAAAATTCGCAAGGTAAGCAAGACCTTTCCATGAAAGACTTAGAGCACTTCGCAGACCAAGTAAATTGACAACCAGTTTCTGAGCAGTTTGTCTATGCCTTCCTATTCCATTCATTACCTGCATTTCTTTTCATAAATAATTGCCTTATTTGTTTTAAGGCTTTCGATGTAAAACTATATTGAATTTCTGATGATGGTACTGTTGGATATGTTTATTTTATTTCATTTCTAAAAATTATTTATCGTTTCATGTGATGTTATAGCTTGTCAGACACTTAGCGTATTTATATCGAGGGGGTGTACTTCTCGATATAGATACGTCACTAGCCTTGTCATCGACTCTGCTTCCGTATTTTGGGAAGCGGGGCATGACAAATATACGTATCAACGAAGGCAGAGTATGTGCAAAGCAGTAGAGAATGCATATTCAATTTAATGTTGGAAAGGAAGGGGGGGGAAAGAATCCACAGGTTCAAAATAATGTTTTTCATATGTTTGAAGAACACAACAAACCCTTTGTCAGTGCCAGTATAAATAAGAAATGCTGCAGGTAGCGTACATTTGCTAATATTTCTCGCACTAACGTAGAAATAAGCTTCACAAAGAAACATAGCAATTTCTCGTCAACTGTTTGCAATCCTAGCCTAGCAGCATGTACTTCCAACATGTTGCTAAGGTAAATATTGCAGTTTTAGAGTGATATTAATGAAACAGACCACCTTGCTTGTTTAGTACATTACAAACAAGACAAACATGCAAAAATCGAGAATAATGCTTTTGTAGAAGACTGAGCTATAAAGGTTGGACAAGTAACCTAAAAAATAATTAACATGCAGAAAAGAATGCATGCATGTTTCACAAACATAAGATAATGATGATGGGGACAAGTACAGATTTCATATTTTTGTGAGTTCTGGGCTGTGGGTGACACAGATTTTCATGGGTATGAATAACAGATCGTTTAAGGACTGCCCTCACCTATCTTTTCAGTTACATGGCGTGTATATACTTGAAATGCATTATCAATGCCGCGACAGAGGCTATTTAATTCCTCCAACCCTCATTGGTACTTTAAGAGCAAAAAATTGATCAACCGTCTGCAGTTAAAAAAAGAATTAATATTTACAACTTAATATCATCGAATCATGCACTCAATAAACATAAACAAAAATAGACAACTTAGTATGTCTAGCAGAATACAGACAATTCATTGAAATATTGGAGAATGAATAATACTCTCGCATTCAATTATTTAATAAAGAAAAACCAAAAAGATATTTAGCTCTCTTTGTCGTTTCCATTGATGATCCGGATAAGGAACACAACATAAATTGGGGTGTGTGACACCCGCGGGGCATTGGGGAAGGGGCGATGAATTACCCAACAATAAGTTGCATTTAGCCTTTAATATTTGCAAAGGTTGGTGTAGCACCTGTGGAGGAAAGATGCGAGAAAACCGTCTAAGATGGTTTTGTCATGTGTGACGCAGACCTACGGAAGCACCGGTTCGACGAATGGATATTCTCGATTTAGGCCAAGTCAAAAGGGCGAAAGGGAGACCGAAGGAAACATGGATGGACGCGATACGAAAAGATATGGATGCCAAAGGCCTTGATGAAAGTACATTTTTCGATAGGAGTGAGTGGAGGCGGAGGATTCATGTGATCCACCCAGTGTGATTCTCATGTTGGTTCATGTTGCCTACCCCATATGCTTGGGATAAAGGCCCAGTTGTTATTTGTTGTTGTTGCTAGATGAATATAAAGGCCGAAGTTCACTTGTCCACTCTTACTTCAGAAGCTAAGTTAATCTCATATAATAAATTGAACAGGTTGAGAAAAATTCATCTAAACAGTGTGAGGAATAATTTCACCAATTACTTGAAAATTTCCACCATGCAGAAAGTGTTTTGGTAAACCTATGATACCTATCAATTGATGCAACTTCTTGTATTTATGGCCAGTGATTGATAAAATAAGTTTTCGTTCCATAAGGACAGAAATCACTGCTGAGAGATCAATCAGCTGACATGTGGAAAATCCTCATAGGGATACCTTTAAGTTTGCAGACCAGATTGCAACTTTTTATCAACCGTGACTCAACATTCTTACAGCGGAAAAACTGAGATGGTGAAAAACCTCTCATATTTCTTGGAAAAGGATACCAGCAATTACACACATAGGTACAGACACATAGACTATGATTGTAAAATTTACCCATAGTTAAAATCCAAGTATAGATTAACTTTTAATCGTAGGAAATAGAAAGCATGTTTAAGTTTCCCCAAATTTTGAACCCATCTCTGCAGTATGTTCAATTATAACAAAATTCATGGTTGCAATGCCAGTATTTCCCAATTTTACCGTTCCTTTTCATGTCGCACACACTTTGGATCTAGATGTGCATTGGAGAGAGATAGTGGGGGTGGGAGGACAAATTGAGAGGGATGATGGGAGGTTGGCGGGTTAGCCTGAGAAAGCGCGGTGTTGGGTTAACTGAGGAAAAAAGATTTAGTCAAGTTTAATTTAATCTAGGCCGTTAAATTCAATTGGACGGTCCCAGAATGCTCATCTAAATTTAAACGTATTCATATCATATATATATATATATATATATGGAGAGAGAAAGAGATCTCTATCAGAAGGATTTGGAAACAAATACTTCCCACTTTTTCACCATTAGATTAACTTTGGCATGTGTGCTAACAATTATGAATAAAAGCTTTCATTTATTACGAATATAACATAATTGAATGCACAAATCCCAAAGTTAATCTAATGGTGAAAAAGTGGGAAGGATTTGTTTCCAAATCCTTCCGATAAGATCCTAGACAAACTATATATATATAAAGAAGGGGAGAGAGAGACGAGGATCCCGTCGCTAGGATTTGGAAACAAATCTTATCAAGTTTTTAGCCTTCGAATTTGTATTGGGATATGTGCTATAATTTATGAAGAGAAGCATTTATTCTTTCAAAATGATTACATGATTGATAGGCTAGCGCACATCCCAATACAAATCTAAAGGCTAAGAACTCCCCCCCCCCCACACACACACCCGAACACAGAGAGAGGCTTTTAAATGGAAAAAGATATAGTTTGAACCTCCTCAATAATTCTGTACACTTCAACAATTGAATTCCCATGTCGCTGCTGAAGTGAAATTGGATCCCAAACCTGTAAAGACATTTTTTAATTGGAAATCAACATTGAGAATTGATATAACTGAATGATCTTCAATATAGGGATACTGCAACGTACACTAGAATACATCTATGCACATGCACACAGATTAAATATCATGACATTCAAGACCACTCTTGTGATATATCAAAGACTGAAGAATAGATAAGTATAATAAAGTAAATACAGTCTTTGCCATGATATACAGCACATAAAGCTCTAATAAAATTCAGCCGGTTTGGGTACAACTGTGAATTAGAGCTATAATATAATTTATAGTTAGATAAGCAATGCTGTGGAAACCAGAAAGCATAGGGAAGCGTGAAAGTACAGCGTAGGCCTCAAGGAGCTATAGCAGCAGAAAGTGCCAACTATATCTTTTGAATAAAAATAAATAATGATAATAAAATGAAAATAATAAAAAACTTATGTTCATTTATGACTGATCTTTTCTTCACTCTTGTATTCTTCCCCTCCCTTCTCTACTCTTCTTTTTCTTTTCTCTGTTTTCTTTTCTTTTTCTTGGTTTCTTATGGTGGCATGTTGTTGTTGAAATGCCACAGTTGTAGGTTTTATTTTATATTCTGTATTTCGACATACTTAAATCCATGCTTCACAACTTTTTTACAAGCATGTTAAATTTGTAACGGAATAGAACAAAGAAAAAACACAGCTACTTCCAGTTTGTAAACTACTATACTATAACATTTAGCAAACGTCTTATGTAAAACAAAGGACAGTCTTATGATCCAATAGATTACCGAATGCCAAACAAATGGGCCGTGTGAAATATCCCTTCCACTGCACCAAAACTCCGAAATTATGATGAGGGTTGAGAGAATATATTTTATATTCTAACACGCCCCCGCAAGTTGAAGGCCCTTTGGGCTAACATGGGCTTTTGCGCAGCGGAAGTTTTAATTTAAATAAAACCGCATTTAATACGCGTCCAGTGAAAATCGAACCTGGATTGCTCTGATACACCAAAACTCTGAAGTTATGATGAGGGTTGAGGGAATATATTTTATAGGCAGCATCAATATAAAGCATCTTTCAACAAATACCGAAAATCGCATCACAAAATATTACCTCCTGTTGAATAGCCCGTTCAACCATTCCAATAATCCGCCCTAACTGTGAGTTCACCCAGCGTAAAACCAATTGTACCGGATTTATTTTCAACCTAAAATTAGACAGAGTGGGTCACATACAGTCATAAAAATATGAAAGAAGACCAAGAACCAAAATAAGCCATATTTTAAAAAAAGGACATCCATTCGTTAATTCTGGTCAAGTCCATCGCACTATTCATATATGTCATTAAATGGTTTATGAACACCACAATTTCTGGATTCGATTTATATAAGTGGAAAGTGGAAAATGTAAAATCTATTTGGCCTGGGTTAAAACATGGGAACATGATAGGTTTCATCTACAACGCCCAATTAGATTCGTAAAATTGTCATACAATATCAT